>OY755239.1:92567450-93167450 GCA_963576725.1 Azorinus chamasolen
ATTCAGAGCGCCAGTATAAGGTTGATGTACACATATACTAAATATTATTAGGATACCATTTTGATTTGGACGTTTATTTGAAGTATCAATCCAGGAAATATAAAAATCAAGGTATGTAGTAGTGTTTATTAAATTTCCGTACTGATGTTTATGTGCATGTGCTGTGGTGTGCGGTGGTCTAGTGGTAAATCGCTTGACTATCCATCCCGGTCCCTCCCGTAAATTTCAAAAAGACGCGTTTCAATGTCTCCCACCCGCACCTGCTCTCCGCCCATGGGTTAAAATGGGTACCTGTGCGGGTCACTAGCCGGTACTGCGGCTGCATGATTGCGCCACATGCTAACAGTGCTCAATACTGTAGGCCACTGACTTAGTGACCAGGGGAGATGAGCGGTCATTCGGACTAAAAGTAGACTATAACTAGGTACTGTTTTTATATGATCGTCATGCAAACTCGCGATCACGCATTTGCGAACAACAGTGGGTCATAGACCTGCTCGGTTTGCTAATAACGTTGAATAAATTGGATTCTACAATTTCTGCCAAATACCAAAACTATTATTTTTCCATGGGCTATTATAGAATGTCAGCCAGTGGATGTCCATGTTATTTTTGTTTCTTACAGAAATGATCTTGAGATCAATGATAATGTTTTAACCCATTCCCTCATAGGCTATTTTTAGATACAACCTATTTGAATAAATCTAACGAAAAGGAGCATTAGCTAGAGAAAAGGAAAATTTTAGAATTTTGTAGTTTGAACCCATTTTGATAAATATAGCATTTGCTCCTATAGGAGCACATGCTCTATTTATCACAATGGTTTCACAAAGTGACTTTTACAGAGTCGTCAAAAGTCGTCAATATGAGGGAATGGGTTAAAGTGTCAAATCGTGTGCAGCTTAGGTACACGTCAGACTACTCAATTAAAAGCAGTCAATAAACTTTGGTGAAAGTGTCACTTTTACATGAAACAACGAGACATATCTGCGTACTTCTACAGTAAATTGTCTGGAATACACGACTGTAGATTGTGTGTTTTCCTTAGAAACTTTAAGTATAACTATTTGTTGTATTGGTTTCGCTATACCCTATATTGCCACTACTCTTTCGAACAGAGCAGAACCGAATAGAACAGAATATTTTATTAGACGTAAACGTACAAAGTTTCTTTCAATTGTTTTTATAGGTCAAGTAGAATTGTAGACAACCTGTTTTTGCATTATCTAAAGAGCAGTAGATTAACATAACTAACCCCATTCACTGCCTTTATAACTTCATAGCCTGTATAACACATTTTCTGCCACGATATCATCTACTTGCAAAACAATGACATCTGCTTCTATTGTTATTTTATTAGTAATTTTATCATTAGACTTCTCACTGTTGTTATACCTTCTGATCCTTCAAGATCATGAATTTCAGTACTTCTTGTTCTGAAAACTGAATACCGCTTAAGCCGGTGCTAGGGGGCGTGAGCAGTGTTGCACTCTCAATTACTGCTCATGAATAGACTCAATAAAACAGAGTCTGCAATTTTCTCTTTTTGTGTTGCAATTTTTGCTTTCGGGGGATCCCCTCCCTTCAGAATTGAAATACATTTTTACAAACGGTTTGAATTCTGATCAGACACTGAACTACGCGCTGTCTGATCTGGATTTTAACTGTTAGCAAATGTTAATGTAGTCGGGTCGTGACAAACAGTTTTGATTCTGATCAGACACTGCCTTACGCTGTGTCTGATCTGGATCTGTACTGATTGCAAACGATCAAATTGGCGGGCCTGATACTGGAGAGGTTAATACATTGGTTTGGTAATTAGGTAGAGGAAAATCTAATGCATACATGTATACTGCAAACCTTGTCCCAAGCAGACACTAGTCCAAAGAAGTATTATGTAGTGTACAGTAAAACCTCTAATGGCCACTAAGTTGACGTGTTAATCAGCTGGTATGTAGGGGAGGTGGCTGCTTTAAGCAAGGTGAAAGTTAAACAGAACGCTCTTATAATACGTGATGTATTTAAGTGGTCGTTATAGAGAGGTTTTACTGTACTGAAAACCTTGTAACTTTGTCCCAAGCAGCCACATAATTATAATTACACTAGTCCACAGAAGTATAATGTAGACTAAATGTACTTAACAAAATGTGAGTTTAGAAGAATAGTGCTTAAGGCAAGTGGTTACTAATCAGTAATATGTTTTAGAATATGTTTAGAACCGCCTAGCAGGGATGAATCTAATGAGTAGAAGTCATGTGGGGTTTAGCGGAGAAATAAGGATTGTTTTTATAATTCAGTTCACATATTATAGATAAAACAATAACACCCTACAAACCTCATTGTTCGAACAGTGCGCTTGTCTTATTATGTATAAGTAATCATAATACCACTGTCGATGTGACCTTTGACAAATCATTGGTGTCGAAAATAGTGTAGATCAAATAGTGTAGATTCTGATTAGAAAAAGCCATCTCACCATAATCTACACCGTTTACTTGTCAAACTTTCTTAATATTTTGTCCCTGTTAACCCATTCCCTGATATTGACGACTGTTGATGACTCTGTAAAAGTCACTTTGTGAAACCATTGTGATAAATAGAGCATTTGCTCCTATAGGAGCAAATGCTCTTTTTATCACAATGGTTTCAAACTACAAAATTCTAAATTTTTCCTTTTCTCTAGTTAATGCTCCTTTTCGGTAGATTTATTCAAAGAGGTTGTATCTAAAAATAGCCTATGAGGTAATGGGTTAAAGTGGTTAAAATGATAGCAACGCGTTTTAAAATGCCTAACGATTACATAAATCAGTAATTCTGTTTACATGCTGAAAAGAAGTATGTCGCAAAAAAACCCAAAAGTCGAATAAACACTGAAGAGGACAAGACTTGCATGTGTTTGATATGTTATTCGGCAATGTTTAAGTGTTTATCCGGCTCACACGTTATTTTCGTTAACTGTCCGACCAAGGCCGATAATATTTTGCTGTAGAACAAAAATTATAAGTATCGATAAAAACGCTTGATTTTGTATCACAGAGGCATTGTTCGATATAAGTTGAAATTGATAATCTTCATAATAATGATTGAACATAACAAATACGATAATGATATGATAATATCGAACATATGCATTCATTGTAGGGACTTCCTCTTTAACAACTTTGCAAACCCAGTAAACCCTGGTCACATAGTTCTTGTAAAAGCCTTCTTGACAAAGTCTATTCCGTTTGCTTATAGCATTTTACCGGCTATACATAACGGTTTTTATAATACAATGTACGATAAATAGCTGTGATAGTCTCTTATAACTCATTTATGAATGATTTTGTACATATATGCAAAACTGTGATATACATGAATTGTAATGTTACTTTGTTGTACGTAGACGAGACATAAATAGATTAGCAGCATAACACAGATTAAATTCCATTGTTTCTATAACAATTATAAAAAAGCATGTAATTAACTTTAGCCTGCTATGGGTGGATGAGTGAATACCTATGCAAACAGTTTGGATCCATATGAGACGCCGAGTAACTCGGCGTCTCATCAGGATCCAAACTGTTTGACACCCTGATTGTATTTTTGTAGACAAAATCAGATATACGTTGATGCGAGTAACAGATGACTGAACTATGACAGTATATATTTATAATGCAATATTCGATGACACTTTAGTAGTAACGTAATTAATAGCATGACTGTGTTACATGATACAATTAATTGTGAATATTATTATATATTTGGCATCCTGTAATCCTTATTATAAAAAAACCGAACACGTATTACTTGTAGGCAATGTATGCATGCATACATGTAATTAACATTTAGCCCTTTGAACAAATTATTTGCACACAATTGCATACATACATGTAACACACTACATTTTCAAAAATCAAGCCACAATATGTTTGTCTACCAAAATGCAATCAGGCTGTCAAACCATTTGGATCCTAAAGAGACGCCGAGTTACTCGGCGTCTCATCTGGATCCAAACTTTTGCAAATGTTATTACTCATCCGCGCGGCGACATGTTAAGGATACTATGCATTTTCGATATCCTAAAACGCACTTGAGAATTGGTGTTATTATCAATCTAGGAATGTATTTGTATATTTTTATAAGCCGAAAGAAAGCTCTGTGGAATATCCACGAAACACCACGAAGTATGTTATATAAAACGTAAGGAATATTCATGTAGGAAAGAAAATGATATCATGAATATTTATTATTTGAATTGTTATAATAGGATATCTTTGCCAATACTTTGTTTAATAAGCAACAGAGCAGATCCTGATAAAACGGTTAACCCAGCAGAGGTCCGCCCCGGGTTTACTCTGTTTGCAAATGCATAATGACCATACTTCAAATACATACATCTTTAATCTAGTAAATGCTACGATGATTTTGGATGATATATCATCGACATGTGGTTCATACATGTATCTTGCAGTTTTTAAAAGTTTAAAAAGAAGTTCAGTAACCCCCACCCCTAATGCGACCACCAACAAGGGGCATAATTCACAGTGGCAAAGACATGTGGTAACTCAATGCAGGACGAATGTTATGCAGAAAGCTCCTATAATGGTAGCATTAGAGGGGTTCTACTGTATTCCTTACTACAGTAAACCGCGACTGTGTTAATTGACATTAAACAGTTTGTTTACAAATAACATGAACACGTTTCAGATCTACACGTTCACTCAAACTCCTCACAGTGATCTCCCTTGTCACTACGTGCGGTCATCTCTTCAGCGTAGCGATTAGGGGAGATAACTGCGTTGGAGGTTGGTTCATGGTAGGCCCGGACATAAGTACAACGTGTATCATTCAGCAATGCTCTGACTTTCAATGTCTCCAGTAATGTTTCCTATTTATATACATGTATCTGGAAACAAAGTCTGGTTTACAGAACAACCTGTCTATAACTACCATTCATTTACTGAACACAGGTGATATTAAAAAGCACGTGGGTATTTAATACAGGACTAGAGTAATTCAGGAAGCTCCTTCACTGTCAGTTTGCACCTCCTATAATACATGGATTTAGACATCGTTTAGTGGTCGCTTAAGACAGGCTTTCCTTAACATATTTCACAACCGTAGAGATTCTTACCAGGATACCCGTAGATTGACATATCGCTTATTGCGTAACACGGAAACACTACAAAACGAGATCCGATGTATAAGTGGGCATCTAAAACAACCAGATAAACTCTGTCGATAATAAGAGTAGGGCATCGCGCCCGGTTTTCTCTGTATCCTCTCTCTATCTCTCTCTCTCTCTCTCTCTCTCTCTCTCTCTCTCTCTCTCTCTCTCTCTCTCTCTCTCTCTCTCTGAGGCGTCCGTTTAGCCCATAGTGAGCGGAAACGGACATTAATCAACATAAACAAACAAACGAACGAAACAGATATATTTATTTATATCTTATATATCTGTGTTTATACATACCCCATATGCCAAAACTTTAACTCTTTCGGCGCCAATGACGCCTGTTGGCACCATTGAGAACAGTGCAGTCCCAAATAAGATGCCGCCCTTTCAAGGCGGCATCTGACCTGGGACTTCACTGTTTTCTGTATTATTAGCCGAAGTATACAGATTTTAAAAACAAATGTTTTACTAATATATCTTTATTATTTAGTTTAGAATCATAATGAATATGAAATTATTATTGCAGACGATACTTTTAAATTTGGCGCCAAAAGAGTTAAGCCTAACACTTATCTCTTTAAATTCGACTTGCATAGCATTTGCAAACAGCTTAGAATCAGATATGTAGCCCAATATTTCCTCAGGATCGAAGCTGTTTGACACTTGGTAAATAGTTTATCAAAAGATTTATCGAATTTGAAAAAGTCAAAATTGCATCAGACCTAATTTGAGTAGCCATTTGACAGCGGGATTGAAGTTAACCCTTCTCTTGCTGAATTGTAAAATACATTTCTCTTTCTTTACCCATGCCCTGTTGTGTAATTACATTTATAACATAACTCTTGGCTTCAGCGTGACGTAACACTATCATTTATTTTTTGATAATCATGGGCATATATTCACTAGTGAATAACATTCGAACGACGGAATGACATTCGAACGATTCATACGCGCTGTCAAAACAAACAAACTGGCGGACAGTGGTCGACCTACCTGTCCACGATTGAGTCACGATAGATGGCAAAGGATTGTTGGCACTTGCGCCTTAATTTCGATAAAATAATACAAATTGTAATCGCTGTCAGGAATCATATACAAAATGTATGCCAAAAAAGACCAACCAGCTACTCTGACCCATACAATCCATTCTACATTTAAAATGCCTCCTCAACTTTGCATTTTCTTCACCGCATGTCCTTTTGTTTATGCAGATTTCTACTCATACAAATATCTCATCAATCAACAACTATAGTCATCTGAATCCAGCACAGCACAAACATATTTCAAATATGCTATACTCACTAACTCAGCTGATCGCGAAAATCTTCCTCCTGTTCCAACACATTTTATGCAGCAGTTCCTACTGAATCATTTGTCCATTTCAAACATTTTCTCTGAACTTGAATCGAGATTTTTTTCTCGGTGGAAATGTCCATGTCCATGTGTATACATACAACACTAATGAAGGGCTTAATATACCAAAACGAAGGCGCATTTCGAATCCCATTGACAGTGAGTGTCGGACGTGTTGGCGACTCTATGCGGGTCTTCATGTAAATGGCGCGCTTTACATAGACACGTGTTGTGTACAATGACGTCATAATGTGTTTCTGTATGTTTTTGTATCATAAACTATCACAGTTAAATTGAATACCAGAGAGGTCTGAATTAGATCCTGGTTGATATGACAGTAAGTAAAAAAAAAAGTTGGAAAATTTGGACCTACTTTGTCCCAGTTACCTAGCGAACCTAATAACACCTTTCATTCATCATTTCTATATGTAAGGAGAATTTATAACAATCCACGTTACTGCTGAAATATTGGCTGCAAATAACATTTGTGTGTGTTATGTTATAAATAGGATCTTGCATTCGTGTTCATGATTATTGGATTTATTAAATTCGTCTTTTTAAAACGATAAAAATCTCGCTAAAGCTCGTTTTTTATCGTTTTAAAAAGACTCATTTAATAAATCCAATAATCAAGAACACACATGTAAGATCCTCTATATATCTTCACTGTGTACACGTATTTCGCTGTGCAATCACTGCTGTGGAGTGCACTGGTTGCACAATTAACTTGTAAATAGTGCAGACCCAGATGAGACAGCTCCTCCTATATTGACGTGAACAGCAAGCGAAGAGTTAAAATAATTCAATATTGTCGGGGACTTTATATCTCCTCATTTCAATCAATTCGAACAATCTAAGTAGTCAGAAATCTGCTTGCAAGGTCAAATGTGTGATTTGAAGTTTGAATACAAACCATGTTAACACCTATGCGTTTAAACATGTGATGCTATGATGAATATCTCAGTGTAACCATAAGCCTGCCGTGGGCCGATCTCTAATCATCTAGGCAAACAGATTGGATCAACATGAGATACCGAATAACTCGGCAACCAAACTGTTCTCATAGATGACCAAGTATTTGAAACGAAATGGAAGGACGTCTAACGTGAAAATGTAGTTAGAAGACGGGATTTCTATTAATGAAATATTTGCTAAGTAGACTAAAGGTCTAACCAAACTTTAAACATATGAAAGCAGGAGCGTATCGGTTATTTTCTTAACTCTTTCGGCACCAATGTTGCCTGTTGGCAGTCTGTTGGCAGCCTTTTCAAGGCGGCATCTGACCTTGGACTTCACTGTTTTCTGTATTTGTTTTATCCCAACCAAACAGGTTTTTAAAAACAAATGTTTTATTAATATACCATTATTATTTAGTTTAGAATTATATTTAATATGAAATTATTATTGGAGACGACATTTTTTAATTTTGTGCCAAAAAGAGTTACGTAAGGTTTACTCAAACGATTATAAGAACCCACCATGAGTATCCATGCAGGATACGAACATCTAACTCGATGGCTAGTAAAGGCCGAGTGTCTGGGTGACTTTCTGATCCTGAGGGTGAGATATTCATATTCTACATGACTTTACCAGTGATTGTTTTTTCTCCAACGTCGAATAATGGATTAAAGCTATTTTTTTAATTTCAAGGCGCTGCGTATTCGTACTTCATTACCCTACGGCTGACCCGTGTGAATTTTCGTTTCAGTTATCTGGCTGCTTATTCCACGGAAAGGTTCATCAATTCAAAGAAATCGTCAATGTAAAGTACACATACGTAACTATGTACTGATGTATAAAATTACCCATTGCCTTGGAATTCCTTTCCCTTAAATCAGCTGCAATCCTAACCGTCATTTTAAATGTACATTGTATGTTAAGCGACCCTTCGAGAAAGAAATTGATAAATCAAAAGGAAGTAACATATTTTTCTAATGCTCCCCACATTTTCATAGCAAAAAACGTACATATCTATCATATCTGAGTGAAAGCCTACAACAAATAAAGAGGAATAGTCACAAACACTTAATTATTTATCGACCTTGATCATACAATAACGGCATAATATGATGTGATATAAAAATGTGTTGCCATGTAGCGTGACGTAACATGGAATACAAACTTTGAACATCACGTAACATGTAAGATCCGCGTATCTTACATGGGCTAAATTCCTATCTTTCATGGGCGAAAGTAAACGTTATTTAACGATCGTCGTCTACAGAAATGAAGTCGCCTTAAATTCTCCAATTAATGTAACTATCATTTTTTCTCACTTATACAATTTGTAAGATAACCAGTGTGGATCATTTTATGCGGATCAACACTGTTTTCAGGGCTTATCACGAACTCGAAATTAGCGTGCAAACAGTTAGCATTTTGTTATTGATTTGCACAGCCAAATGGCTAGACTGGGTATATAATTGAATGGGATAGATATAACAGTAGAACATGTCTTAAGTGACCATTAAAAAGAGGTATAATTATGGGTATGTAAGGCAAGTGGTAGCTTAATGCAGGTCAAAAGTAATACAGAAAGTTCCTATAGGAGCTTTCTGTATTACTTTTGTCCTGCATTAAGCAACCACCTGCTGTATAAGACTCATGTGTTCAATAAATTAATGGTCGCTTAAGACAGGTTCTACTGTAACACTATAACTACAAGAAAAACAAAGCAATCATGTAGCCCTTAAGCCGCCTTCCACGACCAAACTCGCGCTTGTAAATAGTTTGGTTCTAGATGAAACAGCCAATAATCTGGCGTCTCAACAGGAATCAAATGTTTAATATTCGTTCAGTAGTTTCTTAAAAGCTGTATTGAATTGGATGTAAACAAAGTTACAGCAATTCTCATTTGGAACATACGGTGTATGGACTAATGTATTATTATTGCATAATTAATAAATCAGCCACTCCAGTTTCACAGCAGGCAATTATTTGACGAGATGTAGATTCAATTTGGTAGCTTGATTAACGTGTCTGGAATACCGACCACAACGTGCCCTTACCACCACGTATTTGCTACTTTCAGGAAATGTAAACAATAAATCAATGTTTAGGAATTCATATTGCTTTATATGGATATAATGCATTGTTTTATCTGTCTTTCTTATTTGTCGCTTTCGTAATCATGGCTAAGTAGTTCAGACCAGGTTTCTTTACGCCTTTTCTACATATTTGTTAGCCATAGCATAACCAGTATGAGTTGTCTAATCAATGTCTACTCTGTTTGATTATGGAGTTATCAAGTCAATTTAAGTAATATTTATTTAAATTCGGGGATTTACAGTATCAGTAATAACACAAGCTCTGCATATCTCTTAAACCGGCTGACGAGCAAAAATACAATTGCAAAAGGATTCATCAACTATATAAGTTAAATATTATGCTCAGTATCATTAAAATATGTAAAACGTGTAACTAAATGTAAATTTTAAACAAATTATTAATTAAAACTTTTCATTTTGCGTTAATTCTTGTGTAAGCAAAACAGAAAAAGTTACTTTGTATGAATTAGGATAGAAAATCGCTTAATTAAATCAGATAATTAAAATATATTGTTCAAGTAAAGTACCATTTAGTTACAATTAATCAATGTAGCAGTCATATAAAACAACATTAAGTTAACATTTTAAATTAAACAGTTAGCATTAACATCAGGGTGGGTTCTAATTGCTTATTATTGCCATGGCCAAAACTGCCTGTGTCCACGTGCTATTATAACAATTAATCTAATTAACAATCATGATGTCGTTATTTCATGGAGTAAAGTAAGAACATATATCTATCAATGGAATTACAATCTGTATGATTATTTTGTCTACCTCAAAGCACAGCCATGTTTAGTGTTAAAGTATGTGCAGCACATATATATGGCAAGACATTATGGCATTATGATAGCACATTACAACACAGAAAAGCCACTACGAATGCTTATTCAAAAAGCATATCATCAAGCAAATGAGCAACACAATAGCAAAATACTTAGACATTTTAACAAGCGTAGGAATGAACAGACTCAATAAAAGTCTGAAATGTTTCCTTTTCGCATTGCTGCTTTAGCTTTCGATGGATCTCCAGGAGCGGATTTAGAGAGGACGGGGTCGGCGTGCGCCCCCTACAATTGCCCAAACAATTTTTTTTTGATTAACCTTTTTAGATCTAAATCTAATAAAATTCAATAAAACAATGACTTAATCTGGGTGTTTTTATTTCCCTCACTCAAGTCCACTCTTTGTCAACATGTATTACAAACACACTATAGTGCTGTCATCAAACATAAACTACAACGCCCCCTCCCCTCCACAAACAATATACGCCCCCCCCCCCCTCCCAATCTGAAATCCTGGATCCGCACCCGATTTCCTACTTTCAGAACATAATTATGTACTTCACAACAGCAGGTGTTAAATGTTTGTATGCCGGTCGTGAAAAGTCGCCGCGTGCTTTATTCTCAGTGTTGTTATATTTTCCGGTCCGTCGGGATCATTAATTTCGATGTTACTAGTTTTGAACATTGAATACCGCTTAGGCCGGTGCTAGGGGACCTGAATAACTCCCCAAGAACATATAAAAAAACGATTTTGCAATTTTCTCTTTTCGTATTGTTGCTTTTGCTTTCGATGGATCTCCTACTATCAGAACCTGTGAATAATACAAGTATGATTCTAAGCTTCCGTCAATGCCGAAATTTCTTTTATTATAATTATTTATCATACCTGTCAGTTTCTGCGGTAAAATACGATTGTATTCGAGCACGCAATACAACCTCTCAGATAAAGTTTCCGTATTGCACATACATGTACTTGCAATACAAGATCTGTGTTTTCACGTCGAAAAGTGGAACTACTTTCGCTCGGCAATAGCCGTAAATTTCCGTGACGCACCGGAGACGCCTATATTTTTAGTAACGCAATGTAAACAATAATGTGTATCGATTAGCGTACATCTATAATTAGCATGTATATAATTTATGCAATCCTCGTTTCAATTCAATAACATCCAAACGAAAGTAATAAAACTACGATCTACAAGATTATTAAAAAATGCTAAATATGTGAATATGCAATCCCAGACAATAGTTTTATAGCAATAGCCGTAAATTTCCGTGACGCAACGGAGACGGGTCTATTTTTAGTGACGCAATGTACCTGAATAAAAGGAATTAGAATATTGATTTTCTTTTGACTTCTTTTATTAAAACAGGTATATAATAAACGGAATATTACATGAAGTGACGATATGAAGAGTTGTATCACATTCGTGGTTGTTTGTCCGTGGTATTCGCTCTCGCCGCCACACAAGAAAATGCGTTTATATGAAGGAAATGGTTAAACCTAAGCCTGCTATAAAATATATCGCTATGCTTAAGTCCGAGCTGATACCGTTTGCACGTTTACTTTTGATTCACTGCAGCTTGTGAGAAACTATTGACTGATTGTTAAACAGATACTGTCCTGATAAGACACCGTCTTGCTCCGTATCCAATCTTAACCCATTTGCTCCCAATGGATTCCTCCATGTTTATATATTGGATTAATCCAATTTTTTTTATCTAAGGGGTGCCTGGCCTAAATTTTCAATTTCGTTTTGTTTTATATTGAAATTCCTATCAGCAAACAGTGTAGACTCTGATCAGACGCCGCATTATGCGGCCTCTGATCAGAGTCTACACTGTTTGCCTACGTCCCATATATGGGATCGTGGGAGCAAATGGGTTAACCCAGGTTGTGTGTAATTGTCAGCCAGGTCAAGCCAACGCTTAGCAGACAAAGTATTAGGATCTTAACAAACTTTGATTAGTGCAAATTATTGTGGATATTGCAGGACAATAACACATTGCCAGTTAACCTTTATCCTGTTATGGGCGGATGAATGAATACCTATGCAAACAGTTTTGGTCCAGATGAGACGCCGAGTAACTCGGCGTCTCATCAGGATCCAAACTGTTTGACACCCTGGTTGCATTTTGGTAGACAATTTGATTATAACTTGAATCTTGAAAATGTAGTTGGTGAACATAAAATTTTCTGTAACATTAATTTGCTCAGCAGGCTAAAGGTTAATGTGCCACTCTGATGTGATCGTAACATATGGATAAACTAATAGTTAATTGCATTTTACAAGACTTGAAATAACCTTTGTCTACTTTTGTTGTATTTTAAATTAAAACCACTTAAAATTAAGCTAAAATGTTTTACGTTTTAGCCCTTATCGCCATACGCGCGGCATGACAGAAATTCGCATCTAATCCAGCTGAGAAGAGAAATCTGTGGCGTTTCACCCGGATCTAAACACATTTCAAACGAGTAGGATTTTAAGGGTCGTCATTAATGATAAGCATTTAGGATAACAGTTTACCTAAATATACAGACAGTAACAGCCTTTCAGAATCTGTTTTGGGGTGTTTGGGATTAACTAATAGCAAGGACTTTAGTAGAAGCTGTCTAAAGGGCCATCAAAAAGAGGTCTAAGTGTGAGTTCATAAGGCAGGTGCTAGCTTAATACACGCGGTCCTTCTGGAGTTTTCTGCTTATACCCTGTATTAAGCAACCACCTGTTGTTAATACTCTTATGTTCAATAAATGAATGGTCGTTTAGGCCAGGTTCTTCTGTAATTATTCTAGTTGGATGATATGTTTTATATTGGTTGGAGTATGTGTTAGAATAGTAAAACCTCTTTAATACGGTCACTTAATGAATAAACATGGCTGTCTTTATAAGCAGGTGGTTGCTTAATGCAGGACGAAAGTTATGCAGAAAGCTCTTTCTGCATAACTTACGTCCTGTATTAAGCTACCACCTGCTCCTGACACCCAGCATAATGCCCCTTTTTGGTGGTCGCATTAGAGGGGTTTTACTGTATAAATATATGTGTATCTTATCAAACATCTAATCTAATAACATCTGCGCTTCAGAAAAGGCTCTATAAACAATATCAGTTGATTGACATGTATTATCCATATCCTAAAGTATGTATGAACAGATGCTGGCATGTGGAATGTTAACCCTTTCTCTCATGAACATGTTCGAATCAGTTGAACACTGAATGAATATTCATTAGCGTTATTTTTAGAGGGTAAATACAGTAAAGCCTCTCTATAACGACCAATAAATTATGTTAATTAGTTGGTATTGTGGCAGGTGGTTTTTTAAAGCAAGGTGAAAGTGAAACGGAACGCTCATATAGGAGCGTTCTGTTTTACTTTCGCCTTGCTTTAAGCACCCACCTGCCTTAACACAAATTATTGATGTAATTTAGTGGTCGTTAAAGAGAGGTTTTACTGTATTTTAGAAGGAATTGTTTCCATAGACAAACGCTTTAGGATCATAACTATATAATTTCATAAGCAAACAGAGCAGATCATGATCCGATAGTTCCTAAAGGAGCCGCCTGATCTGGGTCTATTCTGTTTGCAAACTTGTGAAAATACGTTTATATGAAGGAAAGGTTTACTTCAGCACGAATCTCTTAAGACATAGTACATTGTAACATCTGAATGTAAGATCGAGTATCAAACAGCTTGGTTTTTTTTGTTGTTATCCTGAGTGTTAAACAGCTTGGCTTTTGTTTTGATCCTGAGTGATCATTGACATGTCATCTTGATCCAAGCGGTTTTACAAATGACACTCAGGTCGCCCGTACTGAACACGACAAGAGTTAATAACGATGTACTATAATATTATGTTTGGAGTCGATATAGATCATTTCAAAACCAAGAAACAGTCTAACACTGTAAGAACATAGGCCTATACCATTGCAAATAAATTGTGTCAATGCAACTCGTCCATAGCGACAAAACCCATCCAAAAGGGGCATAATTATGGGTCTTAAAGTCATGTAGTTTCTTAACCCTTTCCCTCATATTGACGACTTTTGACGACTCTATAAAAGTCACTTTGTGAAACCATTGTGATAAATAGAGCATTTGCTCCTATAGGAGCAAATGCTCTATTTATCACAATGGTTTAAATCTACAACTTTCTAATTTTTTCCTTTTCTCTAATTAATGCTCCTTTTCGGTAGATTAATTTAAAAATGTTGTATCTAAAAATAGCCTATGAGGTAATGGGTTAATATAAGGCGAAATGTATGCAGAAGCTCGTGTAAGGCTCTTTCTGCATTGATTTCATCCTGTATTAAAAAACCGTTAGCTTTCAAAGACACCAACGGATATTCTTTAAGTGGTTATAGTAGATAGGTTCTATAGTATACCGAATAGTTTAGAAAGTTTGAGTAGTTTGTAACATGCTGTAGTTAGATGATCCATGATTGTTTGTTTGTTTGCTATCATTAGTTCGGTATGTTGTGCTAACAGACGTCCTACAGTGCGGTCCAGACACAAAACTAAGATATCATACGGCCTGTAGTTCTACTTCGCCATGACCCAGATAATAGCTTTTCAATGCATTTTTAATGGCTGTAACACAGTGCTTAACGGCTTTTCAATTGAGTGCGTGGTTTTGTTATTGTAGGAAATAAATAAATGCGTTAAGTCGTTGTTAATATCTCATTTATGAGACGTTTAATCACCTCACAGATCTGCAAATCCATTGTGGGCGGGCAAACATAACACGCTGGACTTTGAAAAGTGTCCAATGCTATTATAGTTGAACTTCGATATCTCGAACTCGGATAACTCGAACTTCGAGATAACTCGAACAAAAGATTCAGTCCTTCCAAAACTTACAATACACAATTGCTCTAAAATATATCGCTACAGATGCCTGGAAACACATGTGGCAGCTTAATACATGTCTTAAGTAATGCTGATTACTTTAGACCCGTATTAAGCTGTGACCTTGAGAAATTGCCCAGATTAGAAATCGGATGACTCAAACTTCTATTATCTCGAACTAATTTGGATGGTCCCTTTAAGTTCGAGTTATCGAAGTTCAACTGTATATCAAACAAGTGGTCCCTTGAACAATATTTATTCTATTTTGACACCAGTCGTGCAGTATATATTTTATTCTGTCATTGCTATTGCTAGGAAAAACTCCTTACACAGGTGTCAACATGATTCACAACAACGATAATAGGACATGGAGAGTTCTCGATAACAGCGTTTTTATTTTTGTTAAAGTATATTTATTTTAGTCTCTTTTTTATGGCGATCTCAAAAATGAGACAATGGTGTAGAAATACAGGATGGAACACATAATGTGTAGCAGCATTATAGATATGTTCCAGTGAAGCCTTATAAAGACACTATTTGATTTCAATTTTCTACATACACATCCCACCTGTCACCCTATGGTTACTGATTTACAAATAGTGTAGAATCAAAACGTTTAAAAGTGTCCATTGGTTATCAACCATTATACAATGTAACATTGGTTTCTATGTTGCTGAATTGTGTACGAATACAGAACCTGACTCGACCCCACATTATATAGCGCTCTGACCGATCTGCTCCTGACTAGACCCCACATTATATAGCGCTGTGACCGATCTGCTCCTGACTAGACCCCACATTATATAGCGCTGTGACCGATCTGCTCCTGACTAGACCCCACATTATATAGCGCTGTGACCGATCTTCTCCTGACTAGACCCCACATTATATAGCGCTGTGACCGATCTGCTCCTGACTAGACCCCACATTATAAAGCGCTGTGATCGATCTGCTCTGTGTACTATATGCACACCTGTATTGTTGATCGTCGTAAAGAATGAATACATACTTGTATATTTACTGTACTTGAATCACATTCAAACTATTATGTTAACCCTTTCACCGCCAATGTCGCCAAAATGCGACACGACAAATAGTGCAGACCCAGATCAGACGCCGCCTTTTCAAGGCGGCGTCTGATCAGGAACTTCACTTTTTGTCTCAAACACTATTCCTATATCTGTGCTTTATTCATTTATCTAATTTCCTTATTTTTCCAAATGATTTAACAAAAGTGGTTTGTAGACGACAATAAGAAATTTGACGTCGAAAGGGTTGAAATATTCTATTAGGCCGAGATAACCTTATACAATATTTGAATAAGTGAGTTGTACACACGGTTTGCTATTTGAGCGCTATGTGTGGCTTGTTCGGGCTGCGAAGGCACTTCTGTTATATCAAAGCCCCATCCAATAAAACCGGTGTTCTGTTCGCATATATCTATGAACAACACTAACTAGGCGGCAGTATTGGTGAACGATATTCAGTAGTCGATGTGAGAGCCTATTGCATACATGGGTAATATTCCCTATGGACGAGAGGAAACAGTGCCGTCAAACTGTTTAACAAGTAATACTAATACATTCAGCGTGAATGACAATTATATTGAACCAACTCTATAACGAAAAGGCATGCAGAAACGTACCTTTTACAAGGATAACAGTTAACTATGGAAATTTGATGAAAGTGTAACACCCGGAAATACAGATATTAAGGTATCTAATCTGACATGTGTATCTCATCTTTACATGTAACTGCTCATAACCCTTTACTCCATGAATATTCGTGCAATAATTAATGACATCATGAACATTAATTAAATTGATTGTTGTAATAGCATATGGGCACAGGATATTATTTGGTCATGGCAGAAACTGTAGAATCATATCCATATTGTATCATAATCAACAAAAAGCAAGCCCTTATCAGAGCCGTCTGATCTGGGGCTACTCTGTTTATAAAGGGGTAGAAAAGCGTATATACATGTATGGATTCATGGGTTAATATATACCGATATATTTTTTTTATATATATACGCTCGATATTTTTGATGAATAATTAATTTTCGTAAAAGCTGAAAGATGTGTGCATCTCTTTGTGGATATTACTAATTAGAGAGATAAATATTGATTAGATCATTAAAGTGTTAAAGTGAGTTCAATACATCGACTTAAACAGTGTGGTGAAGCACGTCAGACAACAAGAGGATAAGTGGCAGAGATGAATGTACAATGCGATCTTCTTATTTCTCAGCCAAGGTCCATCATGTTGCTACTCAATAGAATTTTCTCAAAGGCAATTGTATATTAAAGTAAACAGTGCAGTTTGATTTCCGACAATATCTTCTGTAAGAGCACCGCAGGGACTGCGTTTTTGCTATTTCGCTCAAATAATTATAAATACTGAGTGCTGTGTTATTGTACAAAACGAATTGTAGAAAACTAATCATTTGACAAATCGATACGAAGTCGTTGTAGTAAGAGCTATAAAATAAACCAGATTCTAGCATATTTGGTGCATATCCAGAGATTGCGTTCTGTTTTACTGTTTAACTTTTACCTGTATTGCAAATATTCATAATGTACAGTAAATGAAAATGTTTAAACCTTTCCCTCATATAAACGCGTTTTTACGCATTTGCAAACAGAGTAGATCCAGATCAGACGGCTCCTAGAGGAGCCGTCAGATCAGGGTCTGCTCTGTTTGCTTATGGACTTTGATAGACCTGTTTCTTTAGTTTCTAAAATGGCTACAATATCCCACCTTGCATATTTCATTACAACTATTTTGTCCAATAATCAGAAGGTATTTAAATTTGTAATAAACATAGAACAGTGAAAGGGTTAAATATTTACCATGTTTAAATACTGCAAACATATATTGAATGAGAGAAAATATGCTTTATAATGTACAACAGTATAATTGTCAAATAGTCATGTCTCGTTTTACCTAGTATATGTTGTACATACAGGTATCCAGATAGGATGCGTAGGTTTTGACATTTTCAAGAATTGCGCCTCACCAACCCCTATACTGTGACAACTCTAGAATCATCTCGAAGAGGCGGCTGATCATATTATAGATAATCTGAAAATGGGCAATCATTCGAAAGAAAAAGTAGAAATGCAAAAAGAGAAAATTGCAGACTCGGGTTTATTGAGTCTGCTCATGAGTAGTAATCACCGGCTTAAGCAGTATTCAATTTTCAAAACTAATAACATGTACACTAATGATCATGAAGGACCAGAAAATATAACAACACTGAGAATGAAGTACGGGGCGACTTTTTACGGCCGTCACACAAGCACTTAACACTTTTTATTGTGAAGTACATATACATGTATTCTAAAAAATGAGTGATCTTTTGAAAGCAAAAGTAGAGATGCAAAAAGAGAAAATTGCAGAATCGGTTTTAATAAGTCTGTTCATCAGTAGTAATTAAAAGTGCAACACTACTCACGCCCCCTAGCACCGGCTTAAGCAGTATTCAATTTTCAAAACAAATAACATGAAAACTAATGATCCCGAATGACCAGAAAATATAACAACACTGAGAATGAAGGACGGGGTGTCTTTTTACGACCACCACACACTCACTTAACACCAGTTGTGAAATACATATATTCTGAAAAAATAGACTTTGGTGGAGAAATGTTTTTAGTATTTGGGTATGCATCCTTATCTGTAGCGCTGTATATACTTTGTTCTAATTTCTACACTTTGTTTTATTTGTTTATTCACAAGGAACGTCAAATAATATAGTTAAAGCCAACTTATAACATTGTCTTGTGTACATTGCTGCTCTACATGTTATCATTGATACAATGATAAACAACGTATTGACACTAATTTCGTTATTAGACAGTAGCATAAATGTTTTCATATAGAGTAAAACCTCTCTATAACGACAACTAAATTGTATTACATGTACTTAGTTGGCATTTAGGGCAGGTGGCTGCTTAAAGCAAGGTGTAAGTATTTAAGCAGCCACTTGTATTTAACACAAAATAATTGATGTAATTTAGTGGCCGAATTGTCCAATGAATTGTCCAATATGTGTGCCTACCTATGATGACAAACCTTATGTATGTTTGGACACTTTTTAATTGAATATAGCTAAGCACCATTGGTCGTATACAAAGTAAAATCCCGAACACTACAAAATACCGGGACTGTAAAACAGGCGGCAGTTTAATGCAGGATGAAAGTCAAGCAGAAAGCTCCTCTAGGCGCTTTCTGTATGATTTTCACCCTGATTTAAGCAGCTACCTGCTTTGAACGGCATCAGTTCTTATTTGTTTTAAATCTTCTAAGTATCGCGTGTTTACTATAGTTGTTTATCTGTATATGGTCTCTACAATTACGTTATAATTTGAAAAGTAAATAGTTTCCGTCTGTATGATTATTCCTGCCTTAACCATCATTCTATCAAGCACGCGCTAACCATTTTTAAACGGCTTGGATCGTAATAAAACACTGGGTAACTCGTCACCTTGTCAACAGTTAGGTTGTTTGGAAGTGCGACGGCAGTTTCTCAACCTTAACGAGTCGGAGTTACATGTTAAATAATTTTTCAGATCAGGGTTGGTTAGGCATTATATTTTACTTGGAGGAAAGGGTAATTTCTTAGAAGAGTTTTTCCATGACTTGTCTCAAGCAGGATGAACATTCCGTGTTAACCCTTCGCTTGCTGAATTTTAAAATACATTTCTCCTTCTTTACCCATGCCCTGTTGTATAATTACATATATATTCACTGTGTACAAATATTTCGCTGTGCAATCACTGCTGTGGAGTGCATTGGTTGCACAATCAACTTGTAAATAGTGCAGACCCTGATGAGACAGCTCCTGCAGGAGCTGTCTCATCTGGGTCTTCACTATTTACAGGTAGGTGTATTGACGTGAATAGCAAGCGAAGGGTTAATATGGAATTGAGCAGGGAGATGTCTAATTACTCTTTTAGGTTTTGCCTAATAGAGTAGCCATTCACACCTTTGGAAATAGATAAGATCAGACGGCTGATGTAAGAGCCGTCTGGCCATGGCCTGCTTTGTTTATACAGTAAAACCTCTCTGTAACGACCAATAAATTGTGTTAATTAGTTGGTATTTAGGACAGGTGGCTGCTTAAAGCAAGGTGAAAGTAAAGCAGAACGCTTCTATAGGAGCGTTCTGTTTTACTTTCACATTGCTTTAAGCAGCCACCTGCTTTTAACACAAAATACTTGATGTAATTTAGTGACCGTTATAGAGAGGTTTTACTGTATATGAAATAATGTACATATGGTCCCACAGTTTCCACTGTGGCCACAAGTGAGTCTGTGTTCATATACCAGAAACAAACATACTCAAAATGGTATTCATAATGATGTAATTTTAGATAAAACACGAGGTACATGGCTAACTTGTAGCCAAATTCCTTGGAAAAGTTAACACATGTCACTAATTGTATAGAATGATCAGAGAAATATGTTGCTGAATTATGTATAATCACATAATCTGCCGTGCGGGAGTGCGGGAGTGCGGAAACAGAATGCCGTAAATCGCGGAAATACACAGTGCATTTTCATGCAAATGGGTCTGTACTACGCTGTAAACAATGGCCGAAACAGCCGTCAGATATAGTCTGTTTCACGTTCTATGTCAGTTTTTAAGGATCGTGTGATACAAGGAATCTTACATTCGTGTTCATTACAAATTGATTTCATTAAACTCATTTACTATAACGCATATGACACGAGCTTTATAGTAAACTCGTTTCATAAAAACAATTTGTAATGAACATTTATGTAAGATCCTCTATATCTTATGTCGTTACACCCTACCTGCAAATATCTCGTCAAGATCAAAACTCACAATGAAGAAAATATTCCCAAAAGGGAATTAATATAATACGTAAATACTTGAATAGCTCCAATCTAATATTTCTACCACTAAGGACCTTTTAAGGACATGATAATCTTTGAAAAAGGTCCCTAGTGTTTGAAATATTAGAACAGAGCTATTCAAGTATTTATATATAAGATCAAAACTGTTTGAAACATTGGCCATATTGTTTTCAAAGAAATAAGAGATTTATTTTTAAAATTGAAGCAGACGGCAATTGTTGCAGACGAAACATTACTTATAGCGTACACAGAGTTATAATACCGTTATCCCTTTACCCTAATATAACCATACTTATGTAATCCCCGCTCTACTGGTTCGTAGAGCTGGATAATTAAGTTTGGCCCCGTTTCGTAACCGTAATATTAGATTTACATAGTAGCAAATACCGAAGCAAATAGAGTGTATCCTGTTCAAACGATTCCCCCGAGAACCGTGTGATCTAACTCGACACTATATACGCATAAGCTCGTCTGATCTTGCGTAATTATGATATTTCAGTTAGAAATTGGTGTAACACCAATTTCTAACTGAAATATCATAATTACACAAAATCGGTACAAAAATGCAGTTACTTCTATGATTTCCCCATTTTCAGGACAGTTCTAAGTGACTGTTCAGCTGAAAACAATATATTGAACAGACCCGTACATATATTTTACGGATATGTATCTCAAAACATGCTTATATTGTCATGCATACATAACTATCAACAAAGAAGCGTTAACCATTTCCCTGATGAATATTCATGTAGGAAATAATGACGTCATGAATATTAATACGATTTTTTATGATGGCATAATTATGAACACAGGACATTTCGACTCAGGCAGAAGCTGTAGAATCAGATCTATATTACACCATAAACAAACAGAGCAGACTCTGATCAGACGGCTCCTATAGGAGCCGTCTGATCTGGGTCTACTCTGTTTCCAGATGCGTAAAAATGCGCTTACACAAGGGAAAGGGTTAAGTCGATTAGTTTACCCAAATGCAATATTATTGTAACCATGTGTTTTATCGTTTTAAAATAACATAAGACAATACCCCCCTTTAAGTAACTGTTAAAGAAGACGTCTTATTCTGTTTAATAGAGGTATGTGGTAGCTTAATGCACGTCAATAGTTAGGACAGAAAGCTCCTTTATTAAATAATCACCTGCTTTTAAAGAACTTATGTTTCTATCGAGTGGTCGTTTTAGAGAGTATGTGCTGTTGTTTTTATGTGTATGTTTTAAAAGTACTTTGAACGCAGTCTTCTGAATTTCGGTACGCAAATTGAAACATTATTTTTATACATGTAGAGGCTTTCTTGAAAAACCGGTGAATGTGGTAAAGGTTGTTGTTAATTTTTGGCTTGCATGGGAGTGCTTCGTTATGTGTTTTTGTTTTCTAACCCAACGTTTTGTGCCGATGGGACTGAAATAATCAGATCTTACCATAGGGTTATTCTAAAGAGCCACTGAGAAACATACGAAGAAGCAACTGGTCCCGTGGCTATATAGCAATTGTTTTTAAATCTGAGATCAACATTTGACAAGTCAGATACTTGAGAATGACCTTAGACTCAGACTGACGTGTTTTACAATCTCGGTGCTTGTTTTTCTTTGACTCGGCAGCAATAACCAGTTAGTGTAAAAACATCGTTAAACCGGACGCGTTTACTTAATTGTCTGTTGTATATTTCAGCCCAATCAGTCTATATTGTGTTTATATATGTTTCTATTTCATTCATGTAATTCTTACAACAATAAATCGTCTTTAGTTTACTTTTTAACCATATTATGTATATTCTGTCCTTCAGTAATTAACAATATATTCAACATGTCGCATTAACTAAACCTTTCTGCTGGACATTATTTACCATAACAAATATTCGTACATAGCGCAGACAAAAACTATATATAATTATATCAATCTTTCCGCAGACGAAGGGACTCAATCTACCATTAGATTATGCACACGAGAGCTCAAATATTCTGTTATAAATAGCGTCTGACTAGACAAAGACATGCCTCATTTTGATCGTAAATCCTGCTAAAACCTTTTTGTTAGTAAATACCATTGGTACTCGTAAATTGAATCCAAGGAAAAAGTGATTTGCTTGCATGCATCATTACCATATCATTTATTCATTAGCAACTCACAGCAGGCAAGCAGTAATCACACCCTTCTGCACATTAGGCATGCAGTCTAGATGCCGCTCTAGAGGATAACTTGTCTTGAATACCACAATGACTGTAAACACTTGCTACTGGATCTGTTTTGGCCCATCATTATACGTAGATTTCACGGAATATTTTAGATGTAAGACATACGGCGGAAGCTAACTGCCATTTGAGAGTACAGAATTGATGGAAAGTAAAAATTTGATTAATGCATTCAGAGAGGCTCCAATACAAAAGGTTTGTGTCTAATATAAGTAGAATCTCTCCATAACGGCCACTAAATAGTGTTAATTAGTTGGTATTTAGGGCAGGTGGCTGCTTAAAGCAAGGTGAAAGTAAAACAGAACGCTCCTATAGGAGCGTTCAGTTTTACTTTCACCTTGCTTTAAGCAGCCACCTGACTTTAACACAAAATAATTCATGTAATTTAGTGGCCGTTGTAGAGAGGTTTCTCTGTATTGACAAATGCACTGTCAGTTAGGAGCCCTCTGATCAGAGGCTGCACTGTTTGTCAAACCTCTAGAAAGTTTACTCTTTTCATACTGAGTGGAGTCTGCAGTCAAGTGCTGACGGGTTATTCCAGGGCTGAAAGGGCAAAACACATTAACGTATTATATATATTATACAGTAAAACCTGTGTATAACGGCCATTAAATTACATCAAGTATTTTGTCTTAAAGGCAGGCGGCTGCTTCAAGCAAGGTGAACGTAAAACAGAACGCTCCTATAGGAGCGTTCTGTTTTACGTTCACCTTGCTTTAAGCAGCCAACTGTCCTAAATACCAACTAATTAACACAATTCAGTGGCCGTTTTAGAAAGGTTTTACCGTATTATACATTAAATTCCACTGATGTTTACCATTGCACTGCTAAAATAATGTCTTCTCGTGCTCTAGTCCACCGCAATGTCCAATTCGTTCAAGCTTTTGAGAATCTGCTGACTGGGTGACTAGGTGACCAATAGAGTTATCCGGCGTCTCATGTGGATTCAGAGTGTTTGCAGATGACGATAATGTTGTGATTAGCAGGAAAATGTTTACTTCAGGATACATAGACACCCAAGTGTGCAATACACTGACTGACATAAAATAAAAAAGGAAATGTCTTGGACTTAAATCTTGCTGAAACACTGTCTGGCGTTTGAGATCAGCAGTGTTCCTTGCAAATGCACTTTATCTTTAGACATTACCATTAACTGGCAAATTAAAACGGGGTTGTGTTTGAATTGATCAATGTATGTTTATAGTCAATCGCTGTTGTTTTACGTATTATGTACAATTATATAATAAGCAAATTATGTTGTCGTCTAAATTTTAAAATGTTTATAATATACTAGCGAAATCAGTGATAATAGAACGTGTTGTATTAAAATGTCTTAACTGCGGCATTTAATGGGAAAGCAAAATATTAAAAGTATTGTCTCTCCTGATAAACACTTTATGCAAAAGATTAAGTGTCGTAAAGTAGTTTAACTTTTAGCCTGCTGTTGCGCATAAGTGATTAACAACGCAAACATTTTGAATCCACATTATAAGCCGAGTTACTCATCGCCTCATTAGGATCAAAACTGTCGTGTACTATATATGACGATGTTGTTAAATAGAAATGTGTGATAAAGCAATTGTGCCAATGACATTTTCTACCATCACACGTTCGTCGGATTAAATTTTAACCGTCATTATAAGGTAGCATGCTGAATGAATAAACGTGAACTTAACTCTGTTAGCCCGTTACCTCATGGGCTATTTTTACATCCAACCTCTTCGAATAATTCTTCTAAAAGGTGCATTTACTAGAAAAAAGGAACATTTTAGAATTGTGTAGTTTTGAACCAATTGTACAAATGCTCTCAAAATGCGTCAACTAAACCTTTTAATATCAGCAATCTTGAGAAGTGTCTGTTCATTTTTTATGAGTGGTGGTCATAGAGTTTGGTTGAGAAATGAAGAATTTATTACATGTACACGCTTCCTCTATAGAGTTATACATGTATGTTAACTGTTTTACCCATGCCCATTGCAATGTCACTACTTTGCATATTTTATTACTATTGTTTCAACATTTATGTATTTTAAAGGGTCACATACTAGCAGTGTAGATTCAGACCAAAGGGATGTTGAGTAGACCTCTGCCGAATGTCTGCGCAGCGTGGCAGAATTATTTCAAAAAGCCACAATAATGATTGCATTGCATAACACCTCTTGAAATGATTTGTTCATAAATATCTATTTCGGCAAGTGCACGTAGCAAAGGAGGGTCCAAGAGTGTACTGTTAAATCCCCCTCAACCGGGCGTTCAATTAGTATAGATATCGGTCTTTGAAAAAAAGTGTCAGCTCAATGCAATGTGAAGGTCACACAGAAAGCTCCAGTAGGAGCTTTCTGCATTGCTTTCACCTTGCATTAAGCAGCCACCTTCCTAAACGTATCTTAAGTCTACTCTACTAGAATTCCGATTTAGAGGGATTTCACTGTAATAATTGCCTTTACCGGAATGATTTGAAGAAAACAATACTGTGATGACTTGGATTCGGATTAACTCTTCGGGACACGCCCATACTAACATTTACAAACAGTGTAGACCCAAACCAGAGGGCTCCTAGATGAGCCCTCGGAATAAGAGCTGCAATGTTGTTCATTTAAAATCCTCTCACAGAGTATAGCCTTTCATACTCCTTCTAGACTCTATCATTACATAATAACACACCGTTAATACATAATAACATCTTTTAGACTCTATCATTACATAATAATATACCGTTCCACTTTGAAAACACGGCATGCAAAGTGTTAATTACAAAATTATTTCAGTTCAGGGTCTGTATTTTTTGTCTTTCCGATTCCTCTATCACACACTGGTGCCAGCCGCTTGGCAATTTAATACATACTACTGACATCTGACTGGCAGCAATAATAAAACATCTTCAAATAGGTTTAGACATACGTTGACAGAAAAACATTGAAATACTATGTATTATACTATACGAAAATAAAAGTTCAAAGTTTTTTTTCTGCTGTCAAAGTATGATATCAAAACGTACTCGAAGACGTTTATCAATAGTATTACTTAAATTTTCACACGCCTGGCACCTGTACTAGAATATACAATTATTTCAAACTGAGTGCATTCTATTGTTAAATGGTGATGGGGCATTCCACTTAGAATAATCAACATGCAAAGTGTTAACACATGTATTTGAGAGATAAACAGATTGGTAGTTAGTCCACACACCACTTTGTAAATAGTTATTAATGTGTGAGTGATTTGTTGTTCTCGATTTAAATATCAATTTGCCAGTTAATTAGTAACTCTAGTCATAAGTATATACGTCAATTGTAAAACCAATCTCTTTATAAACAATTAAGAAATTATTAAAGCCCCCAGGGAGTATTGCACCAAAACAGTTTATTTATAATTAAAATCTTAACCCTTCGCTTGCTGAATTTTAAAATACATTTCTCCGTCTCTACCCATGCCCTGTTGTATAATTACATTATATCGTCACTGTGTACAAGTACTTCGCTGTGAAATCACTATTGTGGAGTTCACTGGTTGCACAATCAACTTGTAAATAGTGCAGACCCTAAATAAGACAGCTCCTGCAGGAGCTGTCTGATCTAGGTCTTCACTATTTACAGGTAGGTACATTGACGTGAATAGCAAGCGAAGGGTTAATGTGCTATGCCTGACTAGCAGATGCGAACAACCTTAATGCAGATGAGACGCCAAGTATTAGGAGTCACGCTGTTTGCCATTTTGCCAATAGATTATTTTCGTAACCCTTACCCTGTTGTAAATTCATGTAATAAAAATAATGACGTCCTGACTATTAATAAGATTATTTTTTATAATAGCATATGAAAACATGACATTTTGGCTCAGGTAGAATATGTAGAACAGATCTATATTACACCATAAGCAAACAGAACGGACCCTGATCAGACGGCTCCTATAGAAGCCGTCTGATCTGGGTGTACTCTGTTTGCAGATGCGCGAAAATACGGGAAAGGGTTGAGCAAATAACATATTCAACAACCGGATACTGGCAGAAGAAAACATATGTAGTTTATCCTTCTGGTTTTATTCTTCTGTTTTTGTTGTTGTTTATGATGAGTTATAGCATAGTCTCAACAACTGACACGAACGACACCTTCTGTATGTATTGCAATTTACTGGTTGCGTCGTTCACGTCCCTGTGGTCAGAGACGTATCTTTCGCGGAATTATTTAATGTGAATAACGTACAAGTGTACCATTTGTTTTCTTTCCGTTGCCGGCCAACATACTGTTATACTCTTCAAACTACTTCACACTTAAGTATTTAACGCTTGGCTATCTCCTTGCTATTTAGTGGTAAACAATTTCGCCAGAAACAACCGTATCAGTGGCGCGTTTAAGTGCCAAGAGATGTAGCATTTTAACTGTTTTAAGCTGCATTATCAAAGTGGCACATCCCATTACTGGTTAACGATGGAGTCCATTCTGTACAAATGTGTTAGTGGGTTATGTATAGCAAACCGTGTAAAACCTGATCAGTGGTTTTTTCAGTAGCTCTGTGTTTTTGGTCTATATTGTTTGCAAATGGCAGTACACTCGTATCCCGAATTCAGTTGGTTAATGATTTAACCATTTCGAATACAAAGTTTTGGCAACACCATTTGTTGAATTAAGGGGAAATATGTGTACACAAAATCAACTCAATAGGTTACAGTAGTTAGTTTTATTATGTTTGTAAAACACATTAACCGTTGCCGTCATAAAACACATTAACCGTTTCCGTCATATAAACGCCTCACCATGCCTTTTAAATCAAGTAGACCCAGATCAGAAGGCCCCCTTAACCCATTCCCTCATATTGACGACTTTTGGCGACTCTGTAAAAGTTACTTTGTGAAACCATTGTGATAAATGGAGCATTTGCTCCTATAGGAGCAAATGCTCTATTCATCACAATGGTTTCAAACTACAAAATCCTAAAATTTACTTTTCTCTAGTTAATACTCCTTTTCGGTAGATTTATTCAAAGAGGTTGTATCTAACAATAGCCTATGAAGTATAGGGTTAAGAGTCGTATGATTAGGGTCACTTTTGTTTGCTTATAAAATGATTTTAGATCGGAACCTACAATTTCTACCAATACCATAAACATTGTGTATACATATATGTCATTGTAAAATGCAGCTAATAAACATGCATGTTATCATTATTTCCTGCATGAATATTAAACAAGGAAAGGGCTAAGAGAGGAGTTCTTGTTACATGTATACAGGGAACTCTCGTTACAACGGAGCAGTTTGTTACCAGACACTGTGCTGGTATAACGAGGTTGCCGTTATAACGAGTTTAAATATGAAAGGAACCATATGGCCAGTTTTAAACTAGTACCAACTCCCTTAGGGAGCTTTTTGCACTTCTTGTGTTCTGCATTAAACGATCACCTGTGTTATTGGGATTGCACCTATTTATTCAGTGGTTGTTTAAAAAAAATAACTGTAATTTTGTTTCAATGCATACTGCCGGTATAACGAGGGTGCCATTGTAACGAATGTGGGTATAACGAGGGATCACGGTATGTTACATGTAAGTGCATTCTCCTTATGATAAAGTTGAACAGATATCCCATATTTACTCTGTACACGATAACTATTCATATCAGAGATACATGTAATGATACCATACATATTTAATATATTACATTTGTAAGAGCACATGGGCACAGATAAATGTCGCCACAGCAAAAACTGTAGAATCTGTATTATCTATTCAGCAAAAAGAGCAAAATCAGGCCGACAATACCTACATGAGCCATCTCATCTGGATCTACGTTATTTGCAAATGCGTAGAATGGCGTATTTAGGAATTAAATGGTTAAACCAATTATTTATTTTGATATTGGTAATTTACATAACAAAATGTGACCATACTTCTTAACATCTACAAGGGGATCGTCATTTTCATAACATATACAATTGTCATTATTACAATTGTCATATATATATTTAAGTTGAAAAACGATGCTCTCATCGCTCTACTACTATGCGATATATTATATTATGCGATATCTTGCGTCAGAATATTACAATTTCCTGCTTGGAACATTCGATTGGATGCACGGTCTTAACGGCAGCACACATCGGAATGTTATTTTGCAACATGTTTCAATGTTATTTTCATGGAATGCGTAGTACATTTGATTTTTAATAAATATAACTTAAAGCTTATATAGTAAACCTCTCTATAATGACCACTATACTGTTTTATTTATTTGGTATTTAGGGAAGGTGGCCGCTTAACCCTAGGTGAAAGTAAACAGAATGCTCCTATAGGAGCTTAAAGCAAGGTGAAAGTAAAACAAAACGCTCCTATAGGAGCGTTCTGATTTACTTTCACATTGCTTTAAGCAGCCTACTGCCTTTAACACAAAATAATTGATGTAATTTAGTGGCCGTTATAGAGAGGTTTTACTGTACTATACTATGCGATATATTGCGTCAGAATATTACAATATATGCCTAGAACATTCGATTGGATTCACAGTCTTAACGGCAGCACACATCGAAATGTTATTTTTGCAACATGTTCCAATGTTACTAGGCATGCTCATATATAATCATTACCACTTTAACGTTCTTGATAAATATTAAGATTAATATGTGTCTATATATCAATATTATACTCATTAATGGTTGTCTCTGCCAAAGTTTCAAGTGTGGGGAAATCTGACAGGATTATAGTTGTATGTGTAACGTCAAATTCCCCGCCCTTGTATATAATTATGACCGAGACAGAGAATTAAAGAGCCATATTGATATACGACCCGCTGCCAGTACATTGAATTTTAATAAATATAACTTAAGCTTATAATAGAATATTGTGTGGTATCAGTAATGTTTTAACATGATTAGACGGTCCGTGATAGTAGTTTTTCTCAAGCAAATACCAATGTTTCCAATTGCATTTTTACACGTGACCTGCTGTCTGAATAATGAATAGACAAAATAAACAATTGAATTGGTGTTAATTAAAACCCAATATTATATTACTATTTCAAAGACGTTGAAACGTCTCCAAAATAGATTGTGAAATTGAATTACTTATTCCTTTGAACACCTTACATCACATATACACATGTTATGGCCTTTACAGACGGACTTTGTCCACATCGGGTGGCTCTGGCCTGCTCTATTTATTTTCGACATTTTGTAAGCCTGAATCTACAGTGTGTGCCTTTGTAAAACCTTCCCTTGCATCTAATGCCATTATAAAAACAAGTGGTGTTTGTAGGGTCATTATTTCTAGTATTCATATGAATATGTATTAGGTAAAATGTTAGTTGTGCACTTTTTCTCTGGCCTATTAATTTGCAAGATCAATTTGTACTGACCTACTGATTGCTGGTACATTATAGTCACGTCAATGCACTAGATACTTAATTTACCGCTGGAATTATCTTCTACATGTCATGAAATATGCAAGAAAATGCAATTGGTATTTTCTTTTACGATCAGATAGATATTGATCATGCGCATGCTGATAATTACTTTCATCTTAATTCTTTGTTTGGTAAATACACATGAATGCCTCTTTCCTTTGTTATATTATTGCAATTCTTGTTAAAAACCATAAAGCTAAGGAAATTCATAGTCACAGTATACATTGCAGGATCATATATATTATAAGTAAACAAACCAGACCGGAAAGCTCCTAAAAATGTAAAAATAGGTATAACCATACCAGGGGTTCATGGTATTTAGCTGGCTGTATTTGTTCTCCTTTTGTTGGGTTTAACCCTTTCCTCCATAAATACGCCTTTCAACGCCTCTGTAAAAGTCACTTTTTGAAACCATTGTGATAAATAGAGCATTTTCTCCTAAGGAGCTAATGCTCTATTTATCACAATGGTTTCAGAACTACAAAATTTTAAAAAAAAATTCTTTTCTCTAGTTAATGCTCCTTTTTGGTAGATTTATTCAAAGAGGTTGGGTCTAAAAATAGCCTATGAGGGAATGGGTTAATATTTTTGTTATTTACCAAGTTTACTACCATTTCTTCCAGCTGCTTAGATTCCTTTCTTTAATTAATCGACACCGATCGGTTTTGTTACAGGTGTAGGCCTGGATTCAAGTCTCCGCTGTGGATAATTTACCTATTTCGCTACCAATATCGCGTATGTGATTACCTATGTAATCAGTTTAGCTTCAGATGAGACACCAAGTAATCAGCGTCTCGTTAGGATGGAAACTGTTTGTTTCTACAGTAAAACCTCTCTATAACGACCACTAAAATGTGTTAATTAGTTGATATTTAGGACAGGTGGCTGCTAAAAGCAAGGTGAAAGTAAAACAGAACGCTCCTATAGGAGCGTTCTGTTTTACTTTCACATTGCTTTAAGCAGCCACCTGCCTTTAACACAAAATACTTGATGTAATTTAGTGGCCGTTATAGAGAGGGTTTACTGTATACTAAAGTGGTTTGGAAGAAAAGTGCCCAGAACATTAAATGACGTAAATTGTAGCAGACGACAATAGTTGGCTAAGAAACAAACCATAAATTGTTATTTTTGTGTCAGACATTAGCATGATTGACAAAACACATAATTGTGTGTTACAACAATTAAATAATATAATTGAAGTAACTGTTTGAAACAAGTTTAGCAATTACAACTTGGCTTAACCCTGATTCTGTTGCAGGCATTAACCTTTTCACCGCAAATGTCGCAAAAAATGCACCACGACAAATAGTGCAGTCCCAGATCAGACGCCGCCTTATCAAGGCGGCGTCTGATCAAGGACTTCACTTTTTGTCTCAAACTCTATTTCTATATCTGTGCTTTATTCCTTTGAAGTTTGCATTTATTTATCTCATTTCCTTATTTTCCCGAATGATTTAACAAAAGTGGTTTGCAGACGACAATTAGAAATTTGGCGCCGAAAGGGTTAAACCTGCCAGTGCGGGAACGAATCACTAATGTTGTTTTCCAAACAATGTAAACTCGGATTAGAGGATTGCTAGAGAAGCTCTATTATCAGTGCCTGCACCGTTTATCCTGATACACTTTTCTTAAAAAATATTGCTGAATATGCACCATAAGCTTGACCAATTTGAACTTTGGAATAATGTATTTAACAGTACAGCGTTGAAAGGGTAAAGGTCATTTGGGACGTTATTTACAGAATGCATTTGATAAACTGCAGACCGAATGTCAGCCATTTCTTATATATATAATCGCCTTTTCAAACAGAGTAGACCCAGATCAAATGATCCCTGTCTGTAGGAGTTATCTGAACAGCGTCTGCTCTGTTTGCCTAGGGCATTTTGATAATTTTGACTCTACAGGTTCATCCAGTACCAAAGTATACCGTATACATAATTATGTTAATATAACAATTCAGTTAACCCATTCCCTCATAGGCTACTTTTAGATCCAACCTCTTTGAATAAATGTACCGAAAAGGAGCATTATCTAGAGAAAATGAAAATTTAAGAATTTTGTGGTTTGAAATCATTGTGATAAATAGAGCATTTGCTCATATAGGAGCAAAATTTTAATGCTCTTTTTATCACAATGGTTTCAATAGGTGATTTTACAGAGGCATAGAAAGGCGTATTTATGGAGGAAACGGTTAAAAGTTATTCATTAATTCGTATGCAACATGGAATGAGTTAAACAGCTTCATGTTTACCCTCAAACTGTTTACAAATGCCATTCAGTTTGCGTTAAGCATGATAATGGTTACATAGTGCAAATACCTTTTCACCTGCTCTCAGAAAACAGCAGAAAGCTAATTTGCCAACATGATTTAATTGTGAAATGTCAGAAAACCAGTTATGAGTTTGTTGAGTGCACCTGCGAAACTAGCTCCTTTGTTTATGTTAGAATCGCATCTATGTATGAGCTGTAGTGTTTATCTTGCATTAACTTTCTCTGTAGGAGAATGTAAATGTCCCGTCAAGAATATACTAAAAACTGTAAAATGTATCAATATTCCACCAAAATCGCTTAAAAATGCTCATGATATAATGATTGTACTAGGACAGTTATCCGTTAACTGGACACTGTGGCGATATGTAGGTTTACTTTCCACTGTACATCAATGTTTTATAGTAGGTAAGTAAACCCTTACAGCCCAGAGTTTTCAGAGTGGAATAGCCAATTAGCGTTAAAGTACAGAAACCACTCAGTATTAACCCATTTGCTCCCAGTGGATTCTTCCATGTTTATATATTGGATTAGTCCAATTTTTTTTATCTAAGGGGAGCCTGGCCTAAAGTTTCAATTTCGTTTTGTCTTATATTGAAATTCCTATCAGCATACAGTGTAGACTCTGATCAGACGCCGCATTATGCGGCGACTGATCAGAGTCTACAATGTTTGCCTACGTCCCATATATAGGATCATGGGAGCAGATGGATTAAAGGCCTAAACATGCCAGAGGATTTAAAATGTCATACAGTGTATACCCTGATCGGAGGGCTCATGAAGGAGCCCTTTGTTCTGGGACTACCTTGTTTGCAATTAACAGTTCATGCGTGTGCCGGGGATAAAAGGGTTAATGAACCACTTAGTATAACGAGTGTTTATTTCTAACTGAACATTCCGGAATTCTCGTTAATTATTGATGATCGATCAAGAATGTTAAACAAACAAGGGTTTATTGTTTTATAGACTGTTTCATGTTCAATCATGTACTTCCTAAATATGCCTTCTTATGTCCGTGCCAACTGAGTTGGAGTCGTCTGACCAGAATCTGCTATGTTTGCTTATGGCATGACCGATACGACACAAACGTCCAGTGTCCATGTACCATAATAAAAACACATTCTAATTAACATTCATGATGTGGGTTTTGTCTTACATGGATATTCTTGGAGTGAAGGGTTTATATGGCTTTGTCCATCAAAGACAAGTAAGCCGTCTTGACCCTTAAGCTTTAGCCTGCTATGGGCAGATGAGTGAATACCTATGCAAACAGTTTGGATCCAGGTCAGACGCCGTGTAACTCGGCGTCTCATCTGGATCCAAATTGTTTGACACCCTGGTTGCATATTGGTAGACAATTTTGATTATCCCTTTCCTCCATAGGCTATTTTCAGACCCAACCTCTTTGAATGAATCTACCGAAAATAAGCATTAACTAGAGAACATGAGTTTTAGAATTTTGTAGTTTGAAACCATTGTGATAAATAGAGCATTTGCTCCTATAGGAGGAAATGCTCTATTTATTACAATGGTTACAACAGGTGATTGTTACAGAGGCGTAGACAGGTGTAGTTTTGGAGGAAAGGGTTAAAACTTTATTTTTGAAAACGTTCTGTAAATATAATTTGCTCAGCAGTCTTAAGGTAAACCATTGACCCTTTACCTTATGAATATTAATGTTACACATAATGACGTCATGCATATTCATTAGCTGAATGTTTATAATGGCACTTGAACCCGGGAATGTTCTGTCACTGCAGAAATGTAGAATCAGATGATGATTGTTACATGTATCCCGTTAGCAAGACGGTGTAGACCCGGGTCAGACGATACCTGCAGGATCAGTCATTTCTGGGTCTAGATTTTTTGCAAGGGATGTAAATGCGTCACTATCAGCTAGGGCGTTAACAGACATTTTCAGACAAGTGTCTTAACCCTTTCCCTGTTCTATGTTTATTTCGAATTTCAATACCTACTAAATATTCATGGATCAAATAGTTATAATGAAATATTGAAGGTGGAACATTGTAGCCATTTTAGAAAGTAAAGAAACGGATATGTTAAAGTTCCATAGCAAACAGAGCAGACCCTGATGAGACGGCTCCTATAGGAGCCGTCTGATCTGGGTCTACTCTGTTTGCAGATGCATGAAAATGCGTTTTGTATGAGGGAAAGGGTTAAACAGTTATACTGTATCAGAGCAACAGATAAGTGTGCGTATTCAGATACTAAAAACACCATTCCTCCACCAAACCCCATATTGTGACTACTCTTTAGAATCGTCTCGGAGGGGAGTTTTTATGAAAATATTTGCATTTACGCATCGCATCTGGACCTCTATATAATACTGTTTGTTTCCCATGCCAGGAAAGTGCAAGAGACTTATTCTTAATGAATTAACTACGTACATTGGCAATGTTAGGTCAGAACAGTATGAGAATGTAATTTGGAACAGTATATGATTCAGTAAGGCTAAACAGTTTGTTTAGAACTGGTGAACGGAAGGAAACGTATTTTGGCAACTGACTAACTGGAAAACTGTCAGTAAAAGCCGTAAAATGATGATTTTCCAAAAAAAAAATAAAAAAATAAAAAATGTTTAATGATTAAAAATGGTTATAAATTTTAAATAGTGTGATCACTACAGTCTTGCAATTAACTCCTAAAACAGAAGCCCAGTACGATTCGTTAAGAGCGTGTGAGAATAGCCAACACAATTCTGTTACTATCATCATTAGTCATCATCTTATCATCATACATTATCATCATCTTTCTCCCCATCTCGTACATGAGACACGCTATATGATTTATCTAAACCAAGACTTTTTTAGATTCTGATCTATAGCAATTTCAGATTACCTCTCGTACTGATTCTGTCGTGTTTGTGACAAAATAGTCTATGTGCCAATCAATTGGTATTCATAATACGTCGAATAATTTGGACCAAGGTCGATTAGAAATACCGAGGGTTATGGCGTGTGTCACAGCACCGTATAACCAGCTCGCATACCCACCCACAAATTAGACAACCGCAACGTAGAGAACAAATGTAAGCATAACTTTCCTTATCTTGATGTTGCGAACAGCAGTATATTTCAGTAAATTCGTAATTGACACTTATTCCGCTGTTCGCGGCTTGACTCGCAAACAGCCGAGGTTCAGCTGAGACACCGAGCAACTCGGCATCACACCAGCCACCAACCTGTTCGACACCTTGTCGGTAGTTTCTAAAACGTTTGAATGGAATCAAACTGCACTCGATCAATCTTTGAGTATACATGCTTCCACAGCGAGGCAAAGGTTGGTGAAGCTGCACCTGTTTTATATATTCATGTAATCTGTGTATATCTCAAATTATCCAGCAAAAGCCAAATATCAGTGAGGTTTGTAACACGATCAGACAGGCATTTCTTAAGTTAGAAACGCAACAACCAGCACATCAATTCCGATGTCATTTTGAATTTAAATCAGTCTCGATCTTGTTGCTTGATTACAGATATTCTGGTCTGAAAAAACAAGACATTTTCGACAATCAGAATAATCTGCACAGTTCGGGGATATATCACATGTTTCATCTTGAATTTGATAAATTGGAACGCTACTCGCTTTGTGCTACTCGCTTCGGTTGAATACCGCTGAAACAGTCATATCAAATGTAAAGCTCAATGGAAAAATAATTTTTCGGTGAATTTGATGGATTGTAAATTGAGGGTTGAACAAGTTAGCTGAAAACATAACTTTGTTTTGTATCGATGTCAGAGCATATACCCATTGCATTTCTCTCTTCAGCTATACTTTGTTCGCCTTTAACTATGTCCGAAAGGTGACTCATGGAGATTGAGTTCACTTATATTTGCAGTAGAACCTGTCTTAAGCGGTTTCTTATTTATTGAATATACGACTCTTAAAAGTACAATGTGGACTGTTGTTAAATGCAAGGCAAAAGTAATGCAGAAAGTTCCTATAGGAACTTTCTGTATTACTTTTGCCCTGCATTAAGCTACCGCTTGTCTCACAGACCCATAATCAGAACCCTACTTATAACCATTTAACCCATTCCCTGATATTGCGACTTTTGACGATTCTGTAAAAGTCACTTTGTGAAACCATTGTGATAAATAGAGAATTTGCTCTTATAGGAACAAATGCTCTATTTATCACAATGGTTTCAAACTACAACATTCTAAATTCTTCCTTTTCTCTAGTTAATGCTCCTTTTCGGTAGATTCATTCAAAGAGGTTGTATCTATGATGTAATGGGTTAAGACAGAATCTACTGTATTATTCTTTATTCTCTCTCACCAGGATCCAAACTGTCTGACACTCCACTTATGTTTTAAGAATCAACCTATGGAAAACCAACCCTAACACTTAAAGTAGACAGCAATATTTGTATACTTAAAATCATGTTTAGCAAAAGACTTAATCAATTCTGGGTTATTGCTTACATAAGCAGGTTTTCATTCTCAGTATACTTTATAACTTCCTCCCTACGATTGATGTGTTTAGGGCCTTGCAATAAACACTCTCCTGGCCGTTTACAGCAAGGTAACAGAAATGACGTCATTTGAAAAGTGTGGCATGCAAAAAGCCATATGTTGATACAATATACCGAAACTACTTGATATACACTCGAAGTGAAGAAGACAAAAAATACAGAAAACTTCCTTCAAACTGAACAATTAGAAAAGAAGTAATTAGTAATGTTAAGCAGGTGCCGGCCAAATACACCGCAAAACTCATGCAACAGATTTTAAATGTGTGTATATCATTTGCCCAGTATTAAGCTACAGGAATATACATCCGGTTTCATAGTCACTTATTTAATCAAATATACATAAGCATTCTGACCGTTACCCATATTTTACCACCGTGCTACGCTCTGATAAAGCTAAGTTGGTACATGTGCACTTCTTTATCACTACGGTAAATAGCAATAAGGCTATGGGCAGTGTATGGGGTTCTTTAAGAGTAACCCGTTCACCGGCGATGTCGCATAAATGCACCACGAGAAATAGTGCAGTCCCAAATCAGACGCCGCCTTTTAAAGGCGGCGTCTGATCAGGGACTTCACATTTTGTCTCAAATTCTATTCCTATATATGTGCTTTGTTCCTTTGAAAATTTATCTTATTTACTTATTTTGCCGAATGATTTAACAAAATTGTTTTAAATCATTCTTTATCATTATCAGATACTGATTGATCATCTACATTTGTATATCCGTATCATGCAGCTCCTGCAAAATGTGCCAGGGTCTGCTATGTGTGCTTAATATGTTACAGATTGTGTGCTAATTTCCATGGCAATAAAAACGTTCCCCGTTTTTAGCACAATAAACAAATTAAGCATTATTTGAAATCGGTGGGGTGTAGGATACATATTTATGAAGTAAAGGGTTAAAATATGGCTGAACAAGAAAGTACACATGTCCAAAAATGGAACAGTTTCTATCTCGCTTTATTGGTTAACCCTTTCCATTATGTAAACGCATTTTGACGCATCTGCAAACGGAGTAGACCCAGATCAAACTGCTCCTATAGGATCTGTTTGCTTATGATGTAATATAGATCTGATTCTACAGCTTCTTCCTGAGCCAAATTGTCATGTGTTCATATGCCATTATAAAAAAATCTTATTAATATTCATGACGTCATTATTCCCAAGATGAATATTCATCAGGGAAAGGGTTAAAGGTATATACGAGGATCAGAGTATAACGTATCGAGTGATCGTGGATGAGTACAATAATTCATGTACATTACTGGACACCACAGAGACTGTGAGTAAAGTTCGCTTGTCTAATAGTATGTTTATCGGCAATAAACCAATGTTTCCAACAGTAAAAGTTTGTAAGTGCCATGATAAGGAAACAGTTTATCAAAAATACTCGTTCATAACAATTGCCCAAGTTAACATCGTATAGCCACGTAATGATTTGAATGCAGATGGTTCGAAGTTGAATGGTCCGTAAGTGTTAACTTAATGAGTCGGTGTACATTGTTGTATGAACTGTGTAAATTTACTAGAGGATTTGGTGCAAATTCTGATCAGCGGGTTCCATTTAGACACCCTGATCGGAGTCTACACTGTTTGCAAATGCCTGTACACTCATTTCCAACACTTTGATAGTCCTTTTTGTAGTCTAGCCACTATGCTGAGACGTATTTTCTTTATCAAAAACAATATTATCTTTGTGACCAGTCTGCAATACAAGCCCTCTTGATAATTCCTATATCAAGTCTAGCCATGCTTGTTTTGTTGCAATGAAAACTGTCAAAATAAATACTTATATATATGTACAGAACAAAACCTCTTTAAGCGGTTATTGAAGAGAATAACATTTCAGGTGGTACTTTAGTGCAGGACAAAAGTTATGCAGAAAGCTCACATAGGACCTTTCTGCATCACTACTTGCTTTCGAAGAATATTTTGTATTAACCCATTATTTCATAGGCTATTTTTAGATACAACCTCTTTGAATAAATGTACGGAAAAGGAGCATTAACTAGAGAAAAGGATTTTTTTTTAGAATGTTGTAGTTTAAAACCATTGTGATAAATAGAGCATTTGCTCCTGTAGGAGCAAATGCTCTATTTATCACAATGGTTTTATAAAAGTGACTTTAAAAGAGTCGTCAAAAGTCGTCAATATGAGAGAATGGGTTAATATGATGGTTTTGGAGGGGATATACTTTATACTGTATACATTTAACATACAAGCGGCTGGTCTAGTGTTTTTTTTAAAGCCACTCAAAACGAAACTGGTCAAAACTGATGTAGATGTCACCTACCGGCGAAGTTGTGCCTAGCATGCCCAGGGTAAGCTATATAACCAGGATATTGATAAACTATGTAGGCCCTATACTCAACAAGTTTGATAATTTTTCGGGCATTTGGTAAGATTATATATCTTTATAAACGTTGCGACCAGGCGCTATACAAGCATTATCTCATACGATGAGATACGATACGATACGATATCAGTTATTGCCTAAATCATATTTTACAATGATATTGCAGCATGGGTGTTATCTGATAGACTGTGGTTATTTATACAGATCCCGTGCTATTTTAATTCGGTACCAAGCAGTTGAATTAAAAACAGTATGGCAATAACATGTTTACGATAATGGTGTCAAAGATAAACACCTTGGATTAACGGGTATTAAACATTGTCACGTGATAACCCAGTTCATTGGAATATTTGTCAGTATTTTTTATCTAGATAGTATGTCCATTAACCCTTCATGGTATAGGCTATTTTTAGATACAACCTATTTGAATAAATCTACCGAAAAGGATCATTAACTAGAGAAAATGAAACTTTTAGAATTTTTAGTTTGAAACCATTGTGATAAATAGAGCATTTGCTCCTATAGGAGCAAATGCTCTATTTATCACAATGGTTTCACAAAGTGACTTCTACAGAGTCGTCAAAAGTCGTCAATATGAGGGAAACGGTTAAGGCAGGCTCAGTTGAGCAAATTTAAATTTAAAGTAAAAATCACGATACTGTACATACATGTACCGCTACAATAATATGATTGCAGTGTCGGATATTTTGGACTCTGATGATATTCAATGTATGGCGTACAGTAACATCCTGATTATTCAAACACTAAAATACGTTTCATTATCTATCTTTAAGACGGGTGACAGCTTAATGCAGGGTGAAAGTCATGCAGAAAGCTCCCCTTCGATGGCTTGTAAGGAAATAGGACATGTCCCTATGGACTGTTCCTATGGGGTCTAGTCTGTATGTACGGTTATGGTTCAAGGCAGTGGCAAATACCATAGATAATATGCTTCTATATGCCCCTTTTAACCCTTTCCCTCATATAAACGTGTTTTCACGCATTTGCAAACAAAGTAGACCCCGATCAGATGGCTCCTAGAGGAGCCGTCTGATCAGGGTCTGCTCTGTTTGCTAATGAAATTTGAAAGATCTGTTTCTTCAGTTTCTAAAATGGGTACACTATTCCGCCTTCCATATTTCATTATAACTTTTGTGTCCATTAATATTCAGTAGGTATTGAAATTTGGAATAAAAATAGAACAGGGATAGGGTTAACTATCAAAGTGTGTGACCATTCCATTTCCGTTAGAGCAATAATAATGTTCGTGTCGTGTTCCATTCCACCAACTCCTGCTGTTTAACAATTCATCCGCAGAATGAATAAAATGCGTTTTGTAATTGTGGGCAAAACCATATGTTCTGTTCTGCATAATTGTAAACAACCGTGCACGAGCATGTGCATGTAGGGTTATTAACTCATAATCTTTTGAATAGTTAGCATTGACTCCATTCACTCGGAATATGATTAATCAAAAAGTTGTATCAAAATTTATAACTGACGAAATGGTATTCATGACAGACAGTACAGACCCTGGTCGAAGGGCCCCATCGTGAGCCCTTCGGTATGGGTCTACACTGTTTACAAATGTGGTACATGTATATACTTGGTTCCAACATATCAATGGTTCAGTTAAGATTTATTTGTACAGTAAAAACTCTCTATAACGACCACCAAATTGTGTCAATTAGTCGGTAATTAGGGCAGGTTGCTGGTGTAAAGCAAGGTGAAAGTAAAACAGAACGCTTCTATAGGAGCGTTCTAGTTTACTTTCACCTTGCTTTAAGTAGCCAACTGCCTTTAACACAAAATACTTGATGTAATTTGGTGGCCGTTATGGAGAGGTTTTAGTATATAAATCAACTGCTAACGACGACCTATTAATCCCATCACTGATATGTAATATCGTCTGCAAAATATGTCGTCTGCTGAAATGGTTTCTGTTTCAGTTTCTTCCATCTGCCTCTGGGAATTTATACCCTGAGGAGACGCCGAGTAATGTCTCATCTGGGTCCAATCTGTTTGAGTGGGTAATCACAGATTTGCCTTTTGCCTCGATATGGTTTATTTACAAAATGCTATGTACATGAGACGTTAAAACTTTCCTTCATATAAAAGTGTTTTCGGCATTTGCAAACAGAGTAGACAAAGATCAGACGGCTATAGGAGTCGTCTGATCAGAGTCTGCTTTATTTGGAAATGGAATCTGAAATATCGGTTTCTTTAGTTTCTAAAATGACTACAATTTCCCACGTTCCATATTTCAGTATAACTTTTTGTCCATGATTATTCAGTAGGTATTGCCATTTTGGAATACATACAGAACAGGGAAAGGGTATGACCAGACTTTTCAGAATCTACCCCTCCATGTTGCGGGGTTTTAGTAATATTATATAGCGAGCGATGTAGGATCACATTTTCCAAATGCATGTAGCTCACAACTATGATAAGATTTGTTCACTTATTTTTGTAACATACTTAATAGGTCAACTTAACCTTTAGCCTGCTATGGGCGGATGTGTGAATACCTATGCAAACAGTTTGGATCCAGATGAGACGCCGAGTTACTCGGCGTCTCATCAGGATCCAAACTGTTTGATATCCTGATTGCATTTTGGTAGACAAATTGATTTTAGTTTGAATTTTGATGTAGTAGGTGAAACAGTCTGTAAAAATAATTTGCTCAGCAGGCTAAAGGTTAACCATCTGATTTTTGAAAAATATATACAGACGCCAACCGTGCTTAATATTACATGTAACATAATTCTGTAACGCAACAAGCATCGTAATAGAGACTAAAACTGACCTTTAACAGACAGTGCCTAATAAACGTCGTACTGTAGTATTATCATAGTTGCTTGTGTGGCTTCAGATAAAAGCATTGAGAAAATATTTAACGCTTTAATCCATAAATACACTTTTTTTCTACGCCTTTGCAAACAGGTTACAGTAAAACCTCTATATAACGGCCACTAAATTACATTTTAAGTATTTTGTGTTAAAGGCAGATGACTGCTTAAAGCAAGGTGAAAGTAAAACAGAACGCTCTTATCGGAGCGTTCTGTTTTACTTTCACCTTGCTTTAAGCCGCCACCTTCCCTAAATACCAAATCATTAACACAATTTAGAGGCCGTTATAGAGTAGTTTTACTGTAACCCCAATCAACGGCCAGGGCCTGTTCTGTTTGCTTATGAAGTTTTACAATTTATGCCACACATTCATGTGTCCATGTGCTATTGTAGCGATTGATCTAATTAATATACATGATGGTATTATTTCTTACATGAATATTCACGGAGTAAAGGGTTAACTCTTTATCTAAACCGCCCACTCTATCTAAAGAGTGTTTGCTATCAGAGAAGCGTGGGTTCAATTCCCAGCCTTCTCGTACAAAAACAGTAGCATGAAACTAGAAGCTTTTAATATAGAAGTAATACTAATCCGCATGACCGGTGTCAGCGTCACTTTGATTTACAAGACTATTCAAGCTGAACTTTGGTTGAATTGCATTTACGATGCAGTTTTTCTCTCTTGACAAGGAAACTTTCTGTAAAGTTTATATATTTGTGTTTAACATTCAGTCATTGCACATTGCTTAAAGATTCTGAACGGTTCTCCCTAGCCACAATAGACAGATTCTTTTTTTTTTAGTTTGGGTCTATTATCAGCCAGAATCTTTAAAACAAGTAGAGAGTATCACACCAAAACTGTATTACCATGGCCATCATTCAATTTCGTGAAGCAATTTGGACATGAAATCTCGATTCTATAATGTTCAAGCATTCTATTTAACCCTTTGCATTTTAAATATTCAAGTAAGAACTAATGGCATCATGAATATTTATTAGCTGAATTCTATAATGACTTAATTATGTGCGTAGGAATATTTTGGTATTAGAAGAAACTGTAGGGTCGGAATCATTATAATTGCATAAGCAAACAGAGCAGACCCTGGCCGTCTGATCTGGGTCTACTATGATTGCGAATTTATATGAAGGAAATTTGGCGGCATTCGTCGGCACTCATATCAGTCAGCATCTCCGTCTAAGATATTCTTACACACATATTTAGTGTTGTAGTGACATGAGACACCGTAGAATAACATTTAAAAGTGTGCCGCTTGGTTTAAAATTATATACAACACTCGGTGGGATAATAAATATAGCAGATGGTTTGATTCAGGGCCAAAACTAAAATCACCTATTCAGCTGCAATTTTCAAGTCATTGTAAAGGAATTGGTACTCTTTACAACATCATCATGGGTATTTTGAGTCGAGATGCTACCAAACACATACTTTTATTTCTCTTCCGCCACTGGACATAATTCGTATAATTTCGTATCAGTTCCTTTAAAGGACGTGAAATACAGTAAGACTTCGATACTTCTAAATTATACTAATGAAGAATTGATGCCACTCATGCATTACGGTGCGCTTCGGCCCCGGGACTTTCAGTCAACCGAAACCGACATCCCCGGTAGTAAAAGTATGCATGTGTGTGAGGTGTTGTTCTCAATGTAAGATAACTTTTTTTTTTTTTATTCTTTTTCATATTATACTACGTGTCTGTATTTGTTTATAATTTAGATGTTAATTAGGATAGTTCTCATGTTTTTGCCTGTTATATGCAAACTGAGAAATAAAATACTTTGACTTTGACTTTGAGGTAAGTGACTGTTTTATGCAATGTGGAAGTCGTGCAGAAAGCTCCTAGAGGAGCTTCCTGTATGTCTGTCAGACTGCATTAAGCTGCCGTCTGTCTTATAAGCGATACTGATACTTGTTTTAGTGTTCCATCAATCAGGGGTTTACTGTATGTTCAACTTATAATACACATGTGAGCTCACACTAACCCAATAAAGAGCATAGAATTGATTTAATTTCCGTACTTACATGTATTACTTTATTAAAGGATAGTCGACATATTAACACCATTGTGTCAATAGTAACAAATATAAGATCTCACCTTACGCTTTTACCGCCGATGTCGCATAAATGCACCACGACAAATAGTGCAGTCCCTGATCAGGGACTTCACTTTTGGTCTCAATCTCTAGTTCTATATCTGTGCTTTATTCCTTTGAAATTTGCATTTATTCATCACATTTCCTTATTGTACCGAATGATTTAACAAAAATTGGATTGTAGACGAGAATTAGAAATTTTGCGCCGAAAAGGCTAAGCAACTGTAAGAAGGACTAGTCAATTTGAGATAATTGGAAAGTGACAGCGGCCGTTACACAACTGACTTGAGACTATTATGCCATAGTGCACACTAATACACTGACATGTACTATCAGCGACGTGGTTCAACAAAACCAAATGGCAAATGACGAAAACGAAAAAAAAAATAGATGTAATAGTTACGTTTCGAAACAAACCGATTCAGGCACGTATGGTGGCATTGTGAAGAGACAAAACCCTCTACTACAACGTATAACGTGCAGCTGTATAGGCGAATCAAGGTTTGGTCCTGAACTAAAGTACAGTAAAACCTCTCTATAACGGCCACTAAATTGTGTTAATTAGTTGATATTTAGGACAGGTGGCTGCTTAAAGCAAGATGCAAGTAAAACAGAACACTCCTATAGGAGCGTTCTGTTTTACTTTCACCGTGCTTTAAGTAGCCACCTGCCTTTAACAAAAATACTTGATGTAATTTAGTGGCCGTAATAGAGAGGTTTTACTGTAGCTGTTATTTTGATTTCTCTGCCAATATTGTGTATCTGATTTAAACCAAGTGATTATAGTAAAAACCCTCTCAACCGGAATTCTGACAGAGAAGAATTTAGATACCGTGAGGCAGGTGGCTGCTTAATGCAGAGCGAAAATCATGCAGAAGGAGCTTTTCTGCACGAAGTTCGCCCTGCATTAAGCTGTCACCTGCCTCCAAGACCGATATTTATACTAAATTGAACGTCCGGTTTAGAGGGGGTTTACTGTATATCAAATCGTTATTCTGCGGTGTTTTATATAACTACAACAGTGCTTGGATATATGTGTATATGTAGTATATAGGTGTACATGTGGTATATATGTGTATATGTGATATATAGGTGTACATGTGGTATATATGTGTACATGTAGTATATAGCCGTACATGTGGTATATAGGTGTACATGTGGTATATATGTGTACATGTGGTATATAGGTGTACATGTGGTATACATGTGTACATGTGGTATATAGGTGTACATGTATTATATATGTGTACATGTGGTATATAGGTGTACATGTATTATATATGTGTACATGTGGTGTATTGGTGTACATGTGGTATATAGGTGTACATGTATTATATATGTGTACATGTGGTATATACATGTAGATATACATGTTGAATTTATGTGCACATGTAGTATATAGCCGTACATGTGGTATATAGGTGTAATTGTGGTATATATACATGTATGTTTGTATGTCTACATGTGGTATATAGCTGTACATGTGGTATATAGTTGTAAGTGTGGTATATATGTCTATATGTGGTATATAGCTGTACATGTGGTACAGTGGTAAATACGCTATTCCTACCCACTTAACGCGTTTCTTACGCGTTACCTAACCGTTCGTTACCCGTTTCTTAGCCGTTTCGTTAAACGGGTTTCTAACCGTTTGTTTACACGTATCTTAACGCGTTTCCTAAACGTTTAAGAGCCCGGATGAAAGGGGAGTAATCATGGACGAAAGGAGGGTAATCCTTGATATGGCCTTTCTTTACCTGTTGGACACTCCTGATATGTAAAATTAAGATTTCAAAAACATAGTGACAGTAACAAACAGTTTTGATCCCGATGAGATGCCGAGTTACTCGGCGTCACATCTGGGTCCAAAACCTTTTGCGTCTCATCTGGATCCAAACTGTTTGCAAAGGTAATCACAGATCCGACATTGGCAGCGAAAGGGTTAACAGCATTTAAACTTTTAATTCTAGTTTCATTTCCATAAGATCTAGCTAGATCTAGATCTATATTAAAATATAGATCTACATTCTCATTTCGTTCATTCATGTTTTGTAAAATGTCTTTTTTGCTACTGTACGTACAGTACCGTAGAAGATATAGTAGAAGTATTTTACAATAGATCTAGATCATATCAATCTGAACTATCTTTAAAACTAGAATTTATATTAATCTTAATTGGTCTAAACGTTTGGATTTAACTTTGTGCTGAGCCATAGATCTACAATTATACAAATCATAGTTTTCTTGTATTTTGGAGAAGCTAAAAAAACATACTTTCAGATCATTGGGCATATTATTTGGTATTTCTGTTACGTAATAGTTCGCAACTTTGTTGATAAGGAAGCAGTGGTGTGATCACTGTCAAGACCATTGTCCCCTGCTGAGAAAATAGCCAGGGGATTTATTGACTATCTTGCAGCTTTGATCGTATATTTAGGCTGGGTAAATAATAAAGTCTTCAACTAAGACAATTTATTTTCATGCATTCATAACAATTATAGAGTTAGTATTTTTTAAATATTCGAATGCTGGGAACAAAAGTACTGACATTTGAAAGCAGTGTAAACACAGATAATATAGCTACAAATTCAGGGTGTTGATCAGGGTCTTCACTAGTATTTTCATAGGCCTAATTAAAAATCATCTAGCAAATATAAGCCTGGTAATAGTGAATGGAATATACAGTTAAACAATGATGGGCCATTCCACTTTTAAATTTCGGCATACAGTTATATGTGAGCATGAAATATGCTTATTTGTTTAAAACGCTTTAGATCTACCTCATAATGATGAAAACACCTTTGAAAACGTAATAGGTTCAGATCAGATTGCTCGCGTGGAAGCCGTTTGATCTTGGGTCTGCATTATTTGCTTATCCCATTACATACACATGGATTTAACACTCTAACGCCTTTGCAAACAGAGTAAACCTAGACATGAAGGCTCTTGTAGGGAATGTCGGATCAGGGCCCACTCTGCTTATGAAATTATAAATTAATAGAGTTGACTATATTTTCTACAAATATCAAAAAGGCGTGTGCACTTATACCGTTGTTAAATTCAGCAAGATCTAATAAATACTCATGATGTAATTTTTTCTGACAGAAATATTCAAATGGGAAAGGGTTAAGAAATAGAATAGATCTGAATTCTTTAGTAGGTTTCTTCATTCAAGATCCAAAATTTGGTGGTTTACTTTGTGACAGTTTTTTTTATCTGAAATGTAGAAACCTACTCAAAAAGAACTAATTCTTCAATCCATTTGTTTGATATACAGTGGATATCTGATATTATAGCTTTGTACAAACATATCGCTATTACCTAAATGAGCAAATCGTCGACACTAGCCGGGATTTCGTTGAGTGACGAATCGATTCTTATTTTGGCTAACCCGTTTAATTCGGACTTTTTTGAAAACGGCTATCATCGATAAGATCCGAAATCTCCGCATGAAACGGAAAATTTATGCACCTACCGCAACTTCTTTGGTATAATCGTTTCTTTACGCGTTTAACGCGTGTAAACCGTTTATCGCGTAACCGTTCGTTAACCGTTCGTTAACCGTTCACTACCCGTTTCTTACGAGTAGAAAAACGGGTAAATGGGTAGGAATAGCGTATTTACCACTGTATATAGCTGTACTTGTGGTATATAGCTATACATGTGGTATATAGGTGCACATGTAGTATATATGTGTGCATGTACATGTAGTATATGTACAGGTGCTGTACATGTGGTATATAGGTTTAAATGTGGCACATAGCTGTACATGTGGTATATATACATTATGTGTACATGTAGTACATGTATATAGCTGTACATGTATTACATGTATATAGGTTTACACGTGACATAGGCATAGCTGTTGACAGAAAACGGTACTGAAAATTACAGCGAATAAAAACAAGAGGTAGTTCACTGAAACTAATAAATCAAAGACATTTTTTTTAATTTTCAATAAAGACTGTTTAAAAAATAGCGATAGACACAACTACAAGCCTTTCTGTATTGGATTAAAGCTTAGTAATTTTACAGCCATCTGTGAAGTTCGTCGAAAGCCAGGAAAAAAGCCGTCTGTCATCCAGATTTCATTTATGGAGGTCATGTATAGAGAGCAGTGGGTCACACTTACACGTATGGTCAATAGTATTTTGTAGCTGTCACGCTTTGTATTAGAGGATTAGATCGAATATATCATCACGCCAGGCCAATAATGATTTTTTCTATCGGTATTAACCCTTCGCTTGCTGAATTTTAAAATACATTTCTCCTTCTTTACCCATGCCCTGTTGTATAATTACATAGATCTTCACTGTGTACAAGTATTTCGCTGTGCAATCACTGCCGTGGAGTGCACTGGTCGCAGAATCAACTTGTAAATAGTGCAGACCCTGATGAGACAGCTCCTGCAGGAGCTGTCTCATCTGGGTCTTCACTATTTACAGGTAGGTATATTGACGCGATTAGCAAGCGAAAGGTTAATGAAATCGGTATTAAAGAAATCACTTTGACAAGCGTAAAGTTGACCTTTATTCTGTTATAAAAATAATGTGTGCTCATGTTTTTAACCCTTTCCTTCATATAACCGTGTTTTCACGCATTTGCAAACATGAGAGTAGACCCAGATCAGACGGCTCCTATATGGAATTTGATAGATCTGCTTCTTTACTTTCTAAAATGGCTACAATACTGTACCATCCATGTTTCATTATAACTGTTTTGGCCATGAATATTCAGTGGGTTTAAATTTTGAACTAGACATAGAACAGGGAAATGGTTAATATGCTGCAATGTTTTCCTTCATCAGATCCGTCCAAGCTTGATAAACCATTGGCCGAATGTCAAACAGCTTGAATCCTGAAGAAGGTCGAGTTAGAAATTAATGTACAATGCGCCCGATCTGGATCCAAACTGTTTGCAAATGCCAAGACAGGTCGCACGTAGCGAGTTAGGGATTAATACGGCGTAAATGTCCATTTAGTCTTTGTACGCCATGTAACTATCGTCTGGAAAAAAATGTTGTCTGCTACAAGTTGCTTAATATGTCAAACAGTTTTAATTTGTAAACTGTTTTCAACGGTTGTTACGAATTCGCCGCTAGTGTACAAAGAGTTAATAATGACAGATATTCCATTGTGATTCAATAATCATCACTTCTATCCCACTAAACACGATCTGACCCTCACTTGCAAACAATCAGGTAGTTATTCGCCTTCTTAGCAGGTATCGCGATGTTTGAAACTCGGTCCACAGTTTCTCAAACTCCTAAACGAAGCAAATAAAGATACATGTTGCACCTGATCTAGGTTGGTGCTTATAGTAAAATTTGATTTGAGTATGAAATCATACTCAAGCTCCAGATCGGTCAGATTTTGACGTTGTCAAACTCTGACCGATCTGATGCTTGAGTATGTTATCAAGCTATGTATGTTCCAAATTTTGTAAGCTTTAGCCATCATGTGCCTGATTAAATGCTCTTGAGATCGAACCCGCATTCATACTCAAAACAGTTTTATAGTCACCAGATCAGAATTTAACCCTTTCCCTCATGTAAACGTGTTTTCACGCATTTGCAAACAGAGGAGACCCATATCAGACGGCTCCTAGAGCAGCCGTCTGATCAGGGTCTACTCTGTTTGCTAATAGAATTTGATAGATATGTTTCTTTGCTTTCTAAAATGTCAACAATATTCCACATTCCATATTTCTTTGTAACTATTTTGTCCATGAATATTCAGTAGGTAATGAAATTTGGAATAAATATAGAACAGGGAAAGGGTTAAGCAGATATTAATTTTCAGTTGGATAAGTGATAAAATCCTTTATTGTGTAATTATTCATATTATTTTCTTTTCTTAACATGACAACAATCGATGCCTACACCTTTGACAGACGGTATTGTCCATGCGAACTTTCACAGTTGATAATATCATATAATCTTCTCTCTCCGCCGATTTGTAAAGATGAGTATAAGCATATTTGGCCCCATGTTCACAAGGATAAATCAAAACGTGTACACTCTGGTTACATGGATCGTCCTGAAGCCATTTGAACTGGGTCTTCACTAGATGTCCATGCTTGTCTGTCCGAGTACTTAGCCACACTAGGTCACATAATCGAAATTCGGATTGACTTAACCCTTCTCTTGCTGAAATTTAAAATACATTTCTCCTTCTTTACCCATGTCCTGTTGTATAATTACATATATCTTCACTGTGTACAAGTATTTCGCTATGCAATCACTGCTGTGGAGTGCACTGGTTGCACAATCAACTTATAAATAGTACAGACCCTGATGAGACAGCTCCTGCAGGAGCTGTCTCATCTGGGTCTTCACTATTTACAGGTAGGTATATTGACATGAATAGCAAGCGAAGGGTTAATCTTAGTACATTTAGTTGATTTCTTTAACTTTTAGTGTGGTACATGTAACTTATGTTTTATCAACATTAAAATTAACCCATTTGTGCTTTAAGGCACAAGTATACTAAGACAATATGTTTGTTATCGATAATCATACAATATATGTGCAAACAGTTGCTTGTTGAATGGACTGTACCGCTCATCTATATCTATACAAGGTAATTACATATTCATCGAAAGCAGGCAAAATAATAAGCCTATTCCAAAATTTAAACAGATCAAAGAGTAGATATTCAGGATTTTTCTAAAACGAATGGTGTAACATGACAAGCAGTGCAGACTCTGGTGAAAGTGCTCCTCTAGGAGCCCTCTCATATGGGTTTACACTGTTTGCAAATTACATTAGTTACTCATGTCCCGCACTTATAAAGAGTTAACCATTCGCTTGCTATTCACGTCAATATACCTACCTGTAAATAGTGAAGACCCAGATGAGACAGCTCCTGCAGGAGCTGTCTCCTCAGGGTCTGCACTATTTACAAGTTGATTGTGCGACCAGTGCACTCCACAGCAGTGATTGCACAGCGAAATACTTGTACACAGTGAAGATATATGTAATTATACAACAGGGCATGGGTAAAGAAGAAGAAATGTATTTTATAATTCAGCAAGCGAATGGTTAATCCTACCACTTGATTTCTTAACTAACTCTTTCGCTGCATTGTATTGTCATCTTCAACACCAGTATCCGGTTTAGTACTCATATTTGAGTGTTCTTCATTTTTGTATCAAAAATATAACTATAGTGCCAAACAGTTTGGATCCCGGTGAAACCCAGGAACCTTGCATAGTATCTCATCTTGACCCATACTATCTGTATATGCAATCACAGAATCGCCAGTGACAGTCCAAGTGTTAAACCACTGACATATTCAGTCAATTGTTCTCTACTTCAAATGGTGATCTGCTTGATTCGAGTTACAAGCATTCTTGTACAAACGTTATACTGAGTGTCAGGTATTTTGGATGTATGTGCGACCCTCGGTCGTTTGGACCCAGTGTATGCGCGATGTCTTTTTAATCCTTTCCTCCATAAATACGCCTTTCTACGCCTCTGTGATAGTCACTTTGTGAAACCATTGTGATAAATAGAGCATTTGCTCCTATAGAAGCAAATGCTCTATTTATCACAATGTTTTCAATACTACATAATTCTAACGTTTTCCGTTTCTCTAGTAAATGCTCCTTTTGGGTAGATTCATTCAAATAAGTTGGGTCTAAAATAGCATATGGAGGAATGGGTTAAATTTGGCAGAACAATCCGCGTTGTCGGCGTAAAGTGATAACCACCTAACCGGATGACTATTCATGTAAGACATACAGTAAAACCTCTGTAAACCGGAATTCTAGTAGAGAAGAATTAGGATATTTTCAGCAGGTGGCTGCTTACTGCAGGGTGAAACTCATGCAGAAAGCTCCTAGATGAGCTTTCTGTATGACTTTCATCCTGCATTAAGCTGCCACCTGTCTCCAAGACCGATATTAATACCAAATTTAATGTCCGGTTTGAAAAGGTTTTACTGTAATAATTTAAATAAGGATTTAGTCGTCTGGCATGGTACATGGACATATTATGATTGCGTTACATTAACAAACGGTAGAATTATATTAGAATTTTATTACATTTCATGATTTCACAAGCAAACACAGCATATCCCGATCAAGTAACTGCTATGGAAACCGTTTGAACTTGGTCTACACTATTTGCAAAACAGTGAATATTCGTTGATATGAGACAAAGAGTTTAAACAGTAAATGGCATGCTCGTAACGATCATTAACTTTCTAGTGCAATACCCATTTCGGAAGTGTGCGTTCCTGTGTGTGGTTTGTGGTTTGCTAGCACGAAGAGCGTCGGTGTTACATAACCCTGGTGGATTTCTAGCGGAGTTTGAGGACTATGAAAAGAGTAATTACTTGTTTTTAAACCATATGTGTCATATTTCTATTGCTACCAATGATACGACTGTCATTTGTAACCATTTGTAAACCGTTTAGATCCTGGTCAGATGCCGTTCGGTGGGTTAACGATAAAATACAGCAGATGATGAGGAGAACCAGAACAGTATAATTTTTATGTGCTCATCAGATACAACATAATTATATGCCAGTAAAATCCCTCTAATGCGACCACTTAATGAATAAGCATGGCTGTCTTTATAAGCAGGTGGTTGCTTAATGCAGGATAAAAGTAATGCAGAAAGCTCCTCTATGAGCTTTCTGCATTATTTTTGTCCTGCATTAAGCTACCACCTGTAAATAACACCCAGAATTATACCACTTTTAGGTGGTCGCATAAGCGAGGTTTTACTGAACTTCACTATTATCATGAAAATAAGGATGCTGATGTTACAAGCTGTGACGTATGTTAGTCCTTGTATTACAAAATGGCAACAATTATCCTGCTTTGCGCACCCTGAATGACACTTGCAATCACCGTGTACAGGAAAACCCATCTAAACCGGAAATCTAGTAGAGAAGAATTTAAACACATTTAGGCAGGTGACTGCTTAATGCAGGGTGAAACTCATGCAGAAAGCTCCTAGAGGAGCTTTCTGCATGACTTTCACCCTGCATTAAGCTGCCACCTGCCTCTAAGACCGATTTTAATATACTAAATTTAACGTCCGGTTTAGAGCGGTTTACTGTAATCAGCTTGAATCCAAGCTGTTTGATATTCAGTCAATAATATTTCAAAAGCTTGATAGGATAGGAAATATATCAATTTGAACGGGCAATGCACAGCGGGTATAGGGGTTAACAGCAATGCAGTGCATATCAAGTTTATTGATACAAAATCATGTTACATCACATAAGCATATTTTTCCGTGCTTGCCTATATTTAAAACCAGGTCATACAATATACTGTTACAGCTGGTACATGTATAATTGATAACGAGATATGAAACGCCAACAGCTGCTGTAGAACAAATGTCCCAGTCATATGTGGTGTATATTTAATGATATGTCATCGCATTTGCAATATTGGGGAAGATAAACATTATTGTTACTACATTTGTAATACTTTATAAGCATTTATAAAACGCCATCATTAAAAGAAAATTCGGGGTAATACCCCGAATTTTCTTTTAATGATGGCGTTTTATAAATACCCGGTATCAAGCAATTCAGATCCTAACGAGACGCTGATTCACTCGACATTTCGATTGTATACAAATTGTTTGCAAAGGCTAGCTCCTAGAGGAGCTTTCTGCATGACTTTCATCCTGCATTAAGCTGCCACCTGTCTCCAAGACCGATATTAATACCAAATTTAATGTCCGGTTTGAAAAGGTTTTACTGTAATAATTTGATAAGGATTTATTCGTCTGGCATGGTACATGTAAATGAACATATTATGATTGCGTTACATTAACAAACGGTAGAATTATATTAGAATTTTATTACATAAATTTTCATGATTTCACAAGCAAACACAGCATATCCCGATCAAGTAACTGCTATGGAAACCGTTTGAACTGGGTCTACTCAGTTTGAAAAACAGTGAAAATTCGGTGATATCAGACAAAGAGTTACACAGTAAGTGACAGGCTCGTAACGATCATTAACGTTCTAGTGCAATACCCATTTCGGAAGTGTGCGTTCCTGTGTGCGGTTTGTGTGTTTGCTAGCACGAAGAGCGTCAGTGTTACATAACCGTGGGGGATTTCTAGCGGAGTTTGAGGACTATGAAAAGGGTAATTACTTGTTTTTAAACCAATTGTGTCATATTTCTATTGCTACCAATGATACGACTGTCATTTGTAACCATTTGTAAACCGTTTGGATCCAGATCAGACGCCGAGTTACCGTTCGGCTGATTAACGATAAAATATAGCAGATGGTGAGGAGAACCAGAACAGTATATGTGCTCATCAGATACAACATAAGTATATGCCAGTAAAATCCCTCTAATGCGACCACTTAATGAATAAGCATGGCTGTCTTTATAAGCAGGTGTTTGCTTAATGCAGAATAAAAGTAATGCAGAAAGCCCCTCTAGGAGCTTTCTGCATTATTTTTGTCCTGCATTAAGATACCGCCTGTAAATAGCACCCAGAATTATACCACTTTTAGGTGGTCGCATTAGAGAGGTTTTACTAAACTTCACTATTTTCATGAAGATAATGATGCTGACGTTACAAGCTGTGACGTATGCTAGTCCTTGTATTACAAAATGTCAACCCTTATTCTGCTATGCGCACCCTGAATGACACTTGCAATCACCGCGTACAGGAAAACCCATCAAAACCGGAATTATAGTAGAGAAGAATTTAAACACATTTAGGCAGGTGACTGCTTAATGCCGGGTGAAAGTCATGCAGAAAGCTCCTAGAGGAGCTTTCTGCATGACTTTCACCCTGCATTAAGCTGCCACCTGCATCTAAGACCGATTTTAATATACTAAATTTAACGTTCGGTTTAGAGCGGTTTACTGTAATCAGCTTGAATCCAAGATATTTGATATTCAGTCAATAATATTTCAAAAGCTTGATCGAATAGGAAATATATCAATTTGAACGGGCAATGCACAGCGGGTGTAGGGGTTAACAGCAATGCAATGCATATCAAGTTTATTGATACAAAATCATGTTACATCACATAAGCATATTTTTCCGTGCTTGCCTTTATTTAAAACCAGGTCATACAATATACTGTTACAGCTGGTATAATTGATAACGAGATATGAAGCGCCAACAGCTGCTGTGGAACAAATGTCCCAACCATATGTGATGTATATTTAATGATATGTCATCGCATTTGCAATATTGGGGAAGTTAAACATTATTGTTACTACATTTGTAATACTTTATAAGCATTTATAAAACGCCATCATTAAAAGAAAATTCGGGGTAATACCCCGAATTTTCTTTTAATGACGGCGTTTTATAAATACCCGGTATCAAGCAATTCAGATCCTTACGAGACGCCGATTCACTCGACATTTCGATTGTATACAAAGTGTTTGCAAAGGCTAGCATTGTTTCATTCTGTAGATATAAAGGTATTGTAGTGATCCTATTGCTATAGTCTGTCAACAATTAACAGACCAGTTAATATAGTCGTCTAGCGTTATTCATGTCAAAATGCAATGCTATCATTTGTGTTGATACGAGGGCTATAGATATGTACAGTTGAACTTCATTGACTCGAACTTCAAGGGACCGTACAAATTAGTTCGAGATAAGAGGAGTTCGAATCATCCGATTTCTAATCTGAACGATTTCTCAGGACCGAGTTTAGAACTGTGTAGTTTTGAAACCATTGTAATAAATAGAACACTTGATCCATATGAGTATTTACTCTATTTATCACAATGATTTCAAATAGTGACTTTTACATAGGTGTAAAAAGGCGCCAATATGAGGGAATGGATTAAGTGGTAAATCCCACAGTCTTTGAACGAAGACTCATTAAATAGTTTCGGAGTTGTCTTTCACTTGAGTCTGTTAACAACAGATTGCCATTCTTTTGGACAAATGTCGCTTATGAGTTGCATCTCCACAGGACTTTTAAATAATTGATTTGAATTTGTATTTAAAGTGGGTTGTTCTTAGTTATAACAGCATCCCCTTCACTACAGATCTCATAAAGTAAAACTCATTTCCGTTCAGCTCGCCCATGTGGCCAAAAATTAATAATCCCAACTGACATTTTATTCTCTCATTTAAATGTTGATAATCGACTTACGCCATAGGGGGGAAATTGGACTCTATGAAGATTGTCGTAACGCCTTGTCTCATAGAGACAATATTGGACGCCTTTGCAGACAGTATTCATAAACCTTGATAAAATGGCCCCTGTAGGAAACAGTAATCAGGGTCTGCACTGTTCGCCAAAAGAATTGATTCTACAATTTTAGTCATGACCAATTATCCTTATTTAAATACCGTTATATAAATCCATCTAATACATATTCCTGATGACATTATTTCTAACATGATTATCAACACATTAGTCCCTAAGCCCTTTCCCTATTCCATGTTTATTTCAAATTTCAATACCTACTGAATATTCATGGGGCAAAATAGTAATACTAAAATATGGAAGATGGAATATTGTAGCCATGTTAGAAAGTAAAGAAACAGATCTTTCAAATTCGATTAGCAAACAGAGCAGACCCTGATCAGACGGCTCCTATAGGAGCCGTCTGATCTGGGTCTACGCTGTTTGCAGATGCATGAAAACACGCTTGTATGAGGGAAAGGCTAAGGCGAAGGCAAACACTGAAGCCCAATATCAGAGGGCTCCTGAGGGGCTCTCTGATCAGGGTCTGCACTGTTTGCTGAACCTATCACTGCCAATGACTTATTCCAACAAATATTTTGTTTGCTGTGCGCAATCCACATTAAAATGAAGATGTGGACGGATTTTCTTCATAAGTTTTGATACGATTACACAGATAAATGATAAAGCTAGGGGTTGGTTATAGACGTATAGACTAGTACGAAACGTCAGAGCAGGTCAGGCTTTTGCACTGTTCCATTGATTTAGAAACACTCCACAAAGGACATTTGTTAATTTGTTTTTATATACATATGTATTTTGCTCTAACACTTATGAATTTATTTGACAGTTGAGATATATGTGGTATATACAGTTTAGTCTCTAACTGTTATATTTGACAGTTGAGTTATATGTGGTACATTGTATACACATATTTAGACTCTTATATCTGCCAGTTGAGATATCAGTGGATTTTAGTGGCGTACATGTAGCTATGTGAAGTATTCTTTACTGCTTTATTATTTAAAAAATAACATCAACCAAAATTAAATAAATAAAAAAAAAAACACGCACGCACGAACACATACTCACTCACTCACTCACTCACTTACTCGCATGCACACGCACACACACACGTGCACAGAAAAAAACTGTAGTCGAAATCAATATCAGCTTCAGTAGTTCTAGCAACTTATATCAACCACGGCTGAGTAGATGTTGTGTGTCTATACTTGTACATTGTAGCATCAGTTATGCAAGCGACACATTTAGAAGTAATGTTGGATTCATTTTAGTTCTGATGCTGGAGATCGCACTAGATTTTCGTCGCGACAGTAAATCCGCCTTCTAATTTTATTGGAACACAGCGACTATGAATCTCAAGCGCTAGACATTCGAGAGAGTGCAATCCTTATATATGTATATCTATTAGCCATATTGACGACCTTTGACGACTCTGTAAAAGTCACCTATTGAAACCATTGTGATAAATAGAGCATTTGCTCCTATAGGAGCAAATGCTCTATTTATCACAATAGTTTAAAAACTACACAATTCTAAAATGTTCCTTTTCTCTTCGTAAAGATAGGTAGGTTTATTCAAAGAGGTTTGGTCTAAAATAGCCTATGAGGTAATGGGTTAAACTGTGTATATATAAGATGTTGCAAACGGCGCAGATCCAGATCAAAGGGCATCTGAGAGAACCCTTTAATAAGGGTCAACAATAATGATCATAAAAATCATTTTCTTAAGTGATAAATGGTGATACAAATTTGTTAAGTTCATATTCAGAAATGGGGGGGGGGGGTTTGAATGATTAAGCGGATTAACCTTTACAAACCTTTTCAAATAATACATTTTTAAATTTCAAGCTATAATCAATTTGTCTACCAAAATGCAATCAGGGGTGTCAAACATTTTGGATCCGGATGAGACGCCGAATTACTCGGCGTCTCATCTGGATCAAAACTGTTTGCATAGGTATTCCCTCACCGCCCATAGCAGGCTAAAGGTTATGGGTTAGATTAACCATACACCTGTCATACAAAACATCAAAGTCTATTATTATGCAATTCGTATTCTATTTATAGATTCGTTAGATTATATAATAGATACTCTGCGTCTCGTTTTGGTCCTAACCGTTTACAAATTACAGTTGGGACACGCCTGACAGGTTAAGGGTTAACCTTTGTTTCTTAGCTCGTCTGTAGTTCGAAGAAAAACGTACTAGTTTTGTAGTAGTAAGGCCTGCGCCCGCGTTGTCGCCGTCGTAATAAAGGTATGAAAATAGTATACAGTAAAACCTCTCTATAACGACCATTAAATTGTGTTAATTAGTTGGTATTTTGGGCAGGTGGCTGCTTAAAGCAAGGTGAAAGTAAAACAGAACGCTCCTATAGGAGCGATCTATTTTACTTTCACCTTGCTTTAAGCAGCCACCTGTCTTTAACACAAAATACTTTATGTAATTTAGTGACCGTTATAGAGAGGTTTTACTGAAATAATTTGCGAAAATATATTCTTTAACCCCTCACTCCAATTAAATTAAACATATCGCAGGCATACCCTGACCCGAGGGCTCCTCTTGGACACCTCTGACAGGAGGGCTCCTCTTGGGTCCACACTGTGTGCAAATACCAGTAAAGTAAAACCCCTCTAATGCGACCAGCAGAAAGGGACATACCTCACAGTGGCAAAGGCAGGTGGTAGCTTAACGCAGGACGAAAGTTATGCAGAAAGCTCCCATAGGAGCTTTCTGCATAACTTTTGTCCTGCATTAAGCAACCACCTGCTTATAAAAACAGTCATGTGTATTCATTAGGTAGTCGCATTAGAGGGGTTTTACTGTATACCCATTCCCCGCTTTCAAAGGAATAAATTCATCTACATGTCACGTGCTGTGGCTGCCCTTCAGCAATATTCCAGAAAAACCTCGATTGCCTTCAATCAGAAATTGATGTAAAAACCTCCTCATCTGCTTTGTCGTGAGGTGATGTATCATGATGAATATTCTGCCATCCATCCTATTCAAGTGGTATCAGGTTATAATTACAATACTTTATTGAAGCTTGAGTGTCGTCATTAAACACTGTAATCCGATGCAAGTGGCAGGGAATCTCATTTCAGCATTTATGTCTCTGTGTTCGATTTGAAAGTTCGGTAAAAATCCTGTTACAGTTTATTCTGCTTAACCCTTTCACCGCCGCAGTCGCATAAATGCACCACGACAAATAGTGCAGTCCCAGATCAGACGCCGCCTTTTTTAAGGCGGCGTCTGATCAGGGACTTCACTATTTGTCTCAATCTCTATTTCTATATAATTATGTGCTTTATTCCTTTAAACTTTGCATTTATTTATCTCATTTCCTTATTTTACTGAATGATTTAACAAACTTGGATTGCAGACGAAAATTAGAAATTTGGCGCCGAAGGGTTAACGCGTCATGCATTGCACCCGTAAATAGCGTGGATTCAAATAAATGCCGAGTAATTCGGCGTCTCGGCATAGCACAGGCTGTTTTACACTCGGCCAATAGTAACGGATCAGAAATAAGAAACAAATATAACAGAAATGAAAAGTTCTGATCAGAGTTTAACCATCATCTCGTATAATTATGCGACTTTACTCACATTTGTAAATAGCTTGTATCCAAATGAGACGGTGAATAATTCCGTATCTCACCAGGATCGAAACGTGTGACACTCGGGAAGTAATTTCTCGAGGCCTTAACTCTTTCGCCGCCAATGTAGCATAATTATGAGATGACCTATGCAAACAGTTTGGATCCAGATGAGACGCCGATTAACTCGGCGTCTCATTAGGATCCAAACTGTTTGTTGTTGAGACTGTTTCCTGAAACAAAAATGAAGAAAAATAATACAAAAAATGGGGAAAATTTAGCAGACGACAAAGTTTGCAGACGACAAAATTTGGCAGCGAAAGAGTTAATCTTTAGCCTGATATTCGCGGATGAGTGATTACATGTACCTATGCAAACAGTTTGGATCCAGATAAGACGCCGAGTAACTCGGCATCTCATCAGGATCCAAACTGTTTGACAATCTGATTGCATTTCAGTAGACAGACAAATTGATTATAACTTTAATTTTGAAAATGTAATTAGATACTTTATGAATATTCATGGACAAACTAGTTATAATGAAATATGGAAGGTGGAACATTGTATCCATTTTAGAAAGTGTAGAAACAGATCTATCAAATTCAATTAGCAAACAGAACAGACCCTGATCAGACGACCGTCTGATCTGGATCTACTCCGTTTGCAGATGCGTGAAAACACGTTTATATGAGGGAAAGGGTTAAACAGTGGTATAGCAGGAAAAGAGGTAATTGCTATATATGTATGTATAATATTATATAGATAAGAGATAATTGCTATGTGTATGTATAAAACAGGATAAGATGTAATTACAATGTATGTATAGAACAGGATAACAGATAATTGCTATATGTATGTATACATGTACAACAAGCTAATAGATAATTGCTATATGTATGTATACATGTACAACAAGCTAATAGATAATTGCTATATGTATGTATACAACAAGCTAATAGATACATGTAATTGCTATGTGTATGTATACGACAAGCTAATAGATAATTGCTATGTGTATGCATACAACAAGATAATAGATAAAAGCTATGTGTATGCATACAACAGGATAAGCGATAAATATATAACAGAATAAGAGATAACTGCTACAATGTACGTGCATATACATGTATACGAGATTATTACTATATGTATGTATGTAGCAGGATAAGCGATAATTGATAAGTGCATGTATACAACATGATAATATATAATTGCTATGTACATATATGTATAAAGCAGGGTAAGAGATGATTTCTATGTGTATGCCTAAAAACGTAATATCGAAAAGTAAACCCCATCTAATTCGACCAAATGATGCATAACCACTCCATCATATTATGCTGTCTTTAAACTCTTTGAATAAAGCTACCGAAAAGGAGCATTTACTAGAAAAGGAAAACTTTATAATTATGTGGTTATGAAATATTTGTGATAATGAGAGCATTTGGTACTATGGAGCAAATGTTATATTTATCACAGTGGTTTTCAAAAAGTAACTTTTACAGGGGCGTCAAAATGAGCCATTATTAGGGAATGGGATAAACATAGAGAGGCGGTGCTTTATGCGGGACAAGTATTTTACATTAACACTTCTCTTGCTGAATTTTAAAATACATTTCTCTTTCTTTGCCCATGCCCTGTTGGATAATTACTAAATCTTCACTGTGTGCAAGTATTTCGCTGTGCAATCACTGCTGTGGAGTGCACTGGTTGCACAATCAACTTGTAAATAGTGCAGACCCTGATGAGACAGCTCCTGCAGGAGCTGTCTCATCTGGGTATTCACTATTTACAGGTAGGTATATCGACGTGAATAGCAAGCGAAGGGTTAAGTTTCCACTTGCCTGGAAACCCCATAAATGACCGCTTTTCTGTGGTCGCGTTAGAGAGATTTTCTTGTATAATGATTGATTCACACACATGTTGATGCAGATGCAGGCTAACGGTTAATTCTAGGGAAACTCAAGTACTGAGTATCGGCCTTGTAACGAGAATCGAAAGTGTAATGAGAATTGACAGTGTAACACGAAAACCACTCACATACAACTCAAAGACGTGGGCATACACCTACTTATAATGTAAGCGAGAGAAACTATTTAAAACAAACTGACTAAAATCCATGCGAGTTTCATTATTAGATATGCATTGATATTACCTTCACCTGATAACAAGCCAACTCCCTGTACAGTGCTCCCTCTCTACAACGACAGCCGTTGGGATACGAATATTGTATGTGTTGTTCAGAGGGAGTTGTTATAGGGAGGGGAAATCAAACATAATTAGCTTGTTGGCAGATCCCCAGATAAGGTGTATTTCGAGAACTAAAACCGTTATGCCTCCATCAAACCCTATGTTGTGACCACTCTTTAGAATCGTCACTTTGTGACGATTCTAAAGAAGGGTCACAATATAGGGTTTGATGGAGGCATAAAGAAGATACGATGGAAAAAGTTGTTTTTGGAGCCTTGTTGTTTCGGAAACAGTGACATGCGTTGTTGTAAGGAGGGAATCGTTATTGAGAGGGTCGTTGTAGGGAGGGAGCACTGTATTGATATCCCAGCGGAACAAGTGCTCATCTCAGTATTTAACCATTTCCTCCATGAACATGCCTTTCTAACCCTCTGTAAAAGTTACTTTTTGAAACTATTATGGTAAATAGAGCATTAATTTTGCTCCCTATGAGCAAATGATCCATTTATCACAATGAATTCAGAACAACAAAATTTCAAAAGTTTTCTTTTCTCTAGTTAAATTAAATGGTCCTTTTCGGTAGATTTATTCAAAGAGGTTAGGTTTTAAAATAGCCTGTGAGGGAATGAGTTAATTTAGTCATTGATCTGACGGACTAAACGGCAAAGTTGTTGGCAAACGCAGGGCCATAATTCTGGTATCTCAATCTCCATCTGAGTGATACGTGCAGGGTCATAATGCTAGTATCCCAATGTCAATGTGAGTGATACTTGCAGGGTCATAATGCTAGTATCCCAATGTCAATGTGAGTGATATTTGCAGGGCCATAATGCTAGTATCCCAATGTCCATGTGAGTGATACTTGCAGGGCCATAATGCTAGTATCCCAATGTCAATGTGAGCGATACTTGCAAAGTCGCATTTCCTTAGGGTATGCAACAACTGCATACCGTTTCTGAGATATGAATCCAGACACACTACACGATTAACCCTTTCACCGCCACAGTCGAGTAAATCCACCACGACAAATAGTGCAGTCCCAGATCAGACGCCGCCTTTTCAAGGCGGCGTCTGATCAGGGACTTCACTATTTGTCTCAATCTCTAGTTCTATATATGTGCTTTATTCCTTTGAAATTTGCATTTATTTATCTCATTTTCTTATTTTACTGAATGATTTAACAAACTTGGATTGCAGACGACAATTAGAAATTTGGCGCCGAAAGGGTTAAGTGTTCCAAGTTCAGCGTGAGTGATACTTGCAAACCCACAATTCGTTATGGTATTAAATATTTACACAAACTTGCATAGCAAATTGTTTCCGAGATATTACTCCGAGCTCACGGACAACGTCAAAACTATTTACCCCCGCCTTCGGTGGTGGTGGGAGATGTCTGCTCAAATCTGGATCAGGTCCAATTTTGATCACTTCTAATTGGATCATACTTTTGAGAACTATTAACCTAATGCCAAACAGCTTGATACTAGTGAGACGACAAATTGCCCAGTGTCTTATCTAGATCCAGGCTATTGACATGCGATTCAGGTCGTGTGTTTCAAAACAAGGGTCAATCGGTTAATATATTGTACTAGACAGTGACTGTTTTATTAACCCTTTCGGCACCAAATTTCTGCAAACCTGTTTTGTTATATCATTCGGTAAAATAAGGAAATGAGATAAATAATTGCAAATGTGAAAGAAATAAAGCACAGATATAGAAATAAAGTTTGAGACAAAAAGTGAAGTCCTTGATCAGACGCCGCCTTGTAAAGGCTGCGTCTGATCTGGGACTGCACTATTTGTCGTGGTGCATTTATGCGACATTGGCGGTGAAAAGGTTAAGATACTACGTATGAAATTAAAACCTGTGGCTGTCTTACTGAAGATCGTGCGACTGCTATTGTTCGCTTATTTGCAATTGTTTGATAGTTACGATCGTTTTATTTTAGATATTTTTCAGTTCATATGAGATATCATTTGAAGTCCTGGTAATACGTCCCTTCATGTAATCCCTGGTGGATATTTATTGTCAGTCAGCTTTACCAGGAAGTATTTAGCACCGCATCCGTTAGAATGGGCTTTCGCTAAAATAACCCCTTAAGTACCTGGGAATAAATAAACTTCAACTTAGATCCGTGAACATGTATACAGAAATCAAGACATTCTTTGTGAGGCCCAATAATCAAAATATGGTACTTGGTACCGCCGGTATTCCAATGTATTTTCAGCATATATTATACGAAATGGCTTCTACTAGTTTACAAAAGTCAGCACTCAAATGGTTACATATTCCCAATACATTCGACTGCAGCAATATCGAATGAGAATTTCATTATTTTATTCTCAGACTGGATATTGTTATTGAGAGCTCTCTCGCTCGCCCTAAAGCCATCCCATCCATCATCAATGTCTCACTAAGATAGTTGACTTCTAATTCGCTTTCTGGGGAAGAACAAAAATGATACTCAGTGCTATAAATCTGTCGCTTAAGGATGCGTGTCCGTATCCATGATTAACACAACGAGATTGATGTAAGTTTGATTTTAAAAATATTTTTTTTTAAATTTAAACCGCTTTTTCCATAATTATGAGAGTGTGGACAAAATAGCATCCCATATGATGACAGAATTAAACGAAACAGTACGATTTGGATGTAAAAAAGTGAATTGTTGTAATCTGATTAACACTTTAGTCCATAAATAGTCATGCAAATACAACACGTATTTACGACTTAACCCATTCCCACTTACGTTATTTTTAGATTTAACCTCTTTGATTAAATCTACCAAAAAGGAGCATTAACTAGAGAAAAGGAAATTTTCAGAATTATGTAGTTTTGAAACCATTGTGATAAATAGAGCATTTGCTCCTGTGGAGAAAATGCTCTATTTATCACAATGGTTTCATAAAGTGACTTTTATAGAAGCGTCAAAAGGCGTCAATATGCGGGAATGGGTTAAAAATAGCACATGAACAAGAAACTATGCCATGGCACAAATTGTAGAATCAAACATGTATGCTTCCATAAGCAAACCAAGCTGGTTAGAACCCTGATCATGCGGACCCTAGCTGTAAATACGTTAAAACGGTATCTATGAGGAAACGTGTTAACCCATTCCCTCATATTGATGCCTTTTGGCGCCTCTGCAAAAGTCACATGTTGAAACCATTGTGATAGGATAGATATATATAGGAGCAAATGCTCTATTTAACACAATGGTTTTAAACTGCAAAATCCTAAACATTTCCTGGATCTAAAACTAGCATATGAGGGAATGGGTTAAAGACACTAAGTACTTATACGTGAATTACTGCCTGACATCAGCGACTGTACGACTGATCGAAGAGCGGCTGTACAGATGGTAGATTATGTCTGAGTAGTGCTAAGTTAATGAAATGGCACTGTACATGTAATATAACCACGTAGATTCCGTTTGCATTGCAGTTTTCACTTTAGTCTGCATTCCATTTATTATTCTGCGTTTAACCAGTTAGTGGCTAGTGTCCCTTTGTCTGCACTCTTTGCCGAAACCATCTATGTCAATGACTTATATTAAGCAAATATTTAATTTGCTGTGCCCCCCTCAGTATGACAAATGGTTTCATTCTTAAATAATATATGGAAGTGGTTTCCTTAACACTTCCCTTGTTGGATACTTTCATGTGAAAATAATGATACAGTTAAACCTCTCTATAACGGCCACTAAATTGTGTTAATTTGTTGGTATTTAGGGCAGGTGGTTGCTTAAAGCAAGGTGAAAGTTAAACAGAACGCTCCTATAAGAGCGTTCTGTTTTACTTTTACCTTGCTTTAAGCAGCAACCTGCCTGTACATGTACCACACAATACTTGATGTAATTAAGTGGCCGTTATAGAGCGGTTTTACTGTATCATGCATTTTTATCATTGCATATGTCCACAGAATGTTTCGGTATTTTTGAATTTATTTTCAATGTCAGACCTATCATACTTTTATAAGCAAACAGACCAGACACTGATCAGACGGTTCCTACAGGAGCCGGCTGATTTGGGTCTACTGTGGATGCAAATGCGAGAAAAAGCGTTTATCTGAGGGAAAGAGTTCAGATATTATGGGACTAAATGGGTTAATGTCATGTTTGTCAATACATGTACTAATACGTTTGTTTCCCTCAGTCAGAGGGTCGATGGTCAATGTAATTAATACAGAAACCTCTTTGCATCATTGACGTCATGTGTTAACCATTTTATTCATAGAGACGGACGTCTTTTGTAAGACTCCTTGTAATGCTTTTTTGGCGTCTTTGCAAACAGTGTATATCCAGATTAGACGGAACCAGATGGAGACGTCTGAACAGAATCTGCTATGCTTGCTTACGGGGTAATATAGATCTTATTCTACAGTTCCTGGTTCGGCAAAATTGCCTACGTTTATATACAATTTAAAAAATCTAATTAATCCTTTCTCTTATGTAAGCGCATTTAGACGCATCTGCAAACAGAGCAGACCCAGATCAGATGGCTCCTATAGGAGCCGTCTGATCAGGGTCTGCTCTATTTGCTTATGGTGTAATATAGATATGATTCTACAGTTTCTGCCTGAGGCAAAATGTCTTGTGTTCATAGGCTAGGCCATTATAAAAAATGATCTTATTAACATTCATGACGTCACTATTTCTTACATGAATATTCATCAGGGAAAGGGTTGATAACATTGATGCCATTATTTCTTACATTAATATTCACGAAGCAAATGGTTGAGTGGTTTTACACTGTATTCCTATTATGTTGATTTCAGGAAGATGAATAACTCCAGTGAAATACCGTTGAATGACACTCCTGTCAACCACTTCACCCATTACACGCAACAGCAGATCCTTCAGATGGTAGCCCCTCAAATTATCTACATTGACCAAATTATCTCCCCTATCTGGTATGTCCTCGGACTCATTGGCAACCCAATATCGGCCAAAATATGGCTGTCGAGGTGAGTCGAAAGTAATGTAGAATTCGATGTGAAATGAAATTTCTATATAGCATTTGTCCTGTACCAATCTACTACACGTACCTTTCTTAACCCTTTCGCTGCCAAAATCTGTCGTCTGCTAACTTTGTCGTCTGCTACAAATTTTCATTCTTTTGATTTTCTTCATTTTTGTTTCAAAAACATAGTAACAATAACAAACAGTTTGGATCCTGATGAGACGCCGAGTTACTCGGCGTCTCATCTGGATCCAAACTGTTTGCATAGGTAATCACAGATCCGGCATTGGCAGCGAAAGGGTTAATAATCTAGAATTAGCCATTTCCTTCGTATAAATACTCGTACATTTTCCCGCATTCGACAACGGTACACTCAGGTCAGACGGCTTCTGTAGGAGTCATGTGATCAGGTTTGCTTTGTTTGCTTATGGAAATACATAGATCTGATTTTACAGCTTTGGTGTAGGCTATCAATGCCCTTTTTGAAGTTTTACCTTATAAAACATGAGTTAATGGACAACCATGAAGTGATCAATCCATGCATAAAATATTCATTAAACTTTACTCCATGAATATTCATGAAATAAATGATGACTTTTATCGTGAGCCATAAACACATGAATGTTTGGCAGTGACAGAAACTGTAGAATCATGTCTATTTTATTTCATAAGCAATCAGAGCAGACCCTTATCAGACAGCTTCTACAAAATCCTTCTGGGTCTACTCTTTTTGCAAAGGCGTAGGAAGGCGTATTTATGGAGTAAAGGGTTAAGGAAATGGTTTAGCCAAGTTTAGGTGGTCGCTGTAGACATGTTTCAGTCTAGTTTGTTAGTGATAGTGGGGAAGAGCTGTGTTTAAATATAATTATTATAACTATACATTGAACCCTCGTTATTCCGGCAATCGTTACAATGGCACCTCGTTATACCAGCAGTATGAATTGAAATAAAATTACCGTTACATGTTTTAAACAATCACTGAATAAATAGGTACAATGCCAATAAGACAGGCGGTCGCTTAATGCAGAACACAAGAAGTGCAAAAAGCTCCCTTTTGGGGAGCTTTTTGCACTTCTTGTGTGCTGCATTAAGCGTTCATCTGTTAGTACTAGTTGAAAACTGGTTACTTTCATATTTAAACTCGTTATAACGGCAATATCTTTATACATGTACCAGCAAAATAACTGGAAACAAACACCTCCGTTGTAATGAGGGTTCACTGTAGTTATTATGTGCAAGAGATACTCACATATAGCTCATTGTTCTGTACTGAACAACTTTGTATATTTACAGACACACATATTGTGCTGATTATCCCCGTTATCTCATTATTATTAATGCGAGCAGTATCAATACGGTAGAATTAGATCTCTATAAGTCATACGTAAACAAAGCAGACCATGATCAGCCAGCTCCCACAGGAGCCATCTGATCAGTATATACAGTAAACCCTCTCTATAACGGCCACTAAATTACATCATGTATTGTGTGTTAAAGGCAGGTGGCAGCTTAAAGCAAGGTGAAAGTAAAACAGAACGCTCCTGTAGGAGCGTTATATTTTACTCTCACCTTGCTTTATGCAGCCAACTGCCCTAAGTACCAACAAATTAACACAATTTAGTGACCGTTGTAGAGAGGTTTTACTGTACTTTGGTTGTAATGGCATCCAATCGAGGTTAGAGGTAATGGGTTAGGAATAAGACAGGGATGTAGTTGGCTATTTGGACGGAGTTCGTTTTTGAACATGTCACGTACATCTTGTCATGTACCTTCTTAGACATAGTGTAAGTTTATGACATCATTTTTAATTGATGTAAATCTGAGGTAATTACGTTTTTAACGTGTATAGTAAAACCTCTCTATAACGGTCACTAAATTGAGTTAATTAGTTGGGATTTAGGGCAGGTGGCTGCTTAAAGCAAGGTGAAAGTAACACAGAACGCTTCTTTAGGAGCGTTCATTTTTACATTCACCTTGCTTTTGAGAGACTACTGGCTAAGTATTGAACAACGTCAGATGTCTCGACGTCTCATTTGGATTCAGATTATTTATAGATGGATGCTAGATTGGGCATAGCAGGGCAAGGGTTATAGCATGTGACTGCGCGATACAGTACGAAAGTACTCCAGAACGAGATTAGCATAACCTGCATCCAATTACAATCTGCCTGATAATGTATACTTCCTCTTCTACAAATCTCTCCAACATAGAGACTCACGCGATTGACGCATGCTAACCTTTGCAAACAGTTATCTCTGACACTTATACTCGTAAGAGACGTGCAGAGATCATTATTTGCCGCAAAAGAGTCAAGTTTAACTAGTTACCATCGGTGCCATGTGAATGTTAATTAGCAGTGACCGAGCCGCTGTAAAACAATTCCGGACTAATCAATTGTAGTTTATATTATGCTGATGCTGTCAACAGTTCCCTGGTCGCAGTTGTTTGTCAACATGATTTGTCGTTATTACTTTGATGTGCATCTTTTCAACCGCATTGTAATTTATATGTAAATAACATACGGAAGTGGTGTTATTTTTGTCAAGTTGTTTCGTTTTGATGTGCAAATGATGCATAGTCTTTACTGAAAACCGTCCTTTAGTTGGTTTATTCATGTCATTGTTCGTCCATGTACATGTACATTCAAACCTCTGTAACCGGTACATTCAAGTAAGTATAATTATCAACATTTAAGGCAGTCGGCAGCTTAACCCTTTCCCTTATCTATGGGCATTTTGACGCATTTGCAAACAGAGAAGACCCAGAGGAGCCGTCTGACCAGGGTTTGCTCTGTTTGCTTATGGTGTAATATAGATCTGATTCCACAGCTTCTGCCTGAGCCGAAATGTCCTGTGTTCATATGCAATTATAAAAAAAATAATCTTATTAATATTCATGACGTCATTATTTCCTACATGAATATTCACCAGGGAAGGGGTTAATTCAGAAGTTGCTCTGGTTGCTACATGCATTAAGTACCCACCTGTTTCTAAATTCTTATTTGTAAGTTACACAAGTAGGATAAGCTAGACTTTACTGTATATAATATGTAATTTTTTAAGTTGTTTAATTTCAAATGGCGTTTTTGCAAGATATGCTTGCCAATGTGACCTACATTGGAAATAAATGTGTGAAGCAAACAATACATAGACACCGATCAGAAGGAAATATACCCGTCGTCATGGTCAGCTCTCTGTTTGCACATGTCTATGTCAATCATTATGCTAAGACCGATCTCCTAGATAAGACACTGACCTACTCTGTGTCTGATCAGGATCCAAGCTGTTGTTTGAACCTCGGTCAATAGTTTCTATAACTAATCGGACAAATCTAAACACGAGTAACAGATCAGAGTTTTAGCAAATTGTATCTATTAACCCTTTCCCTGATGAATATTCATGTAGGAAATAATGACGTCATGAATATTAATAAGACTATTTTTTATAATCGCATGTGAACACAGGACATTTTGGCTCTGGCGGAAGCTGTAGAATTAGATTATTACACAGAATTAGATATTACACGATAAGCAAACAGAGCAGACCCTGATCAGACGACTCCTATAGGAGCCGTCTGATCTGGGTCTACTCTGTTTGCAGGTGCGTCTGCGTTACACGGCGTCTCGTCTAGACCACGAGGAGACGCTGAGTGACACGGAGTCTCGTCTAGACCACGAGGAGACGCTGAGTGACACGGAGTCTCGTCTAGACCACGAGGAGACGCTGCGTGACACGGCATCTCGTCTAGACCATGAGGAGACGCTTAGTGACTCAGCGTCTCGTCTAGATCCAAGCTGTTTGCTGTTGCGAGTAAGATCGAGCTCAGCTTGATAAGGGTTACACAAGCTCATTATGATATTCATTTCAACAAAAAAGAACCGTATCATTTCGTACATTATTGTATTTACAGCGTTTATACTGAGACAGACATCTGCAAAGTTATCCAAAGGAATCAAAAGAGGCCTCCGAGGTTTAAGATATGAAGTGTTCCGAGTGTGTGTCGTGACAAGAACAGAACACATTAACCCTTAACCAAATACAGACACCCTTTGGAAACATTTACAAACACAGTTAACACAGATCAGACAGCTCCTACAGGAACTGTCTGGTCAGAGCCTGTTATTTTTGTTTATGGGGTTACAGTAAAACCTCTCTATAACGGCAACTAAATTACATTAAGTATGTTTGTGTTAAAGGCAGGTGGCTGCTTAAAGCAAGGTGAAAGTAAAACAGAACGCTCCTATAGCAGCGTTCTGTTTTACTTTCACCTTGCTTTAAGCAGTCACCTACCCTAAATGCCAACTAATTAACACAATTTAGTGGCCGTTATAGAGAGGTTCTACTGTATATGTATCATATTGATTCCACAGTTATAGGCATGGGAACAAAATATCACACAGTAGAACCTGTCCTTAGCGACGATCAAAAAGACGTCTAATATTAAGCCTGTAAGGCGGGTGGTAGCTTAATGCAGGACAAAAGTAATTCAGAAAGTTCCCCAAGGAGCTTTGTCCTACCTTAAGTATCCGCCTGTTTTTTTTTAAATTCCTATGTTCAATAAATGAATGGCGATTTAGGACAGGTTCTACTGTATAATCCCATACCATTATAAAAAAAACATCAGCTAATAAATACTTTTCTTACTTGAACCAAGTCCCTCATATTGACGCCTTTTACGCATCTGTAAAAGTCAATTTATGAAACCATTGTGATAAATAGAGCATTTGCTCCATAGGAGCAAATGCTCTATTTATCACAATGGTTTCAAAACTACACAATTCTGAAATTACTTTTCTCTAGTTTATGCTCATGTTTGGTAGGTTTATTCAGTTTATTCAAAAGTAGGATCTTAAAATAGCGTATGAGGTAATGAGTTAATATGACTTGTACGAGGTAAGGGGTTAAAGTTCAAAGTTACGTGATGTGATACATGTTGCACAGTACACAAAGGTCAACGTTACGTGATGTGATACATGTTGCACAGTACACAAAGGTCAAAGTTACGCGGTGTGATACATGTTGCACAGTACACAAAGGTCAAAGTTACGTGATGTGATACATGTTGCACAGTACACAAAGGTCAAAGTTACGTGATGTGATACATGTTGCACAGTACACAAAGGTCAAAGTTACGTGATGTGATACATGTTGCACATTACACAAAGGTCAAAGTTACGTGATGTGATACATGTTGCACAGTACACAAAGGTCAAAGTTACGTGATGTGATACATGTTGCGCAGTACACTGGGGTCAAAGTTACGCGGTGTGATACATGTTGCACAGTACACAAGACCAGTGTCATGTGGCGTGATACATGTTGCACATTACACAAAGGCATGAGTTATGTGGCGTGATACATGTTGCACAATTTGCACAGAGGCCAGAGTTATGTGGTGTAATACATGTTGCACAGTGTACAGACGTCAGAGTTATGTGGCGTGATACATATTGCACAGTACATAAATCAGAGTTACGTGGCGTGTTACGATAAAATTCAATTCAATTCAAATCAATCTATCATTGCATAAAACATACATCGTATGCTTACACAACACAGTGATATATGAACATGTCAATAGACAAAAAAACCAATTCTAAATCTATAACTCTTCCAAAAAGAAAAAAAGACTAGGTTGTTGCTGTTTTTGCTCTGTTTTTGGTGTTGTTTTTGTTGTTGTTTGTTTCTTTCATTTCACAGAACTTGCACAGTATACAAAGCTCAGACTAACACGGTGTGAAACATGTTGCACAATGCACAAAGTTCTCGAGACCCGCGGTGTGACACATGTTGCATTGTACACACACAAAAAACATAGCACTATTACGGAAGTGGTTGTGCACATTAATAATCTAATACTGTACAGAACGTTAAGGCAAAAGATCATCAGCAGAAATTTTCTACACAAACTATTACTGCCTGATCTGAGTATCAAATTGTTCGATCTTAACGAGATGCCGAGTAAATCTCGGTGCCTCAGCTTGGTCCAATCTGTTGATACCTTTTACCCATTATCTCATATTGACGACTTTTGACGACTCTGTAAAAGTCATTTTGTGAAACCATTGTGGTAAATAGAGCATTTGCTCCTATAGGAGCAAATGCTCTGTTTATCACAATGGTTTCAAACTACACAATTGTAAAAATTTCATTTTCTCTATTTAATGCTCCTTTTTGTAGATTTATTCAAAGAGGTTGTATCTAAAATAGCCTATGAGGTAATGGGTTAAAGTGACCAATGACTTATCAGTAAAGTGTTGAAGGTTACCCAGTTGCCCCTAGCTACCCATGCCATTTTTCTGAACTTTTCATAATGTCACTATGAACATGAGCATTTTTATCATTAAAGAAATTATAGAATCATATCTAAATTGTTTCATAGTCAAACAGAGCAGACCCTGATCAGGCAGTCTGATCTGGGATTACTCTGCTTGCAAAGGCATAGAAAGGCGTATTTATGGAGTAGACGGTTAGTTGAACTCTTTTCAGAGCACATAGTGATTATAAGTATCAACGAGAAAGATTACATTTTGTAGTCCGCCTACAGACCAATAACACTCTTATCTCTTGCGGTATTGCATGTTTTCTCTGTCTTTACATGTACGATTATCCGCCTGGCCAATGATAACAACAGATGCTAATGAATGTCAATTACCTTAATCATTTCCCTGTTGAATATTCATGTAACAAATAATGACGTCATTATTATTAATTGGATTATTTTTTGTAACAGCATACGAGTGCAGAACAGAAACTGTAGAATCAGATCTAGATTATACCATGTGATTTTATAATAATAAAATAATCAGATCTTTATTATACCATGTAAGAATTAATGACGTCATGAATATTAATTAGATTAATTTGTTATAGTAGCACATGGACACAGAAATTTATGGCCATGACACTAACTGTTGAATCATATCTATATTATATCATAAGCAAACAGAGCAGACCCTGATCAGACGGCTCCTATAGGAGCCGTCTGATCTGGATCTACTCTGCAAAGGCGTAGAAAGGCGTATTTATGGAGTAAATTTATAGCTGTTATGCACCGATGAAGATGTTAATCGAAAAATGTATGCAGTACAATGAAAAACGTATTGGTTGTTCATTTATCCAATAATAATAATAAGAGGAAACACTAATAGTTAAGCGCGATACTATATGGCTATTAACACGTTTCTGAATCCATTACATGACGATTTAACCCTTTCGGCGCCAAATTTCTAATTGTCGTCTGCAATCGAATTATGTTAAATCATATTGTGAAATAAAGAAATCAGATAACTAAATGCAAATTTCAAAGCACTATATTAAAGCACAGACATGGAAATAGATACTATGACAAAAAAGTGAAGTCCCTGATCAGACGCCGCCTTGAAAAGGCATTTGGGACTGCACTATTTGTCGTGGTGCAGTTTTGCGACTTCGGCGGTAAAAGTACTCCATCAGCATCAAATAGCTATAATTTGATAATGATATACAAACAAAATAGGTTTTGGTCGTTGTAAAAACTGACGAATAGGATCTATATTATATAATCACGAAACATATCAGTATCCTGGTGTGGCGACTCCTGCTACACGTGCCTCTGACCTGGGCCTACTAAGTGTGTGTAGGCACTGCAATGTTTCTTCTATCAGATAAAGGGTTCAGAGGAAAAATATACATGTGCAATCTAATATATGGGAACGTTTTTAATTCTGATTTGATAATTGTTTGTTACACAAATACTTGAATGTGATTGTTCTGTTTGATTTTATGGCTGAATTCATGTAACAAAAATGTGACGTGTATTTTGACATGATAATCTTTGAAAAAGGCCCTTAGTGGTCAAAATGTTAGATCAGAGCTTTTGAAGTAAGTATGTATCATATTATTTCCCTTTTTGGAATATTTTCTTAATTGATTGTTAATTCTTAATTCCATAAACTGTTTAATGATTGGTCTGTAAGGCATGCGTTAGCTTAATGCTGGTCAAAAGGAATACAGAAATCTGCTAAATGAGCTCCCTGCATTACTTTTGCACTGCATTAAGCAACCATTTGGTTTTAAAGAATCGCATTTTCAATTAATGAATGACCACTTAAGGCAGGTTCTACTGTATTTGCAGACACTAAGATAAGATTTGCGAGTCAAACATTTTTTCATTAATAGCTCCTTTATTTCCCTATCAACCTCCATGTTGTGACCCATCTTTAGAATGCCCCTTTCCTCTGCTTTAAACAACATTTCTGACGTCATAGCCTTTCAAGATTAAATGTTGGCATTAATACATCGCCAGTAGATAGATTTATTTATACTTTATGTTATATAAAACGAAATATTTGGAACAAAACAACCGAATTTACAATCGTAACAAATATATAAAAATCTCACAATTAGAAATTAAATTAAATCTATATAATTAGCTGTACATTCAATTGAATGTACAGTAAAACCTCTCTATTACGGCCACTAAATTACATCAAGTATTTTGTGTTAAAGGTAGGTGGCTGTTTAAAGCAAGGGGCGTTCTGTTTTCTTTCACATTGCTTTAAGCAGCCACTTGCCCTAAATACGAACTAATTAACACAATTTAGTGGCCGGTTTTTACTGTGGTATGCATAAACATTAGAGTGTCAACGTACATTATAACCTGTCTTAAGCGACACTTACAATATGTCTTGATAAATGTCTTTACTACAGGTGTTAGCAATATGGACAATAATGCAGACATCTCATATTAGAGTTTGCTTCATTTATTTTGCCCTGCATTAAGCATCCACCTGATTTTTAATACTCCAATGTTAAACAACTGGTTGGTCGCTGGAGACAGATTCTACTGTAATTACATACAGTAAAACCCCTCTAATGCGACCACCAAAAAGGGACATAATTCTGAGTGGCAGAGGCAGGTGATAGCTTAATGCAGGACGACAGTTATGCAGAAAGCTCCTAAAGCTTTCTGCATAACATTCGTCCTGCATTAAGCAACCACCTGCTTATAAAGACATCTTTGATTATTTTGTAAGTGGTCGCATTAGAGGGGTTCTATTGTAGTTAATATTATATTATCTTGTTCTTCAGAAAAATACGCAAGACGAATTCGTCGGCTTTGTATTTCGGTTCGCTTGCCATTGTACAGACAATATACCTTGTTCTCCATATCATCGTGGAACTGGAAAGTGCATGGGGAATCAACACATACCACAAGAAGTTCCTGTGCGAATTTATGAACTTTCTGTTCCTAACTCCGCAGTATTTGGTACGTACTACACAGAAATACAATGACTACCTGTCGTATGCGACCAGTAACTCTTTTGGTGCCAAATTTAAAAGTGTCGTCTGCAATAATAATTTCATGTTAAAAATAATTCTAAACTAAATAATAAAACATTTGTTTTTAAAAACCCGTATGTTTGGGTTAAAATAATACAGAAAACAGTGAAAAGGCGGCATCTGACCTGGGACTGCACTGTTTTCAATGGTGCCAACAGGCGACATTGACGCCGAAAGAGCTAAAACCTGTAATTATTGGTCTTAACCGGTAGCCTGGTTGCGGGTGGATCAGTGGTTAACTATGCAAACTGTTTTTATCCAGATGAGACACCATGTAACTCGGCATCTCATTACTATTTAATATTTTGACAATGATGTTGAAAGGAAAGTCAAGATAAAATAACTATAAAAAGGTCAGTAACAGTTTCTATCAAAAGAACATTGTCCATCAAACTGAATATGAATACAGGTGGTGGCTATATGTTAACTCAGGTGGTGGCTATATGTTAACACAGGTGATGGCTATATGTTAACACATGTAGTGGCTATATGTTGACACAGGTGGTGGCTATATGTTAACAGGTTGTGGTTATATGTTAACACATATGGTGGCTATATGTTAACACATGTTGTATCTATATGTTAACACAGGTGGTGGCTTAATTAAGGACAAACACTATGCAGGAACCTTCTACGTTAAGTTTCCCCTGTATTAACCAACAGCCTGCTTTAACCCTTATCAATGTGTAAACAACTATGTTGACCTTTTGCTGATCTAAAACCACTGATAGAGTATGAGTCCTATCCGACATACTACATACATAAACAGTTTAACTTCGATATCTCCAACTTCAACAGACCATACACATTAACCCATTACCACATAGTCAATTTTTAGATACAACCTCTTTGAATAAATCTACCGAAAATGAGCAATAACTAGAGAAAATGAAACTTTTAGATGTTTTAAGTTTGAAACCATTGTGATAAATAGAGCATTTGCTCCTATAGAAGCAAATGCTCTATTTATCACAATGGTTTCATAAAGTGACTTCTACAGAGTCACCAAACGTCGTCAATATGAGGGAATGGGTTAACAGAAATTGAAGTAATACGATTTCTAATCTGAGCAATTTCCCAAATTCAGTTTAATGCTGGTCTAAAGTAATTCTGAAAATTCCTGTTGGAGCTTTCTGCATTACGTTAGACCTGCATTAAGCTGCCATATGTGTTTCAAGATATGCATACTGATGCATTTTAGAACAATTCTGTATTGCAAAATTTTGAAGGACGGTACTTTTACTCCGACTTATGCCGAAGGTCGATTTTTGCGAGAGAGCGTCGTTCAACTGTATAACGCAAGTTGCCTTCAAATAATAGAAGGAAATAACCAAGGTGCACTTAACAAAATGGCTGCCTGATGAAAATGTAAACTACAGATCCTTTAATCTCTCTATTTGGCAGATGTGCATGTTAAATGTTATAGTGTCTATCGTTGTAAAAGCTTAGCCTGAAAATATGCAGCGACCGTATCTGTCAATACGCCAACCCTACCCCAATTTTAGTAGGGCTACCCGGTGACCTCGTTTGATGCGCATTCTTATATTCGCTCTTTCTCTGACATCAATGTGTAGATTCAATCTAATTTTGATAAGTTGTCACCCGAACTGTATATTTTTACTGAAATATCAATTTTGTATAAACTGCTCAACATCTTGAATTGCTGTATATAGTCCAGCAAAACACCAAGAAAGTACACCTGATTGTTTATCTAGGATATTTGACAGGGTTTTGCAAATATTGCCGTATACATAATTTTAGTTCTGTATTGTCCCGTGAGAAAGTATATAAAGCCTTCACTAAGAGTGTAGACCCAGATTAGAGGGCTCATTTTCTTCAGTGATATATTTTGATACATCTTATTATTTGATTTATATTCAGAAAAAGAAGACCCAGTCTAATGATTAAGAAGACCAATGGCTAAAGAACATTAAGTTAAAGCACACTGGTTTAGACCTTGTGGTGATGTAATAGCTAATGTATGTAAATGCTTAGTATTCCAGATTCGTTCAAATTAACCTGTTATTAGGTGGACGTCGTAATATGACTTAACCCATTACCTCATAGGCTATTTTTAGATACAACCTCCTTGAATAAATGTACCGAAAAGGAGCATTAACTAGAGAAAAGGAAAATTTTAGAATTTTGTAGTTTGAAACCATTGTGATAAATAGAGCATTTGCTCCTATAGGAGCAAATGCTCTATTTATCACAATGGTTTCACAAAGTGACTTTTACAGAGTCGCCAAAAGTCGTCCTTATCAGGGAAGGGGTTAAATACTGCTAAAACGACGTAAAACCCGTTAAAAACCAAACCAAAAGTTCTAATTATTAACTATATACATGTGTGCTATCAGACATACAAATAACAACGAATCTTTGTTATTATCGGTAAGGTTTGACCTGGCACTCATCACTTTCCGCCAACTTTCGTATTGTATTTTCGTCGTGTGTGTTCGGAAAGATAACAACAACTTGCGGAAAAAGGCGGGCTATTCATACAGTGCCAGGTCAAACCTTATCGACAATATGAATATGTCTGTAATGGTACAGACTGACTGCTATGTAGCCACAGAGAGTTACACAGTGCGTGTTCTACTGTTTATTGTGGATCTGAGCAGGATAAGGGTTAATATAACAAAACGAGCATATGAAACATTGTATAAGTATAACATCCTGACATGTATACTACATGTACTACGCTGTGGTTTAATTTGTGATTTTACAATACAGAACGTTCACAAATACAGAACGTTTACAAATACAGAAAGTTTACAAATACAGAGCGATTGCAAATACAGACCGTTTACAAATACAGAACGTTTACAATTACATAACGTTTACAGAATGGTGATTTTTATTTTATTTTTTACAAATACAGAACGTTTACAAATACAGAGCGTTTTCAAATACAGAACGTTTACGAATACGTTCTTGTTTACAAATCCAGAACGTTTACAAAAACAGAACGTTTACGAATACGTTCTTGTTTACAAATACAGAACGTTTACAAATACAGAACATTTACAAATACAGAACGTTTACAGTTACCTATTGCATGAGCCTAAAATAGATTTTCCGACTGATGTTTGTAATTAACATTGAACACATAGACACTTAACCCATTACCTCATAGTCTATTTTTAGATTCTACCTCTTTGATTATATCTACGGAAAAGGAACATAAACTAGAGGACAGGAAGTTTTTAGAATTGTGTAGCGTTGAAACCATAGGGATAAATAGAACATTTGCTCCTATGGAGCAAATGCTGTATTTATCACAGTGGTGTCAGAAAGTGATGTTTATAGAGACGTCAAAAGACGTGCATATGATGGAATGGGTTAAAGCCAAAGACAAATGATATTAGCCTTTTGTTAAACACATGATGTTCCGTTAATGACTTGTAACCTTTAGCCTGTTATGTGCGGATGGGTGAAAACCTATGCAAACAGTTTGGATCCAGATGAGACGCCGAGTAATTCGGCGTCTCATCGGGTCCAAACTGTTTGACACCCTGATTGCATTTTGGTAGACAAATCCATTATATAAATACTTGAATTGCTCTGATCTAATATTTCGACCACTAAGGGCCTTTTTCAAAGATTATCATGTCAAAATAGTCGCTTTGATTTTATGGCTGAATGCACGTAACAAAAATATGACGTGTATTTTGACATGATAATCTTTGAAAAAAATCCCTTAGTGGTCGAAATATTAGATCAGAGCAATTCAAGTATTTATGTATTATATTAATTCCCTATTTTGGAATATTTTCTTCATTGTAAATCCATTATAGCTTGAATTTTTGAAAATGTAGTAGGTGAAAATAATTGCAAAAATAATTTGCTCAGCAGGCTAAAGGTTAAACAAATAAAGGAAATTACATACCGAACCTTAAAGCAAACGACAATGTTTTTGAAATGAAATTCATTTGGAGCCATATTGGTTAAACAAGATTACGTTTACATTTTCAGGTGCCAATGCTTGTGTTAGGTTTCACGACGGAGCGTTACATAGCTGTGTGTCATCCCTTTGTAAAAGAGAAATACTGCACAGTCAGGAATGCACAGATCGTCATTATGATTATGGCGGCTAGTTCAGTTGCCATAGGAATGGTACAACTTTACTTATGGGCGTGGTCTGATATCATTGGGTGTGTCTTTAGACCAAATTCTGAAAATTTCAACACGGTGTGGACTTGGATTACTGAGACGCTAATTTTTGGGGTCATTCCTTTGGGCTGTCTTGTAATAAATGTGCTAGTTATTTTAGAAATCAAACGAATCACCGTTCAAAGCGCTGCGCACGGACAGACGCAAAGCTCGAACGCAGCTTCTACTACAACCTTACTTTGCGTGTCATTTTATTTCATTTGCACTTTACTTCCCGCAACAATTGTGTACGCCATGCAGACATCAGTAGCACAGGGCGACCCAAGCCTACCCTTAGAAAAATGGAACTCGGATCCAGCTTGGAATGGATATTTTATCTACCTTACAATCCGTAAAACTGTCGAAGAAATCTGCTTATCCAACTACGCTGCATACTTTATTATTTATTACGCCACTGGGGTTTATTTTCGGCGTGAGTTTTGGACAATATTTTGTTTTAAGAAAATAAAAACTCTTAGAGGAAAAGGTGCTAAAAAGCAACAGTCTGAATATAGTTTGGTGAATTCCAATGGCAAAACGATGACAGAAACCATGTTTACAGACTCACCAAGTAACCATTCTTTATAAGAAACTGGAGTCCGTCTTACTAAAGATCGGGCGACTGAAAATATTGTACATCTCTATAACGACCACTAAATTACATCAACTATTTTCTGTTAAAGGCAGGTGGCTGCTTAAAGCAAGGTGAAAGTAAAACGCTCCTATGGGAGCCACCTGCTCTAAACACCAACTAATTAACACAATTAAGTGGCCGTTATAGAGAGGTTTTACTGTACATTCTAAACATACAGCGATCGCAACTTCCAGTTAAGATCGTCGTACAGTAAAACCTCTCTATAACGGCCACTAATTTGTGTTAATTAGTTGGTATTTAGGGCAGGTGGCTGCCTAAAGCAAGGTGCCAGTAAAACAGAACGCTCCTATATGAGCGTTCTGTTTTTACCTTCACCTTCCTGTAAGCAGCCACATGCCTTTAACACAAAATACTTGACGTAATTCAGTGGCCGTTATAGAGAGGTTTTACTGTATTTTAGAACATACGATAATGTATGTCGTTAGAAGTTAGCCTAAATTGTTGCATATTAATATATACGCTAGCAATTGTCGTTATATTGGGACATACATGTTACTAGTGTTGGTCATGCGATCTTTAGTAGAACGAGCACTTGGATTGTATGATAAACCCAAATGCTCTAAGCTATGGGGTATTGTGTTCTATTTATTAAGTGTTTCGGTGTTTTTCTCAAAGTTTACACTCGACACAATGTTTGTTTCATGACATATAAATGTAATCCCTATAGCTTGCCTATACCGCGATATTACAACGTCCTTGCACAACTTACTACTGTTATTAAATACATTCAAACTGTCTATATTTGCGTTTGTATATTGATAAATTATTAACATTAATCATTGACCATAAAGTGACTCGCCTGACGAAGGATAGCTCGACTTGAAATATCGTACGTTCTGGCATACAATGGTCACAACCAAAATTTATTATAACGTCGACGAGGTTTGACATACGAAAATGTATGCTAGAATATACAGTAAAGCCTCTCTATAACGGCCATTAAGGTGTGTTAATTAGTTGGTATTTAAGACTGGTGGTTGCTTAAAGCAAGGTGAAAGTAAAACAGAACGCTCCTATAGGAGCGTTCTGTTTCACTTTCACCTTGCTTTAAGCAGCCATCTGCCTTTAACACAAAATACTTGATATAATTTAGTGGCCGTTATAGAGAGGTTTTACTGTACATTGCATTCAGCCATGATAGTTACCTTAAATATTCGAACATGCATTTGACTAATAGGGCAGATCCGTATCAAACTAACCATTACAGAACAGCTTAATCAAGGTATTCACTATCTGCTATTATTGCAAATTAATTTAAAGTTATCAAAGTGGTACTACATGTATATTGAAATAGCTTTGCATGTTTGTGGAGATATGGAGATTGGGTGTCGGAATACATAAGGTATAGTGCAGCGACTAGTGCCGTTATATAAGACACACGATTAGTTTGGTATGGTTGTAGGATATTTTTGTAAGACTGTACCAGAAGTACGTAGTACACTTTGCTGTAAAACAGATTGATAGTATGATCATTATCCATTTTGTGTCTTATTATATGTGGACATTACTTGTATTGATTAACATTTGTAATGTGAATAAAACTTCAGTAAAATCTCTCTAAACCGGAATTCTAGTACTGGTGATTTAGATTCTAGTAGTGAATAATTTAGGCAGATGGCTGCTTAATGCAGGGTGAAAGTCATACAGAAAGCTCCTCTACGAGCGTTCTGCATTAAGTTCACCCTGTAATAACCTGCCACCTGTCTCCAAGACTGATATTTATACTAAATGTATTGTCCGGTTTAGAGGGAGTTTATTGTACATTTATATGTGAATAACCACTATATATGTATGTTTGAGACTCTTGTAGTCATAAATGTACACTTTCACTTATTTGTTAATTATATTGTAGAATTTCACAATGTGCTTAAATATCATGAAGATAATTGCACTATGTGTTTAAATATCATTAACCCATTTGCTCCCAGTGGATTCTTCCATGCTTATATATTGGATTAGTCTATCTTTTATCTAAGGGATGTCTGGTCTAAATTTTCATTTTTTTTGTGTTTTATATTTGAATTTCCTATCAGCAAACAGTGTAGACTCTGATCAGACGCCGCGTTATGCGGCGTCTGATCAGAGTCTACACTGTTTGCCTACGTCCCATACATGGGATCATGGGAGCAAATGGGTTAAGTACCCACACATTCGTTAGTATTTGACGTATGTTAGTTTCGTTAAAATATTACACGTGTTCATCATTATGTTACTGTAAACTATCCGTTCTCCATTTGTCACCTAAATCGAACCCGAGTCTCGAATAGCGAAGTCACAGTTGATGCAAGGATGTGAAAACAATATGGACTGAGATCAGCCACAACATGGTATGCAGTGAAACTCCTCTAAACTGGAATTCTAGAAGAGAAGAATTTATATACTTTTAGGCAGGTGGCTGCTCAATGCAGAGTGAGAGTCGTGCGGAAAAGTCCTATAGAGGAGCCTTCTGGATGACTTTCACCCTGCATTAAACTGCCATATGTATTAAAGACCGATGTTTATACTAAATTGAACGTCCAGTTTAGAGAGGTTTTACTGTACATGCAGTCGTGCATAAAAAATGCCATTCGGTCCTGTTTAGAAGTGTTCTTACAATGTCAACTAGGGGGAGTCACGTGTTCACATATTGTTTAACCCATTAACCACGATCCCATATATGGGACGTACACAAACACTGTATACTCTGATCCAAGTCTACACTGTTTGCTGATAGGAATTTCAATATAAAACAAAACGAAATTGAAAAATTAGACCAGGCACCCCTTAGATATAAAATGGACTAATCCAATATATAAACATGAAAGACTCCACTGGGCGCCAGTGGGTTAATTACGTGTATAGTGTACTAGGTAGCCATTCATTTATTGAGCGTAGGTGTCTTAAAAAGCAGGTGGTTGCTAACTGCAAAGCAAAAGTAAGAAAGAAGGCTGTATAATCACATATATATTATTCTATAAGCAAACATAGTCGACCCTGATCTGGGTCTTCTCTGATTGCAAAGATGTCAAAGATCATGTGTATATGAGGTAAAGGGTTAAGCAAACGGTTTAAACAAACAGCTTCAAAATTGACGCCAGTATCGTTTTCAGATACAAATCAGATAGTTAGTTGCACGATATGTTTTAGTAAAATGTAAAACGCACTATTTCCGCGTAATCGTTTCCGAAAGTAAATTGCTGCACCGTTCCAGAGTCCATCCGTGGAATGGTCGGAAACATTGTGAATCATATATTTGTTTCATGATTTTCTCACGCCGTGGTTTAGTAGACACTATCAGTTTAACGCATGCCATTTTTATGACAGATACGTATACATGTAACGGCTTTAACCATTTACTCCATAAATGCACCTCTCTGCACGTTTGCAAACAGAGTAGACCAAGATCAAACTTCTCCGAAAGTTTTGCTTTTGAAATAATATAGACATGATTTTACAGTTTCTGCCATGGCCAAATATTAATGTGTTCATATGTCATTATAAAAATCATACTACAGTTGAACTTCGATATCTCGAACTCGAATAACTCGAACTTCTGATAACTGGAACAAAATGTTCAGTCCTTCCAAAATTAACACTACAGAACTGCTCTAAAATGTATCGCTACAGATATCTAGAAACACATGTGACAGCTTAATACAGGTCTAAAGTAATGCTGAAATCTCCTACGGGAGCTTTCAGCATTACTTTAGACCTGTATTAAGCTGTGGTCTTGACAAATCTTTCAGATGAGAAATCGGATGACTCGAACATCTGGTAATTCGAACTAATTTGTACGGTCCCTCGAAGTTCAACTGTAATTAATATTCACGGTGTCATTTTTTCTTACATGAATATTCATGCAGTAAAGGGTTACCACTGTGTATACCACTGTAAATCTGGTGTCTGCTAGTACACTAGTCTGTTACACAATTCTTACTTATATCCGAGACACTGGGACACCATGATCGAATGTCGAACAGCTTGGATCTTGACGAAAAGCCGAGTTACTCCGTATTTTATCTGGATCCAAGCGGTTAGCTAATATCTGGTTGCGGCTAGCGGGGGAAGGGTACTATAGTTGTTAAATACATGTGGTTTTATGTATTCCTTCGGGTCCATGCAGAAACCTCTAGCTGACGCACCCTGGCTATGTCTGCATCCAAAAGTTGTTAACCTCTCTTCCATAAATACGCCTTTCTACACCTCTGTTATAACCACTTCTTGAACCCATTTTGATAAATAGAGCATTTGATCCTATAGGAGCAAATGTTCTATTTATCACAATGGTTTCAACTACAATGTTCTAAAAGTTTACTTTTCTCTAGTAAATGCTCCTTTTGTGTATATTCATTCAAAGAGGTTGGGTCTAGAAATAGCCTATGGAGGAAAAGGTTAATACAAGAGAAGTGCTATGTTAACCTCTAGCATGCTATGTGCTGGCAGACTGGCAAATACAATTATTTATTACCCAGATAAGATGCAGTGTAGCTTGACGTCTGATCAGGATCAACATTGTGTGACACTCGGTCAGTAGTTTCTCAAAAGCTTGAAGAAATAGGAAGTTAAGTTACAATTTCTCCAGATACTATATTTAGCGGACATTACTGCAGCCTACATTAGTTAGATTACACGTTATTCACATGACGTGTCTTTTTTTCTCATGATTGGCCTGTGTCTAGTCAGTATACAGACTTTAGAGTGACGCGTACCAGTGGATACAGTGTATATGAAATACTTACACGGTAAAAACTGATAGTTCGATTAGGAAAACAATTATCATTGTCAGTCTTTAAGACTGATGGCAGCTAATTGTAGGGAGAAAGTCATGCACACAGCTTCTCTATGAATTATCTCTATGACATTCACCCTGCATTAACCCTTCGCTTGCTATTCACGTCAATATACGTACCTGTAAATAGTGAAGACCCAGATGAGACAGCTCCTGCAGGAGCTGTCTCATCAGGGTCTGCACTATTTACAAATTGATTGTGCAATCAGTGCACTCTACAGCAAGAGAAGGGTTAAACAGCCACCTGCCTAAAGTGTTATAATTCTTCAATACTACACCATCGAATTATCGAGGTTTTATTGTAACTGTAAAGTAATAACTTAAACCTTCACTTGCTGAATTTTAAAATACATTTCTCCTTCTTTACCCATGCCCTGTTGCATAATTACATATATCTTCACTGTGTACAAGTATTTCGCTGTGCAATCACTGCTGTGGAGTGCACTGGTTGCACAATCAATTTGTAAATAGTGCAGACCGTGATGAGACAGCTCCTGCAGGAGCTGTCTCATCTGGGTCTTCGCTATTTACAGGTAGGTATATTGACGTGAATAGCAAGCGAAGGGTTAAGACATCAGAGGGGTTCGTTTATTATCCCCGTATATATATTGGCGAGGGCTGGGTTAGGCCACCCCAATTACACCTTACACCAAGTGAAGTTAGTAGTACTGATTAAATGGTTAGTCGATTATAATTTTTTTTATTATTGAGCTGTCAGTTGAGAACAAGGTCATTGAAAACTAAATACATCACAATCGAAGTTTACACCACCTCTAACGAAGGGGTAATTTCATTGCAAACAGTGTACATCCAAACCAGATTTCACACATATGAGGATTTATTTGATCAAGAAACACATTACACGGGAGATCAGTACATTCTGTGTTATGTACTATAATGGCTGCTTAGTGACATACAGTGCACATCCTGACAGGACGCCATATCGGAGACGCTGTTCCCCAAACAACGGTTAATATTATGTTATACATATTTAATTGTACAAAGAAAGTTTTCTTTTTCCATCATACCTCATTGTTTTCATTGTGTAAATTTCTAGCAAGTACTTACATTTGTATTTGTGTATAAGTGTACTTAAACTAGGACAGTAAAATCTTATTAAATTGTTATCTTAACACATGATGTTTTTATTTCTATTGTCCATTTTTGTCCCTATTGTCATTTCTTTAAGTAGATAAGTGTGGATTTCAATAGGGGATCATAAAGGCACGTATTAAAAATTGAATCTTTGAAAGCTTAGTATTCCCAGAGGACTGTTCCAACAGTTGTTAATTATAGAGCAGTATGAAAAATGAACTCTTTCGCCACGGAAGTTGCCGTAAAGCAACTAACAGGGCTTGCTGCAGTGGGCTAATCTGTGATTACTTTTACGAATATTAGGTATCAAAAGAAGACGCCAATCGACATGTTTATTTACATGTCAGATCTACCCTTTTTCAAAAAAACAATTCAAGACAACGCTATGGGCATAACGCACGAGTGGACGAAATTGGTAGTGTTAACCCAGTTTGTATTATTAATTTATGATACATGTAAAGAATGATAAAGGTTTGTCCATCAACAGTAATACATCAAATGTAGTACAATCAAAATTAATACGATGACACTCGTATCGGACAACATCTATTAAACGATCCTATTACCCTACAGAGAGCCCACACGTTGAAAGTCAAACCTTTTGTAATATTTACTGATTTATATTTAAATTTGAATATTGATTCTATTAATAACCCTCTTCGATTATAATTATGTTAACTGTTTTGTTGATCTTCATTTATATCTATCCTTGATTTTCAAAAGACACTGGCTTGTCAATTAACCTCTGAAATTTCATTGAGCACAACAAATCAATTATTCGACTTTTACTTGACATGTTGAATACCCCGGTGTTTAATAGCTAATTATCTATAACGTCCGTTCATAAGAATAATACTTAACCTATCTTTTTCAAAAGAGGTGTTAGAGGCCGATGGTAGCTCAACCCTTTGCCAGTCGATACCCCATTTAGCACTTTCCCTCATATAAACGTGTTTTCACGCATTTGCAAACAGAGTAGACCCAGATCAGACGGCTCCTACAGGAGCCGTCTGATCAGGGTCTACTCTGTTTGCTAATATAATTTGAAAGATCCGTGTCTTCACTTTCTAAAATGGCTATAATGTACCACCTTCCACATTTCATTATAACTATTTTGTCCATGAATATTCAGTAGGTATTGAAATTTGAAATTAACATAGAACAGGGAGTGGGTTAACGTTTATATGGACCGTCTGATCAGGGTCGTCTATGTTTGCCTATAGTATATTATGAATACGATTCTACAGTTTCGTTCAACGGTGTGGTTATATATGAGCCGTGTTGTTATCAGTATACAATTCAATTGACATTCGGCTTTCAAGAACATAGTAAAATACAAACTAGCACATGTTTTGGATACACGAGTGCCATGGTTTGTGCGAGCGAAATTTAAATACCTGTGAGTTCTTTTAATATCAATTTACCGCTTTAGGGAAGGTTGTACTGTGCGGTGTTCAAACGCTTTGCTCAATGTATATAGTATTACGTGAATGGTTATCCTTCTAATCTACACTTTTAAAGTGAATAATGCCAAACATTTAAAAACAAACTAGTAAACTGCAGTTACGCACTGCATCTGTTATGTACCTGACAGATGAAGTGTTCCCCTTCTTCCACGCTCATATAATCTTCAATTGTATAACCTTTCAGATTCTATCGGACATTACTCTAAACATCTCAAAACGGTTATGAAACGTATAACGCAATGCCCAATTACATCTGAATATACATTGGGTATTTACAGAACCTTTACCTGATGCATTAAGTTGGATGCTGCAAAACACTTATCTAATAAATACATGTACCTGTGAACCGTTTACTCTCGAATATTAATTAGATTAATCTTTATAATGGCACATTGGCACAAAACGTTTCGGCCATTGCATACGCTGTAGAATTATATTTGTTTTCATGGGCAAACAGAGCAGACTCTGATGAGACGGCCCCTACACAAAACCGTCTGATCTGGATCTGGATCTGGATCTATACTGGTAGGGCGAATTTATGGAGTAAAGCGTTAATATCGGGAACAAAATTTCATGTCTATTCACGCACCTGCCACTTTTCGTTAATGGTTTTATTTGTTCAATATGCGCAAATACGAAATGCCATTACCACAATGACATAGAATGATTATATTTCGAGACCTTGACGTAAACGGTTCTCCTTTCCTCGCCATTTTGTTTGACAGATAAAGACGCATCGATAGTTTGACGAAACCATTGTATCCCAGAACATACAGAGGATATATATATACGGATATTCAAACACAAGGCTAATCAAATGAACAGACATACGTGATCATCAAATGGCCGATTTGCTCAGATAATGATTTGTTGTAGGTGCTTTTGAAAAACTTGTAATACGTTAAACTATTTGTTTTGCTTGATTATTTTCCGTCCTCCGTTTGATGTCGTTCTTCCGATGAGTTTGTATAATAAATCAAATTTATGTAATCTATAATTTGGGATCTTCCAAATATGCTTGGACTTTATTGTGTATATCCAACACAATTTAAAAAGGATTGCCGACATCGTGTTTATTAGCCTTCAGAAGTACGAACGATCAACCGAAGTTATTATAGTTCGTTTAAAAAAAACAAAATTTCTTTAATCTTCGCGGCAAGTTAATCTCTGTAATTCTCAACATCTAACACTCAGAGGTAAATAGAACCTCACACCATGAAATGGAACATAATTTTTTTTTTAATATTACGCTGTAATTCCTGAACGCATATGTTCAATAAAAGAAATATGTTATTCTGCCACTTTAATTGCGCTTTGGTTTTCGTTAATTCTTTTTTTTTTTTTAATTCTTAACCAATTGCCTTCTGGACCACATTTAGACGGAAATATGCTACTTATCTACGCATCTATTTACGCGATAATGTGAATATGTACGTGAGGTCATATAGTGTTTATGCAATCGGTATTAAATGTATAATGACTGGAATACTGATACAGCGACGTGTAGAAACCCCCCAATATAATAACAAGAACTTGCGACACTATAATATCCAAAGTCATGTTCTTAAGAACGATATATGTTTAAAGTTAATTCGTAACGCATTGTATGATCTACATGTTGCTCTGTTTTATACGAGCCTTCTTCGTATCAGAGACCGGCTGCAATCGTCGACTCGTGAAGTCCTGGTCCTGATACTAGACAGGCAGTAGTTGTCTACAATTCTGCTCTCTGCTGATTTAATTTACACATATTTTACATAATTAATATATACAGAAATCGCTGTTACGATGCGCTATTAGAGGTACATGTAAAGACCGAGTACTTGATAAGCAATAAAAATGAATGAACGAGACGGTCTTGTCAAGACATAATATATAACATTAGATACACAGTTGTTGACCTGCGACAGGTTAAATATAAAAAAGCAGTGATTACTACTTACCCTTGCTGGTAGATTCATTGGGTTTAGACGAAACGCCAACTCAAATTATGTGTTCATCTTATCCGACTGTTAACCCATTCCCTCATATTGACGACTTTTGACGACTCTGTAGAAGTTACTTTGTGAAACCATTGTGATAAATAGAGCATTTGCTCCTATAGGAGCAAATGCTCTATTTATCACAATGGTTTCAAACTACACAATTCTATAAGTTTCCTTTTCTCTAGTTAATGCCACTTTTCGGTAGATTTATTCTGATTATATTTAGGATGCTGTCGGATTAAGCCAAGTTAAGGTAATATTTCCTATATTATTATCACCTTTTCGTTGGGGATTTAGATTTGTATTACACAATAACATTGATACAGGGTTACTGCTAGATGGTAGAGTAATAATTCTGGCATTTGCTGATGATATGTCTAATAGCAATATAGAGGTAGTGATTAATTTCAATTATATGGGAATTAATTTGTGTAATTCATGTACGCTCGTAACTGTATATATAAGAAAACTTACTTAATCGGCAAAGCGTTGACCACTTTGAATAGTACTTTACGACAAAATACTTTACGACAGTAAGAAATCGATTTGAGTCCATGCATGCAGATTCTTCGATGATTTTGTCGGCTAGCATTAAGGATACACCCCGGAAGTGCAATTTTTGCAAGAGACTATATGCACTGCAGGAGTATATGGTGAACTTGGACATTATCCTTTGTATTAGTCACGCTTAGTTGGGGTTATTACGTATTGTCTTATAGTTAAGCACCATAACATTATTTGCAAAAGGCCTTTGAAGGGTAGAGGGCTTAAATTGGGTATCTGGTATTTAAGGAGTTTTCAGGAAAAACATTGCTATGAACATTATCTCCTACTGCCTGAACAGATTACATTCTTTTGTTGTAGATTGCGAATTTCTGTACATCCGTTAAGGATTCATAGACATATATGCGAGAGACAATGTCCCACGAGATCAAAGATACTGCAAATACTTTAACACCTTAGATACTGAGGACAAATATAACTAATGTCCTTGCGTTGAGGCGTTATGCATGGTATGTATTGATCGATAGTATTTTCGTAGACCAGGGGTGTTATTGCTTTACTTTCGAATGCAAAGGATTGGATATATTTTTAAGATGTCGTTTTAATAAAGAAGCGTTATCAATAAATAAGAGTATCTGGAATTTATATAGAGGTAGATTTTGAACCGCATATTCATCCTCTTAGCTAAATTGATCAGATTATAGAGTGATTCATAGCTTAATTTGATCTGATTATGGAGGAGTCCATAGCTTAATGTAATCTGATTATGTAAAAGCTTTGGTCAGTAATTTGGTGCGAAGGAAACTTGCTGTAGTTGTACTTGTATATATTTCAAATCATAAACAGTTACTTGATACCAATTTCTATTATCATGTGAATTAGACGATGTATCTTAATAAATTATATTCTGTGCAGTTCAACACGCGCGGATACAACATCGGATGAACAGTGTTTTGCACCGTTGTGTCGTGCAGGCTTGTGTTTATCGCACTAACTGTCCTCCCCGAGGACCTTTTTGATGTAAAACTTAATTCGGTTATAGTAGAGAAATTTATAAACCATGTTCCGACAATTCTCCAAATGCTATCGGCTAACTGAGTAAAGCACCCGTATTATTCTGACACGCTATTTCATTTCGCAAGTTGATCGTACGCATGATTCTTATTTGGGATTTGGCAGAAACATGTCTACGCGAGAACAGCTTTCATTACCACTTTGTTAATATATTATACTTGAAATTTGCGTCGATTTGTGATTTTGAAGTACAGTACAACCTCTCTATAAAGGCTACTAAAATGTGTTAATTAGTTGGTGTTTAGGGCAGGTGGCTGATTAAAGCAAGATGAAAGTAAAACAGAACGCTCCTATAAGAGCGTTCTGTTTTACTTTCATCTTGCTTTAAGCACTCGCCTGCCTTTAACACAAAATACTTGGTGTAATTTAGTGGCCGTTGTAGAGAGGTTGTACTGTATGCTATTTTGGTCTGATGTATTACCTTTGATCTGTTACAATATGCCCTAACATCTATGAGGTGGTATCATGTTTTTATCATTTATTTTTCTAAACCAGCTGAACTACACCTGATTGCCTTGTGTGGCCTATAATAAAACCAAAGTAGTATCATTTGAAGAGGCAAATGAAAGATAATGTACGTTGGCATTTATTTATCTATATGTGTATGTTATTGTTTGAAATGTGCCTACATTATTCTCGTGTTTAGCGCATGTGTGTTTTGACTGGCAATTGCACACCGTTTACATCAAAATTAGACACCGAACAACTCGGCGTCTCATTAGGATACAAGCTGTTTGTTACTCGGTCAATATTTTCTCAACAGTTTGATCGAATCGGAAGTATTCAGTAAATTGAGCAGACAATAGTTGTTCAACATGATAAATGTTTAACATTAAACTGATGTTATACCGGTTTATAGTTAACACGAAATGTCTGGTTTGGCAGTATAGATAATGCCGCGGGGTCTCAGCCAGCGTATAAAATTGTTATCAAAGTAGAAGGGATATCGCAGTTACAGTAACGGCAAGGATTTATTTCAAATAATATTGTGGCAAAGATGGAGTGTGTTTATGTCACGAACGAACCATCGATACTGACATGTAAATTGGTACTGAAAGTTTGAGATCCTACGGAAGTAAAATAAAAAAACATTAATAGAGTCAAGCAGGAAAAGGCCACACACGAGACGCAACCATCACCAAAACACCGATAGAAAGTTAGTGAGAAACACACACAACCGCATGCGTACTCGGGCACACACACGCGCGCGCACCAAATAAACATTTCAGACACGAACAAACGTACAAGTACAAAGACACAATGCACAAAACAAACGTATAAGTAATTGTGACAAAGAGAGATCCGCCGTGGAACGGTTAGAGGTAAAACCACCACTGGGGTTTAAACAGGTTTAAAGACGTCCTACACTCATACCTGTCTCCAAATAACCGTAGTTAAACAGTGTGATTATAGGTATCCCCGTCAGACTTCCCTATAGCATAGAAGATTGTCAACACAGAGCAATATATGAAAAACATAGCATAAATATAACTCTGACAGTCCGTCATACGTGTATTCAATGACTTTGCTGAAACCGGAGCAACTGCAGAACAGTCATTAAGGACATAATAGAGAACAGGCTATACAAGAGTCCGGCAAGGTCACCCCCTTTCCGAGTATAAGAGTGTACCGTCATAGAGTACTACCCTCAGTCGGTCATCGCGCAAGCAAAATGGTAAGCTTGTCAACCGACTGTGAAGGAGTCAATAACCAAACATGCATTGCGTTGCAATATAATGGAGTCATAACCTTTCTTCCTAAATGCGTTAATGCGTTTGATAAAAATATCATGAAACTGGATATGACCCAGAGTTTTCGGTTTGTAGATTAAGTCAGCATATAATCTGGGTGAGAACAGCAGCAATGCGAGAACGAAAATGACAGACTCGGTTTATCAACAGTTATTTAAAATGCAAAAGTTCTGAGAGTAGGAGATCATTCGAAAGCAAAAGCAGCAATGCAAAAAGAGAAAATTGCAGACACGGTTTTATTGAATCTGTCCACGAGCCCTTCGCACTGGCTTAAGAGGTATTCAATTTTCATAACTAAACGCATTGAAAGGTATTATCCCGAAGGGCCAGAGAATATCACATCACTGTGAATGACGAACGGGTGGGTTTGTAAAGAAGAAAAACAAACATTTAACACCTGCTGTTTTGAAGTACATTAACCCTATTACCGTCGAAGTCGCAAAAATGCGCCACGACAAATAGTACAGTCCCAGATCAGACACCGCCTTTTCAAGGTGACGTCTGATCAGGGACTTCACTTTTTTTCTCAATCTCTATTTCTATATCTATGTTTATTCCTTTGAAATTTGCATTTATTTATCTCATTTCCTTACTTTACCGAATGATTTAACAAAATTGATTTGCAGACGACAATTAGACATTGGGCGACGAAATGGTTTAAAGGCGACAGTGAAACAGTTGCGTATATTTACAGACATTATGTCATTAAAACATCTTGCAACAGGTTAAGCAGATATTTCTTAATGCCCGAGGTATTTCGAGACGTACGCTTTGTTATTCAAATATTCATGAATCAAACCTGTCACCATTACTGACACTGGACGAACGATGATGTCCCCAAAAATAGAATTATCTTATATATAGTACACATTGAAAAGTTAAAATATACTTTTTGTAATAAGAAAATGTATTTGAACACGACAGTTTTGTTAAGATAAAAATTGCAATTTAAAACATAGGACGAACATTGATTGCTCAAATATTATTGGCTAGCAAAATCAGAAAGATATATTGCGCTCGTCATGTAAAATGCATATTACCCTGAAAGTGGGAGATACTTCGAAAGCAAAAGTAGCAATGCAAAAGGAGAAAATTGCTGACTCGGCTTTATTATGTCTGTTCATGACTAGTAATTAAAAGTGCAACACTAATCACGCCCCTAGCACCGGATTAGGCAGTATTCTATTTCCAAAATAATAAAATCAAAACTAATGATCCCGAAGGGCAAGAAAATATAACAAAACTGAATATGTTTGCTAAAGGAGTAAAGGCCCAAGTGTTAATCTTAGATTGTGTTTCTATATTTCAGAATTCTTCTTATGTTGAGAAGTTGAGAATGGTTTCCAGAAATACACCTCATTCTTCTCTATACAAAAGAAAGCCCGTCTTGTATTTATACCCATCTTTACAGAAATATTAACAACAATTATCACAAAACGGGAATACAGAAGAGGGCAATATTGCGCATGCTTATAAATAGTGTAGCTACAATTTGTTTGCGTTAAGCCCTCGACATGATAAACTTATAAGTTATACTATCTGGCAGAAAATGGCCCGTGCATGCACGGGAACAATACATGTATATGGCTCAATGCGAAATCACATGACCATAATATGATTGAAATTATTCTGCCAGAGGATACTAAATGAATAAAGAAGTGCGCTTCCGATGACCTTATCCAAGCGATTAGGTTAATGACACCTATAACTTCGAAAGCAACTACCAGTGGTCAGTTTAATAAGCATAGCGGGAAACTGCCGAAATGTTAGCTGCAACTGAATCACTCACCAGAGAGAGTGCTAGATCTAAACCTTACCCTTCTGGGTCCGTTATTTTATGCCAACTATTTCCAAAACATTGTTCACATGCAAAGAATACTGCTGTGTCTGTAACGCTTTAAATGATGAAGCGAAGATCTATGATAACGTGTTATCATTGGTTTTTGGATGAAGACTATGAAGAAATTATTATTGTTGTTACATGTACTTGAAATGTAATTAAATTCGATTCCATTGCGACGTTATAACGTTTCCTGGTGTCGTGCGACGTTGTTGCTAAGCTATGGTTTGAAATAAATATACGAGGGGTACACTCAACAGCCCCACCCCTATCAAAACCCCTCAAAATCAAAAGCCCCCTCCCTCATGGAAAGAAATGATGGTTTTACTGTTAACAACTTAAAAAAAGTATGGAATTGAAATTGAATTGAAATTATTCAGTGCGATACGTACGTAAAAGGACAGTTCTAGAACTGGTCGGTCCGGTGTCAGGATAATGTGACTGGGTGGGGGTACCCTTGCTATGTGCCCGCGGCAGGGGCATTCCGGTGAGGCAGCACTATAATTTGTCTCATACGGGTGCCCTTTGCAAATAACTGAAATAATGTTGGTCGGACATAAAACCCAACTCTCTCACTCCCTCACTCATATACGTAACTCACTATTATTTGGGGATGTTCGGCTTCAGTATGAAAATTCAATTATTGTATGTGAAGTATGAAAGTAATATTTAATCATTCTAAGCATATAAACAAACACGTAAATCAATTTAAAACCAAATACAGTTTAAAGACTGTCTGAATGAGCTGCATTGTCAGTTTAAACATATTACAAATTGAAATATATAATTATTACATAGTCAAATTAACATTACTATAAAGTAACTATATATAATTCATATTAAGTGTTTAAGAACTAATTTACAAGGTTCACTATACACACTAAGGTTTCCATCTAACTTAATTTGAAAATATATTGTTGATTCTTAGCATAATTTTTTTTTAAACAAAGTAAACTTAATGCATATTTTTTCATCGGGGGGGGGGGGGGGGGCTTTTGTAACACTTGAGACCTTATTTGGGGGAGGGGCTTTGATGGGGGCTTTTGTAGGGGTGATAAAGTGGTTGAGTGGTTGTAGGGGTACTAAGGGTCTTTTGTTAGGGGTGATAAGGGGCTTATTTGATAGGGGTTGATAAGGGGGGATAGACACTCTAGCCAAGATCTAGTTTGAAAGAAATATTCGAGACAGCTTAATTCAGGATCAAAGTATTGAATATCTTGGTGTTTATTAGTTTTAAACCAGTGACCAATTATTTTGTAGTTGTTTTCAAAAATGAAAATATTAACAAATCGAAATTATCTTTAACACTTTTAGTGCAGGAAATGAGTTACTAATGTCCTTTGCAAACAGTGTAGTTCCAGATGAGATGCCTCCTAGGGGAGCCCTCTCATCAGGGTCTGTGCTGTTTGTCATGTAACATTTTTCTTTTTAAAAAATCCCTGAATGTTCATGGTAAGCTTACATGTCTGGGTTTTGGATTCGTCCATTTGAAAATTCTTATAAGGGTAAGAGCTGCTAAAACATATTATGATGCACATTGTCTCCAAATAATGTTTAGATTGAAAACAGATGTTTTAGCAAATGACCAAAACAAGATAGGGCGAATGTGGGTTGACATATTCAATTTGAATATATAGAAGGTACGAAGGGAAACCAATTGCTGTGAGTGTGAAAACGGCGATGGCTGGAAACAATGAATATACACGGACATGAGATTCAAATAAAGACCCATACCTCTCTACAGATTTGGTCAACCAAAGCGCATTCACCTTGTATATATTTCTGTAGTACATGCTATTTCATTGAAATGCTGCAGGTAAATCATTTAATAAACAAGGCAGGAATTGCGCAGTCACCTTTGTAACCTTTTTGTCAATCCATTTGCTGTCTATATTTATATAAATTTCAATACCTAACGAAATTCATGGACAAAACCGTTATAATGAAATAGGGCGAATCGCCGTGACGTCACGCGCACCTGTTATCTTAGCGGAGAAAAGCTTGGTGTTCTAAGGTGTTCTAACCGTGCCAAAGATATGATTTAGATTTATTCTAAAATACTTTTACTAGATCTGCTACGGTACTGTACAGTAGCCAGAAATACATTTTACAACACCCAAAATGAACGCCATGAGACTGTATATCTTAATATTTAGAGCTCATTGAAATAATATTAGAGTCAAAGTTCTAAATACTGTTGATTCTAATTATTCGACATATCAGGCATGTCCAACAAATAAATAAGAATTCTCCCATTTCAAAGAAAGGCCAGATCAATGGATCGTTTTTTCAAAGTTCAGCTGGTAATTTATAGGGCATTCCTTTAGGCCGGTTAATTCAAGCTTCTTGCTGTATCTACCCTTCGATACTATAACAAAATTGTCATTAGGCAAAGGACATAGTAAATGTACAGAAACCAACAATTGCTAACCAACACAGTCGTTATATGATATGTAGGCTAACTATTGCTTAGCTTATACTTAGGGATACATAGGGTTTTAATGGTGTTTTTGCCCACCAGTTAACTGCGCAAGCGCAAAATCGATAGGTTTGTTTACAAACGCCGATTCGCCTTACACGAAAGTAGGAGCAGTGTAGTCATTTTACGAAGTATATGAACATATCTATCTAATTCCATTAGCGAATAGAGCAGACCCTTATCAGACGGCCCCTTTACAAGCCATTTGATCTGGGTCTACCCTGTTTGCAGATGCGTGAAAACACGTATACAATTATGAGGGAAATGGTTAAATATGGAAACCTATTTCGGAGACATCGCTTATTATCGTCGTATACGTCTATTTTTTTACTGGGAATATCTCATTAGCATCTATTTTAAGAACAGAACTTTCGACAGACTTCCATGCTAAATATAATATAAGCGTAAATATGACTTTCTGTATTATAGGGAATTTTGACTGAACTCTGAGAAATGTATAGAAAATGTCTGTATAACAGAATGCATCACATTTGCTGTGGTTAGGTTAATATGGATCGATTGCATGGATTTCGGCTTACGAAGTTGCTAATTATCATAAGCATGGTGTTTTAAAATAACTACTAGGTCGTAAGAATGACCGCATGATTTTCATCACATTACATGTAGCTGACTGTATCTGGCTTTTGTACTTCGAGTTTGGCCATGTATAGGGGCATTGTAAAAAGACTGAACTCCAGTCTAGGCATTAACTAATGAAAACACATTTTACCTCAAAATACTAGTGGGTCATATGCAAATTACAATGTAACATTGTTCCTGACTGGTGGAAAACTAGAACAAGAATGAAAATAGACAGCTAGCCGTTGAAAAAAAAGACATATAACAGAGACAATACGCCCACCGTTCAGGATTTTCTGCCTCCATTTTTACACCATTTTGTGGCATGTTGTCTCAACTACGTGACGGTCCTTGTATTTGCTTATGAAGTAACAGAGACCTGGTTCCTACTGTTTCTCCGATAGTCACACTAAAGCTTATTCATGATATTTGAAATGTTCATCTCCTCGTTGTGTGTGTTTGCAGGTGTGTGGTTGACTTGCTTTCTATCGATGTATTGATGTGGTTACGTCTTGTGTGTAACTTTTCTTGCTTAAAAGTACACGTATGAGTCATGCCGGAAACACCGCATACAAAACACACAACCGCCCAAGCAGCACCACAACGACAGACAGCAAATGTACATATATATAAAAGGCACAAAGAGACGCATGGACATAACAAACAAACAATAGGGGGAGATGGAAGTACCGCCTTGGAACGGTCAATGACAAATGTCACTGGGGGTTAAACCGGTTTATTGGCGTCCAACCTTACACTTATTCCATCCCCACCTTAAGAGACAAACAGTGTAAATAAACGTATCCTCTCCGACTTATCTGCAACAACCTCGATGGCAAATGCAGTGGTAAAGTGCGTGTAAAAGGAAAACATTTAAGTGAACAAACTGTATCCATATATCGCTAGTGTTCTTTACTACGTTTTCAATTATAATATATCAGCAAAACTGATATCATGCAGTCATTATATGTGACAATAATGTTCTTATATTCTCATTGTTTAGTTTGTAGTTTACTCATCTGATTTATTTGTATAATGAAAGAAATGTTTAATATTATTTCGTAATCAAGTTCTCCTAATTGTATATCTTCTTAGATGGGAAATATTACAGATTGATTTCTCGTTTGTTGTCCACATACAACTGTATCTTCAGTAAGTGAACGAATCGTTCCCTGAGTCATTTACGTATAGACTGAATCTAATCGCTTTAAGTGCTGATAAAAGGCAATTTATTTCCGATACCTTTGATGAAACGTCCCTTCCAATTGTCTGGACACCTATAATTTGTTATTGAGTGTCTTGCTTAGATGGCGTGATAAAGACATTCCACGAATACAACATTGTCAAACCAAATAGCACAAACAGGCATAAAGCAGATATAATTGCATTACATATCTTATCAAGATAATTCTTCGAAAATGGAATTACGCAAATTCAATATTTTAAAGCTTGTCGATTAAAAATACACTGTTTGTAAACACTCGATGTATGTGTCGCATTGTGCTGGTTGTGGGATCGTGAAAGCCCCTACTCGTTTTAAAACCAGCCAGACTGCAGTTCGAGGCAGCATTGTGTGTTTCAATCAGTGTCATTTGGTCTGATAGTACGGTACTCCTTCTATCTTTTGCATAATGGGTGTATATATTGGTTGTTTGTATTGCATAGTGTAGTGTATATGCATTAAGTAGAAAATTTACCTATTCTGTTACCCCATTGCCCTACATATGTAAGCTAATATGCTAGGTGTTGTGTTGTTTGCAGCGCATACATCTAAGCGAGATGTTTCTGAGTTATAACCGCAAGAAACTCTGTAGGATGAACGTTGATTGTGATCCTTTTTGTGCGTTTAAGTCTAATTATTTTCAGGGATCTTGATAGATACAGTAAAACCTCTATATAACGGCCACTAAATTACAGGCAGTTAAAGGCAGGTGGTTGCTTAAAGCAAGGTCAAAATAAAACAGAACGCTCCTACAGTTCTGTTTTATTTTTACCGTGCAAAGCAGCCACCTGCTCTAAATATCAGCTAATTAACTCAATTTAGTGGTCGTTATAGAGAGTTTTATTACTGTATTGATGTCAGGGAACATTTATTACACCGTATTTCACTCACTAACATTAACACTTTACCCGATGAATATTCATGTGCATCATAATTACATGTAATATATGAATATTAATTGCCCTGTTCACGCTTTTACAGAGAATGCCCATATCAGACGGTTCCTGTGACAGCCGTCTGACCAGGGTATGAGTATGATGTGTTTGCTAATGCTTCTACCAATACCAAAACACATGTGTACGTATGACATTATAAGCATCCAGCTGATAAATAATGACGGTGTTCTTACTTCTTACCTGAATATTCAACATGGTTTTAATCAAGCGGTTTTAAAGGAGATCTAGGTATACTCTGTTGGCAAATGCGTGAAATCTGTGGTAATCAGGTAATAGGTGAAGTGTTTATGAGACTACCAGCCACTTGGTATGTATATGACTTGTAAATGTACATTTAAATGACATTTCGTTATGGACCCGTCACACCATGACGTTCTGGTCAGCGTTCTCTGGCGTTTGAGGAAACGTTGGTAGTCGCCCATGGTCCCTGGGGTAGCGCCAGAAGAGCGTTGTTGGAACGCTTGTGAATACCAGTGAACGTCGGTGATCGCCGGGAATCGGCGGAGAACGCTAGTCCGAAAAGAAGTTTTGAGCATGCACAAAAGTTCTCACTGAAGGGGCCGTCACACCATGACGTTCTGGTCAACGTTCTCTGAACATTTGAATCGTTCAAATTTTGAGCATTCTAGAGTGAGGATGACACATCTGGCGTGTGATAAACGTGTACCTAACGCATGACTAGCGTGTGTCTTACGCGCGAGAAGCGTGTAACAGCGACCAAGTAAGATACCCTTGAAAATCATTATCGTGTGCTAACGGGCCACTGGCGCACAACAAACGATTTGTGAACGTTAGACGAGCGTGTTGAGCGTGTGACTAACGTGTGACTAACGACAGAATAGCGTTTTGACGTTCGTTTGACTTTAGTCAAACGCTGCGTGCGCTAGGGGACCGTTCAGCGGTCGTTGACAGGTCGCTAGTTAGTCGTTCACTGCAAAGCAAACGAATTCAATGGAAATATATGAATATTAATTGGCTGAATATTAACCCTTTCTCTCATATAAATGCCCTGTTCACGCTTTTACAGAGAATGCCCATATCAGACGGTTCCTGTGAGAGCCGTCTGACCAGGGTATGATGTGTTTGCTAATGTTTCTACCAATACCAAAACACATGTGTATGTATGCCATTATAAGCATCCAGCTGATAAATAATGACGGTGTTCTTACTTCTTACCTGAATATTCATTCCATGGAAAAGGCTTGATAAGAGAAAGTGCAATGCATATGGTCCATAACTCTAGCTTCAGTATTTATGGAATTATTTCCCTTTTTTTATTTTCCCCTTTTTTTATTTTTTCTGTCCGGACAATAAGTCCTGTTGTACTGATGCCATTGAATTCAAACTTTATACACAGAGCAGGCTTGATGAGAAGAAATGTCATGCACAAGGTCCATAACTCTAACATCATTTTGGAGTTATCTCCACTTTTTCATGTATTTGTCCGGCTAATAAGTTCTGTATTGCTATGCCACATATGGAACAGGCCTGATTAGAGGAAATGTCATGCACAAGGTCTATAGCTCTACTTCTAATATATTTGAGTTATTTTTCTTTTCATTTGTGCTGCTCTGTCTATAAATTCATACTATTGATGCACTTGAATTGAAATGTCACATATGGAACACGCATGCTGATAGAAAGAATTGTGCACAATGTCAATAACCCAGACTAACAACCATCTAAACCAGAAAATGTTCAATTAGCGGGGTGCCCAGTTTGGATTGGATTTCTAGGTTAGGATCATGTCTCGAGGTCAAAAGTCATATTTTGACATCGGTGTAGACACTGTGGCATGGTGTTTTACAAGTGCATCTTATTTTCTACTGCATGATTTGTCTGCTCTGTCTGTCTCTTGGTCATTATTCTCATTATTATTTTGTCTTGGCTTCACACTTCTTACAGATAGATCATGCTCCAAGTTACGTTGCATCGTAACTGGATTTATGTTATACCCATATACTCGTACATGTATACATGCACTACGATTGTGTCAAGTTTAAAATTGGTGGGAAGAGGGTCTGTACGCAGGCAGGCGACACAAGTGTTCCGAGGAACAAATTTCTAGTTTTTATAAATATATATAGAGGATCTTACATTCGTGTTCTTGATTATTGGTAAAGCGAGTTTTTTAATCGTTTTAAAAAGACGAATTTAATAAATCCAATAATCAAGAACACGAATGCAACATTCTATTTATAACATAACAAAAACAAATGTTTTTTGCAGCCAATATTTCAGCAGTAACGTGGATTGTTGTAAATTATCCTTACATATAGAAATGATGATTGAAAGGTGTTATTAGGTTCGATAAGTAACTGGGACAATGTAGGTCCAACTTTTCCAACTGTTTTTTTACTTACTGTCATATCAACCAGGATCTAATTTAGACATCTCGTATATTCAATTTACCTGTGATAGTTTATGATAACAAAAACCTACAGAAACACGTCAAAATAAATTTTGAGTTACAGTTTCGACATACAAACACGTCACATTATGACGTCACTGTACACAACATGTGTATGTGTAAATTGCGCCATTTGCTTACTGTCATATCAACCAGGATCTAATTTAGACATCTCGTATATTCAATTTACCTGTGATAGTTTATGATAACAAAAACCTACAGAAACACGTCAAAATAAATTTTGAGTTACAGTTTCGACATACAAACACGTCACATTATGACGTCACTGTACACAACATGTGTATGTGTAAATTGCGCCATTTGCTCATGGTTTAAAAGAAGACCAATACAGTTCGCCTACACGTCTAACACTCACTGTCAAAGGGATTCAAAATGCGCCTTCGTTTTGGTATATTAAGCCCTTCATCAGTGTTCTATACACATGGGCATGGACATTTCCACCGCGAAAAAAGATTTCAGTGAAAAAGGTGTCGACGAGGACATGCTGATGTTAATGCCCTTTCAGATTGGAAAAATGTATTTTTGATAATTACCAGCTTTTACCACCTCGACCCAGAGTTACATTTCGTTATTTGAAGAAAAACATTTCTAATTTTCATTCAAATTATGTTATTGTTTCTGCTGACAAGGCATCAAATAATGTAATCATTATTTGAAGATTGTTTTATGTTGATGTTTTAAAGAAGGAGCTAACTGATTCACAAACTTATTTAACAGTTCAAACACCTGAACAAGATATAGTCTCAGAACATGTAAAAAAGTGCAATGATTTTAAGTCTGGTCCTAACATAAAACAACATAAACTTTCTACTTTGTACTGGATTCCGAAACTACATAACAAACCCTTATAAGGCGCGTTTTATTGCCAACTCTAGCTGTTGTACCACTACTAAAATATCTAAACTTTTGACGTTCTGTCTTACTACGATCAAAGAACATGTAAAACGTTACTATGATAAAATATATGAAAATTCTGGTATTAATGGTTTTTTGTCCATAAAATATTCAAATGATGTTTTAAAGAAACTTGAAAATGAACAGTATAACATTTCTTCACTGAGCTCTTATGATTTCCCTACACTCTATACTACTCCTCCTCACCATCTTATAAAGGATAAACTGATTAAATTAACAGAAAAACCTTTGCCAGAGAAAACCAAATTTTCATTGCTTGTAATGTTCAACGTTCATTCTTTTCCAATTCAGAAGTAGGACATTACACAATGTGGACTTGCCTTGATGTTTGTAGATCTCTTACCTTTCTTTTAGATAATATATGTGTGCGTTATGGAGGTACCATATATCGTCAAGTTGTTGGTATACCCATGGGTACAAATTGTGCCCCTCTTATTGCAGATTTGTTTTTGTATTGCTATAAGAGGGAGTTTTGCCTAGCTTAAAACCTGATACACAGACCGATATTGTTAATGCTTTTAATAAAACTTCAAGGTATTTAGACGATATTTTGAATTTAATTTTTAAATGGTGATGTGATTTACAAACTTCGTAAAAATATTGGACATACGCATTATCTCACTGTGTTCATCAAATATGTTAAAAAAGTCATTAAAAAGGGATATGATCCTGTAGTACTACAACGTACTGCATGTTTGTTTGTGAACCCTTTTACAGTTGGCAATCACGCTGGCCTCTTTGCATGTACGCCGACAAGAAAGGTTTAGTTCTGTATGAAGACGATCTCTTAAATCCAGAAATGGAAGGAGAACGTCGGGTATCTGTACTATTTCGTTTTTGTCGTACCCTTTATTACTTTTCTACAGTTACTCTGTTTGCAGCTCAATCATTGAGTACACTAGCGATAGGTGGATACAGTTTGTTCACTTAAATGTTTTCGTTATACATGCACTTTACCACTGTATTTGCCGTCGCGGTTGTTGTAGATCTGTCGGAGAGGGGATACGTTTATTTACACTGTTTGTCTTTTAGGGTGGGGTTTGAATAAGTGTGAGGTTGGGCGCCCATAAACCGGTTTAAACCCCCAGTGACTTTTGTCACTGACCGTTCCAAGGCGGTACTTCCATCTTCCCCCTATTGTATGTTTGTTTTGTCTTTGTGCGTCTCTTGATGTTTTTATAGTTATGTACATTTGCTGTTTCCGTGTGTTGTGGTTCGGGCGACTGTTTGTTCTGTATGTGGTGTTTCCTGCATGACTCATTTTTGTACATTTAGATAAACCTTATTTTGAAACTATGATTTCTTCAATTTACCCAAAAGAACTGTCTTTAAACAAAGCGAATCAACCTGACATTATAGCCTCATTTTTAGATTTGAATATTTCAATTACAAATGATAAAGTTTCGTCCAAAATATACGATAAAAGAGAAGATTTTAATTTTAAAATTGTTAATTATCCTTTTCTAGATGGAGATGTGCCCCGTTCTGCATCTTATGGGGTTTATATTTCTCAACTTATTCAGTTTGCACGAGCCTGTTCTTTGCTTGAAAATTTTAACAGTCGTAATTTAGTTATAACTGATAAACTTCTTAAGCAAGGTTACGGATATCACAAACTTCGGAAAACGCGTGCGCGCGTGCGTGCGTGCGTGCGTGTGTGTGTGTGTGTGTTTGTGTGTGTGTGTGTGTGTGTGTGTGTATGTGTGATGCTATCTACTGGAGTCTTGGTGGTGGTTGTGTCTTGTATGTGGCTTTGCCTGCTTGACTTTATTGATATGGACAAAAGATTCAGGGACACGAACTGCTGCATAAAACTGTGTTGGAACAGGCAGAAGATTTTCGCGAGCAGCTGTTTTGGAGTATATAACATATTTGACTATAGTTGTTGATTGATGAGATATTTGTATGAGTAGAACTCTGCATAAACAAAAGGACATTCGGTGAAGAAAAAGCAAAGTTGTGGAGGCAAATTTGTGTGTAGAATGGATGGATTGGGTCTGAGTAGCTGGTATTGGACTACTGGTGGATCGTTTTTGCATACATTTTGAAGATATTTACTGACAGCGATTATAATTTGTATTACTTTCTCGAAATTAAGGCGCAAGTGCCAACAGTCCTTTACCATCTACCGTGACTCAATCGTTGACAGATAGGTCACCGTCCGCCAGTTTGTTTGTTTTTGACAGCGCGTATGAATACAGTTAGGTCGTTCGAATGTTATTCACTAGTGAATATAAATTATGCCCGTGCATATCAAATTATATATGACAGTGTTACGTCCCACTGAAGCCATGAGTTATGTAAATGGAGAATATCTCTGCAATTATCTCCTGCCGACTGCTTCGTTTCCCAGTGACGAGTCATACTTACTATCTCAAACTGTATAGAGGCATGATTTACCCTATTTGTCTATGCTGATGTCTTATCGGTACGGTGTGATCAAAGCATAGAAGTGTCCTGTATTGTTATCGGAAAATGGCCCGAGTAGAGAGAGTGAGAGAGAGAGAGAGACATAGACAGAGACAGAGACAGAGACAGAGAGACAGATAGACAGAGACAGATACAGATACAGATACATATACAGAGACAGAGACAGAGGCAGAGAAAATAGGCATTTGGTAGTTGCAAATAATAATGCATCTGAGGTTGTGATGTCTTCCTACACGCTATTAGAAAACATCAGCTATGGATCACCGCGGCCGATATGTATGTCTGACAACTAACTATCGAAATGTATTTTTATAAGACGAGCGTTTAAACGTGGCGTCAAACATGGTATGACAGTATTAAACATGTTACAAAATACAAATAAATGAAAGAGTTTTAGTGCAGGAGATCAACAAGACAACGCAACATTATACATTCTCCTATTTCCAGTATCATAATACAGTAAAACCTCTCTTAACCGGACGTTAAATTTAGTATAAATATCGGTCTTGGAGACAGGTGACAGCTTAATGCAGGGTGAAAGTCATGAAGAAAGCTCCTCTAGGAGCTTTCTGCATGACTTTCTCCCTGCATTAAGCAGTCACCTGCCTAAACTATCTAAATTCTACTCTACTAGAATTCCGGTTAAGAGAGGGTTTACTGTACATTAACATAACATTCAATTATTAATCCGATTACAAATGATTAACAACAGTTGATTCATGAATGAGTTTAGATATATAATTTACATTTCCTATTATAATGTTTAAAACATTTATATTATACTGGTCTTTGATACAGTCTTTATAAAGCGGAGAATACACTAGAATGTATAGGAATCTTAGAAATAGTGAAATTCGATTTGTATTAAGGGGGCAAAAGCGACAGTTTGGGTGGTGAATGCCATTATCTTGGATGGATTAAGAACAACTTAATCAGATTGCTCGTTATATTTATTTTTACAGGATATATGTGGCTGATTGTGTTCCCGCTATAAAAACTTTTATGCATGTCATTTTGTTTCGTCGTTATTTAATCTATTATCAGGACTGTTAAGTTTCTGCTCGTGATTTTGACTATTTGGCCAACATGCCTAAATAAGTTGCTGTCTATGAGATATTACTATTAATGTGATCGATGTTAAATCCAACGCCTAAGCTATCAAGTATAGGTTACACTAATGTTTATGGTGCGATTTGGATGAGCTGGGTTTTTATCTAACATTTCATCAATTTACATGGACAAATATACCGACATAAAATTCCTTAACCCATTTCCTTCATGAATATTATTACTGACGTCATGATTATTTATTAGTTAAAATAATGATTATTAATTAGTTTTAATTAATTATATAGGGTTGTTGGCCATAGGAAACAGCAGAGTCTAACCGAACGGTTCCTATAGGGACCATTTTGTCTAGGTGTCCACTGTTTGTGATGGCGTAGAAAGGCGTATTTATGGAGTAAAGGGTTAATCAAACATTAAAGTTTACATAAGTATTGTCTCAAACATGCAAACGATATACACTAGTCCTTACGAATGGAGCATAATCATATTAGAGGAACCATTTGTGACGAAAGATCATTATAATTGACTGTATTGTTAGAGGTTTTAAACAACGCGATATCATTATATTACTATTGTAATACTAACAACATTTACATAATTATTGTCTATCTGTAAACTATGTTTACATTAATATTCTTATTAAATACAGTGGTCATTATTTCTAATTTGCATTTTATCACATAACCTGCCGTGTGAGAGTGCCGTAAATCGCGGAAATGCACTAGTGCATTTTTGCGTCGCCTGCGAGGCATGGCAGACATATAGGGGTCACTTTGTCCGTCGTCGTCGTCGTTGTCGTCGTCGTCACACTTCTTTTCCGGCCTGTATCTCTTATAATACTGATGCCATTGTATTCAAACTTCAAATGTTGAACAGGCTTGATAAGAGAAAGTGTCATGCACAAGGTCTATAACTTAAGCTTCAGTTTATTTTGGAGTTATTCCCCTTTTTATATTTTTGTCCGGCCAATAAGTCCTATTCTACTGATGCCATTGAATCCAAACTCACACATGGAACAGGCTTGATGAGAAGAAGTGTCATGCACAAGGTCCATAACTCTAGCTTCAGTACGTTCGGATTTTTTTCCCTTTTTGCATTTTTTTGTCCGGCTAATAAGTCCTGTTCTACTAATTCCATTAAATTTAAACTTCACATATTACACTTTGGTCATTATTCTCATTATCATTTTGTCTTAGTTTCACGCTTCTTACATGTAGATCATGCTCCAAGTTACGTAGCATCGTAGCTGGATTTATGTTATACCCATATGCATGTACTGTGATTGTGTCAAGTTTAAAATTGGTGGGAATAGGGTCTGTTCGCAGGCAGGCGACACAAGTGTTCCGAAGAACACCTTTCTAGTTAATGCAAATGAGCAGTTTGAATTCGCTTGTAATACGCTGTAATCAATGGTCGAAACAACCGTCAGATATAGTCTGTTTCACTTTCTATGGCATTTTAAGGATTATGTAATAAAAATAATCGTGTAATCGTGACCATTACAAATTGATTTTATGAAACTCGTTTACTATAATGAATATAACACTCGCTAACGCTCGTGTCATATTATTATAGTTTCATCAAAACAAATTGTATTGATCACTAATGTAAGATCCTCTATATATTTCAATCGATGCAGTAAATCGATACTGCTAGTTTGCTTTCTTGCCATGATAATTATGTTGTATGTGAAATTTATTATTTTGATATGCTCTAAATAGCAACAAAGTGTACTGCTATCAATAATTACCAATGATAATTTAGAAATTTCTGAAAGTAGGATATCATTCGAAAGCAAAGGCAGCAATGCGAAAGGAAGCCAGTGCAGACTCGGTTTTATTTAAGCCTTATAAACGTTTGTAATTAAATGAAACTAGAGCCTATTCTTTATCTTTCCCTTTACAGTAAAACCCATTTAATAATTTCGGCGCCAAATTTCTAATTGTCGTTTGCAATCCAAGTTTGTTCAATCATTCAGTAAAATAACGAAATGAGATAAATAAATGCAAATTTCAAAGGAATAAAGCATATATATAGAAATAGACATTGAGACAAATAGTGAAGTCCCTGGTCAGACGCTGCCTGGAAAAGGCGGCGTCTGATCTGGGACTGCACTATTTGTCGTGGTGCATTTATGCGAATGCGGCGGTAAAAGGGTTCAATTGAACGTTAAAATTCGTATCAATATCGGTATTTAAGACATGTAGTATATGAATGCAGGTTGACAGTCATACAGAAGGATTCCTTGGTTTTTAAGACATGTAGTACGTTTCTGCATTACATTTTCCCTGTATTAAGTAGCCACTTGCTTTAACATACTCCCCTATCAGGTGGCCGGTTTAGAGAGGGTTTACTGTATAAAGATAGTTTACTTGCTTTTGCCACAGGCACGTACAGTTGTAATGCTTAAAATAATTATATCTTACGAATGAAGCTTAGAAGACATTTACGTTGCCATGGAAACGTATTATCCATAGTTTAATAACGAACTAGAAATAGTATTCAATAACTTTTTATCAGTGTTGGTGCTTTCACGCCAGTTTGCTCGTCTTGACAAAGAACAACTTTTCTACGCGTCTCCCGAACTGTGCGCTTGCTCATCTAAATGTTGGAAAACATGTGCATCTAGCATCGAAACGGTCAAACAATAACATCATTTGTGTCCATCAAGTGTGCGTTTTACACTTTAGGTAATGATAGAAACAATCCATTTATATTCTGGCTGATGCTTAGCCATATCCTTGGTGCAACTTTCTCAGTTGTTCGAAGAATACTAAGACGCACAAGTAGTCTATTTAATTTAATATTGTTACAAAGTAGTGAATCCGCTGGATGATTCTTCTTAATCATGAATGGAATTTGTGTCGTGCTAGATGTTTTCTGTTTGACTGAGTGTTCTTGAATAGGAAACACATTACGTGATAAATGTACAAATATATTTGCTCAGCATATCTTACCATTGTAATTGCATCAGCTCTGGGACAGAACCACCACAGTTTTCATCCCAATATGTTTATTTGATCAACCAAAATTTAGTTTGCGATTTTGATTTTAATTGCTTTTCAATTGATCAATTCCTCAACATTACATAAATAACATTCAATTACTACTCCTATACTCACGTTGTTCTATTGTTCATTAACCCCTGTATTACCGGAATTCCAAAATGGAGCAGTTCGTTATTGTTTACGGACTGGGCCCATGTATTACCGGAATTCCAAAATGGAGCAGTTCGTTATTGTTTACGGATTGGGCCCATTCATTACCGGAATTCCAAAATGGAGCAGTTCGTTATTGTTTACGGATTTGGCCCATTTATTACCGGAATTCCAAAATGGAGCAGTTCGTTATTGTTTACGGATTGGGCCCATTTATTACCGGAATTCCAAAATGGAGCAGTTCGTTATTGTTTACGGATTGGGCCCATTTATTACCGGAATTCCAAAATGGAGCAGTTCGTTATTGTTCACGGATTTGACCCATTTATTGTCGGAATTTCAAAATAGAGCTGTTCGTTATTGTTTATGGATTGGACTCATTTATTGTCGGAATTTCAAAATGGAGCTGTTCGTTATTGTTTATGGATTGGATCCATTTATTGTCGGAATTTCAAAATGGGGCGGTTCGATTTTGTATATCGACATAAGTCATTCAGTATGGTAATATAAAATTATGCGAGGAATTTTTAATTACAGAACTCAGACACTACTCAGAGGGTATGGTCCTCTGATCATGGTCTATACTATCAACTTTTGCAAATGTTAGATCCCTAGTTCCTTGCATTAAAAGGTTTAACAGTTTTCACACGTTGTTAGCGGAATTCCGAAAAAAATGTCTCACATCGTTTTCAACGTAGGACACATTGTACAGTGATGCAACAGGTTCCAAACTGCTAACTATGGGACATCACATGACATGTCAAGGACCAAACTGCTAAATATTGGACACTCAGTGATGCAACATGATCTAAACTTATACTCTTGGGACTTCAATTGGCACGTCAGGACCTAAACTGCTAAACACGAGACACTACATGACACGACATGATCCAAACTGCTAAACATGGGTGGCCATATGACACGCTATGGTCAAAACAGCTAAACATGGGTGGTCATATGACACGCTATGGTCAACACCGCTAAATATGAATGGTCATGTGACACGCTATGGTTAGAACTGCTAAATATGGTTGGTTATATGCCATATGACACGCTATTGCCATAACCGCTGAATATCGGTCACCTTGTGATGCAATAGGTTTCGAAACTGCTACACATGGGCGGTCATATAACACGCTATGGTCAAAATATGCTTACTATGGGCCATCTTGTGATGCAACAGGATCCACACTTCTAAATATTAAGCGACAAGTGACATGTCAGGATCACAACTGTGAAACTCTCCAACACTGTATTTGAAAAACAATGCAGAATAGGACAATAATGGAACTGAAGCAGTAGATAGTATTTGAAGATACAGAAACCTATCCAAATGCATATGAGGATTACATTTGACGGGAGACAATGGTATATCTGGAGATAGCAGTTCAATTTGTATTAAGTAGACCGTGGGACAAACATGATTTGAGGAGAGAACCGCACGAGACTGATAGTGTCAGACTCATGTAGTTAATCAGATTGGGTTGGATCCAAGTTTACTGATATGGGCTAAGAAATCTAAATACGATTTAAAAAAGACGCGACCGAAAATGGCTGACAATGTGTCTATATTATAGGGTTGATGTAATATTGCTTACGGCAAGTCTATATTTATGTGAATATCCCTTTACACATTAACCCTTTCACGATTCACTAATGTCATTTGCAAACACCGTAGACCCAGATGAGAGTGCTCCTAAACGAGCCCTCTCACCAGGGTCTGCACTGTTTGTGAAGCTACGCCTTTATTTGGAAAATCCCGAAATATTCACCATAAGCTTAACCTGTTTGAAGTTTGGAATGTTCAATTGGAAAGTTCAGCGTTGTAAGGATTAACTCTTTCGGCGCCAATGTCGTCTGTTGGCACCATTGACAACAGTGCAGTCCCAGGTCAGATGTCGCTTTTTCAAGGCGGCATCTGACCTGGGACTTCACTGTTTTCTGTATTGTTTTAGCCCAAGCATACAGGGTTTTAAAAACAAATGTTTTTACTTATATACCTTTATTATTTAGTTCAGAATAATATTAATATATTATTATTGCAGACGACACTTTTAAATTTGGCGCCAAAAGAGTTAAGGGGAGTATGTCAGTATATCAGTAAATGGTGCGTGTAAGATATCTGTAAAACTGGAAACAAATTGCAATTTCTTTAATGAAAAGTAGTTGGATATCAAAATAATGTACAAATAACAATTGACATTGCCAAAGTTCTAGTGCAGTCGCCGATGGTATTCGGCCTAGTTCAAGCAAATTATGTTTCTGATATCACACTTGTTTATTACAAGTGATAATGTAAACGGGTATTATTAATTCACAAATGTTTGTTTTTATTAGTATACAGGTCACGCAGGGAACTCTTCAATATAAAATGCATGTAGTATTCTTTCCAATGTGATGCGAAATCTTCAGAATCGCCCTTTTACAGACAAAGTATCTTTAATCCATGTAGTTTATACTTAATGTAAACAATATATTCACCGAACGGAAAGTTGCATTGTCCATTTTGTACCCTGCTTATAGGGGGTTTAATTGGTGTTCATGACAAATAGCTGGTTGAAACAAACCCGCAAAACAGCAATGGTATTATAAAACACAGCGTATACACAAGGCTCCACTTTGGATTTACCCTACAGCGTGATGAGCTTAATCAAACGTACATGCGTCTTTGTAAATGATGACCTTATTAAACGCAGCCTATGACTAGGTCAACCTGCCCATACCCAAAATGGCCTCTCAGCGTCGGTTTACAAAACTTGCTATGCACAATAACTTATCTTAACGTCCCTGGACGTCCTGAGATCGAAAAAAATGACACTTTTGTGTTTTTGATAGGGTGTCCATCCATTTGAAAGAAACTGGTCTTAAAACGTTTAAAACGTAAGGTTTGTGTTAATTACATGTTGTTGTTTTTAAATCGATGAAAACGAAAGTAGGTTTAAAAATAGAACGAACACGAAAGTAGGTTTAAATATAGAGACTGTGAGTATGTTTATTTTTACATTTTCTTTCCTCTTCGGCGACGATGATTTAGAGACAGTCCTCCTCCCGCTTCCAAGAGACGCCTAAATGCATTGTTTGCTATCGAGAGGCGCATGCGCGAATTGTTTGCTATATCTATAGCGAATAGTAATAAAGTACTCTTTCATACTTTTTTGACCGCTGGAATAAAAAGTACAGCGCGATATATTTTAGAGTTTTATTGTTGTTTCTCAACAAAAAAACCCGATCAAATAAAACGCAAGACTGTTTAAATGGTATACTAAAGGGTGCATTCAGCATATATGTTTTTAATGTGTCCAGGGACTTTACTTCTCGCGAGAATTTTATTTAATTTTACATCATTTTGGTATTTTCTAGCACCTTCTCTCTAAATCCAGAGAGCATACAGGAATATACGATCGTATTTTGTAACAACTGCTTACAATTCTTTACATATACATGTGCCGTTACAAGAAAAAATAACACTCGATGGCGAACCTAGATCATAGCATTATGCGTATAGTCAATTGCCTATGCATTATTTTGCATCAAATTGTATTGAACAGTAACATGGATTTACTGTATAACAGTGAAATCCGTTAAGAGTGTCGTCTAATCTGGATATTAACTCTTTTCATGCTGGCATTTACAAACAGTTTGGATCCACATGAAATGTCAAGTTGTATGAAGTAAAGTTGAAATTAAAGTTGTATGACACTAGGTCAGTAAATTCTTAACTCTTTGCATGCTAAGTAATGTTTTGTCTGCAACAAGTGTCGTCTGCGTCAATTCTGAAAATTAAATTTCTCTCATTTCTTTGCAAAACGTATGGTTCGAGTGTCAAACAGTTTGGATAATGCGGCGTCTCATCTGGATCCAAACTGTTTGCATAGGTAATCACAGTTTCACCGCTAGCGTGCAAAGAGTTAAAACGTTAACAGACTGGATGTAAATAGAATCAGTAACAGTGTTTGTATATTAACAGTGTTTGTATGTGTGTGTTTTTAGCACGAGAAAGGTTAACTTAAGAGTTAAAGCGTGTGAATCGTGCAAAGTTACCATATCAGTATCGAGCATGGTCCCAGTGAGCGTACATGTTCATATCAATACCCGCAGAAGAAAATCGCATGTCGATTCCTACACGCACTCGTGATGAATAAAGCAGTATTTTATTGATGCTTGCCAAATTGAAACGGAAATAGATTCATAGAAAAAGGTCATTTCAGCGGAAAATACCATAGCAGAAGGTTGTGTCATTATATCGTCAACTTTCGCTTAAGTGCCCATTTATGTTATATTAAGTTGGCATCGGTGTACTTGGATCTGTCTTGGATAATAGCATATTCAAATATAACGTTATTTCTACATCGTATCAATGTTTGTGCGCAGTACTGTAGCATTAACGAACTATTTAAGACAGCAGTTCAATTCACTCGAAGGTCACATAGTTAAACGAGCTCCACATAAATAGCAAACAGGACATGTCACCACGATAGAGAGCAGGTCCAATATGCATATTTCATCCCTTATATTAGTTGCAGTTCTGAAAATGTATCTATAATTTACAGTGTTACAATGTACCTAATATGGAGAACTACATATCGGTTTGTTGTATTCTCATTCTGTCTATACTTTGCAATTATTAAACTGTATGTATAATACAACTGTTTCAACATTTCTTTCTGACATCACATACATTTGTTCTAAAACACCACAACCGCTCTCCTTGTTGTCCCAAACACGCCATGTTTTCACAGACAAAGTGGTATGTATTGTGATGAGAGTTATCCATTTCAAACCTGCATTTTCAGAGTGGACTGGTCAGTCATTGTTTATCAGTAGATTCCATACAGCTAAGGATATTTTCATTCTGCTAATACATTTCCATAGCAATACTTTTTATATAGTTTATGTATTAGACAAATTGACATATACAGTAAAATCCCTCTAATGCGACCACTTAATGAACAAACATTGCTGTCTTCATAAGCAGGTGGTAGCTTAATGCAGGACGAAAGTTATGCAGAAAGCTCTAACTTTCGTCCTGCATTAAGCTACCACCTGCCTTTAACACCCATAATTAGACCTGTATTTTGGTAGTTGCATTAGCGGAGTTTTACTGTATATACGAAATTATTTTATGTTTAACACAACAGATGTGGACGTTGATACAGTCACGTAAATCAACGTACATATACAATGTATACAGGTGTATACTGAGCTGAAATAGAATACTACGTGGTGAAAAGCTACGTTTTTTGTATGAATATTCACATTACTCGTATATCAACATAACATGTACGGTGTTTGTTTTATCTCTTTTATTTCTTTATTTAGATCAGCACATATCATTATAAATCACTGCTACAAAGTGTATAGTAGTAACCTGAGGCAAATAACAGATTACGTTCAGGTGCCTGTTTAATTCGATATTAGAGGCATATATAATTAGAATACTTTGGTAATTTCCATGACTTTGTTGTTTTACTTCGCGCGAGCCCGGAGTCAACAAGCGTGCGTGTGTTTCAAATAGATATTTCAACACACCAATTAACATTCACGATACGAAAAACTATTTTATCTGCCAGTTTAATGGAAACAAATTGGCGACACAACCGGACATGCAGCTGGATTTTTTGAATCAGTTTGATCATTTAGGTTAAGCGTTGTATCGGTTTAAATCCTCAAACATCTTATATACATTTATATTAAACATTCTGTTTTACTTATCGTTTGTGCATGTACCTAATGTCATTATTATTTCCTGAACAGTTTGCTTATGACCTGGTTTATACAGTGCTCCCTCTCTACAACGACACCCTTTGGGATACGAATATTCTATGTGTTGTTCAGAGGGAGTTGTTATAGAACTAAAACTGTTATGCCTTAATCAAACCCTATGTTGTGACCATTCTTTAGAATCGTCACAAAGTGACGATTCTAAAGAGTGGTCACAACATAGGGTTTGATGGAGGAATAAAGAAAATACGATGGAAAAAAGGTGGTTTCTGGAGCCTTGTTGTTTCGGAAACAGTGACATGCGTCGTTGTAAGGAGGAAATCGTTATTGAGAGGGCCGTTGTAGAGAGGGAACACTGTATCGTTGACTGGATAATCAACATTGTTATTAAAGATGCACACATACCCTCCCAGTATTGCCGCAAACTCAAATACGGGATATATAATAACGAAATACCTTTAATATGCACATTAAGCCACCCATTGCCAACAGATGCCTCGTAGTTTGGTTATGTAAACTATGCTTGCTCTTAACGCTAAACAATATGGATGTATATAAAGCAAAACGTTCGAAGTTCGAAGCAAAACGTTCCCCGAAGTGCCAGAGTCATAGAGCGTAAACATAACTGTTATGAAATACATGTTGAAATTGCATTTCGTGAATTTAACTTTGAAATAAAGAATTATACACATATGTCATTCCACCAGTCACATAATTATATTTATATTTCTAGCTCACTAGAAAAAGATCATCCACAGTAATTAAACACTATAAGGTGTGTTAACATTATATAAAGCAATACATATGCATAACATACTACCGTTTCCATAACATGGACATGTAAGTATGATTGTGTTCGTTTTAGACAAACTCCTAATTGTGCGCTTATATTATTGCATTTCTATTGCTTGTCTAACTAGTTACCTCCTGTTTATAACTAATTATGCATGAACTTATGTATGTGAATTAGATGCTTGTTTATAATGGCATATACAGTTGAACTTCGATATCTCGAACTTCAAGGGACCATATAAATTAGTTCGAGATAACGGAAGTTCGAGTTATCAAAGTTCTGATCTGGATAATTCCTCACGTTCACAGCTTAATGCAGGTCTACAGTAATGCTGAAAGCTCCTGTAGGAGCTTTCAACATTACTATAGACCTGCATTAAGCTGTGAAATATGTTTATAGATGTGCGTAGTGATACATTTAAGAGCAATTATGTATTGTAAGATTTTGGCAGGACCGAACTTTAAGTTCAAGTTATCCCGAAGTTCGAGTTATCCGAGTTCGAGATATCGAAGTTCAACTGTATACACAAACATATTTGACCATGACCTAAAATAAAAACAAACATGTCTGTATAAATTAGAAAGCCAAGAGAATAGAGTTTTAGGATTCAACCTAGCATGGTCGTATCTGTTTGCTTACCCCTGATACAAACAAATATGCCTACAGATTTAAACACATAAGGAAATACCATTATGTAAATGCTTGTAATTATTTTTTATGCTTGATCGTATTATACGACAAAGAAAAGTACACCAATTTCATATTTATGTTATGCATTATCTTTTATGCCCTAGCCGAAAATTAAGATACCCTTGGGATTTCAAATCATATTACAACGCATTGTATTTGATTAATAAAGCTTAAACTATCCTTAAGTGTGCTTTATGATATACATGGTATCTTCCGTCGAAATGTATTGACCTTATGTACTTGAGGGGAATATATATATATATATGTATTACCGTCTCAGTGTTGGTATATTTCTAGTCCTTCATAAATATTAGTTTCGATGTTATTAGTAATGAGAAGTGAATACGGCTTAAACCGGTGCTAGGATACTTAAGTATTGTTAATTACTGCTCATGAACAGACTGACTCAATAAAACGGAGACTGCAGTTTTATCTATTTGCATTGCCGCTTTTTATTTCCAAGGATTTCCGACTTTCAAGAATTAACAAAATATTTATCTAGTTAAAACTGACGATGCCACAACAGCATTACAGTGTTAGAAATGAAACAATAAATGTGCTCCTCTAATCTGTACTTACCGTAATCGAAGAAAATACCGATACTACATGTGATACAGGTATTTAAATTATTGTTCTCTATCAGCGATTTCACTTGGGTCTATAGTTTCAACCATAGATGCCGCTAAATGCTAAAAATAGAAATTTCTGACATGTGCAGTGATTGTGGCAAGTGATTATGTGTAGCGGAACTATTGTCAAAAAATGTAAAACAAACAAAAACAAAACTATTTTTGATATTTGTAACGACACTAATAGCATGTTATACATTACCGTACATTACAGAATAGTACATGTGACCGATCTTAAATTTTGTCGAGATCAATTAATAATGTTGAAATTACGTGTAATGTTGAATAATCTCTTAATTCTAATCAAAACTTAAAATATCAACTTTCAGTTTACCGTTTGTCGCCATCTAGGAACTACAGCGACCAAGCCCTGTGGTGTTGTTCGACTAAAGTTCGGTTGAAAGGTCATATGATGTAACTTTAGTCGCGACTATCGCCGTTCATATCAAACAGTGGCAACTAAACTATTGTTCGAACTATAGACCCAATTGAAGTCGCTCTTTTACATACACTGCAAGCTTAATACTACTGAGTAACAGCAACGTGACCTTTCAATATTAGAGGCCTTTTGATAGTAAGACAACCTGCATGGTAATTATGTCGATGCGTAACTCAAAATATACAAATACAACTAGAACTATCACTAAAGGTAATTGATATCCCCGCCCATCACCATATCACAAGATCCAATGACTTCAATACAAAGGCAATAGCTCAAAAATCCTTTCATCCACACTTCAGAAAAGAAGGTTTTTAAAGTACAATCAGGAAATGCCTCGCGTGAAAGTTAATTCACACACATTTACACATCATTATAAATGCATATGCAAAATCTAAGGTTCATTGGTTCACGGTTGTTTCTACTAACCCTTGTTGACTGCACATCCTCTCATCACCCTCTATCTATATAGAAAAAAAACACAGTTGTGCCTAAATTACTTGTGAAGTTATGCTCTGGACAAAATATTGCTTCTGAAAAGTAACCAATGCGAATAACTCCCTCAACAATGAATTTAGAGTTACAATGCTTAGCCTTGTTGACTGTGGATCCTCTAATCACCCTCTATCCATATATAAAGTTTCATAATTGTGCCAATACGAAAGGACACTGGTGACTGCACCAAACATCATCAAAAACCATGTGGTGCAATAGAATGACGATGACGAGGTGATGCTGACATAACGTATGTACCATCGTGTAAAAGGGGAATGTAACACTATCGATTGTGTGTAAGGGGAGACGTTTTACGGCCGCTACATAATTGTGTCAGTAAAAATGAAAACAAAAACCCAGTCAAACAGGGAGAGCCACACACGAAAGGACAAAACCTCTTTACACAATGCCATTTTATACGATATTATCCGTTACAATATGTGGTTACTGTCCAAACACAATGGTTTCACTGAACATACTGTGGTGAGCACATTTCATTTAAAGCGTATATTTACATACCGGCGCAATTAACTGACAAGTAGGTTGAACGTTTTTATGGTACTGTGCCAACAATAAGGCATATTGCACCAAAATAATGTGATACGGTGATGTCAGAAATATATCATAATAAACAGTTAATCGTACTCTCTGCACAGAAATGCAATGCATGTGATTAAAACCACATAACTGCCGTTTATTTTTTTTATACCGGATAGTATATTGTTTGGCAAAATTATCGTGTCAGTCCCTCCACCATGGCATGTTAAAATCTAAGCGCGTTGCAAACGTTATTTTGTTTTCTTGAATGTGTTTAGAGTTAATATTGTCAACTGTTTACCTTATTATAATTCATGTAATAAATCACACGTTTGTTTGATATTACTAGATGAAAATCTTATAATGAAGCAGGGTTCGACTTTGACTAGGACAAAAACTTCATAATCAGCTCTGTGTTATTTCACAAATAGACTAGGCACTGATCAAAGAGCGGAATGTACAGGGTTACAATGCGGTATTGCAGTCAGTTGGGTATCTTACATCAACTATAACATTAATAGGTCAAGTAACACGAGCGACGTCATTTATCTGTTGGCAGTATCGCACTTCAACTGGGTGTTTCCAAAACACTTATAAACCAATAATACAGTGCTCCCTCTCTACAACGACACCCTTTGGGATACGAATATTGTATGTGTTGTTCAGAGGGAGTTGTTATAGGGAGGGAAAATTAAACATAATTAGCTTGTTTGCAGATCCCCAGATATGGTGTATTTCGAGAACTAAAACCGTTATGCCTCCATCAAACCCTATGTTGTGACCACTCTCTTTAGAATCGTCACAAAGTGACGATTCTAAAGAGTGGTCACAGCATAGGGTTTGATGGAGGCATAAAGAAAGTACAATGGGAAAAGGTTGTTTCTGGAGCCTTGTTGTTTCGGAAACAGTGACATGCGTTGTTGTAAGGAGGAAATCGTTATTGAGAGAGCCGTTGTAGGGAGAGAGAACTTTACTACAAAGTGTATTGGCATATGGTAAAAGGCGCTTTCTAAAACGGACTGCGAAATGTTTCAATTATTATTTGGTGTGTTTTTTCAACGTTTCTCAGTGGTATATACACATTAATTGACGGTAGGTATGTGGCTTTCTTATTGCTATAATAGCAATATCCCAATCGTGGTTAGGGCCTCCGCGAGAGATCGTGGTCTTCAACTGACAATATATGAGCATCTCACCGTCGTGGTTTGATTCATAGTGTGTATTTGAACTTGTCACGTAAGGGTTTGTAGTAGGTCGATGATGCTAGTTTGTGATTGAAACAGTGCAACTTGTAATATCCATCAACTGTGTCTACCCTAATACATTAGTATAACATATGTTGTCAACTTCTGTTTTGGTACAAATCGCATGCGCATAATTATAGTTTGCCACGATGATGTAGCCTGCCTTTATTTGATATGTAAATGAGATTCTAGAATGATGTAAGCATTTGCTTATCATTGATAAGCAACAGCCGTGTTATTGTGCTATTTGTCATTTAGCTGTCGTGGTCTCACGGATCTGCTTTATCATATTACTATGAAGTTGTCATAATGTTATTTTCAGCAGTTACCGTTTACCAACGAACATATAAGATACACATATATCACCCTATTATTTCTCCATCAGTGACTTAACACAACTACGTGTACAATAACCAAACATGGAACAGAAATTCGACATAAATATAGGAAATAGCACACGAAAGTCCACAACAACACCATGATCTCAAAACACGGATGTCTGCGCGCTCACATAGCTCATACAGGACCTTCACAGAACTGGTCGTCGTCTTGCTTAACACCGATATCATCTAAGCGCGCCGTTATACCAAAACTCGACCAAAACATCGATATGAAATAAATTATCAGTGAATATATAACTTTCGCAAAAATAAGATAAGACATAAAGTCACAAAACCACCTCACTGAAAGTTATATTTCGGTTGGGTTTTGTCTAGGTCACTGTGCGACTACAATGTATATCATTGAATTTATGGCACTACGACACTGAACAAGTCACGTAGCGCAAAAAGGCTTTTGGACATAAAGGAAAGTTATAAGAATTTAAGAGCGCTCATCCGCATATATACTACCCACATACATGCAATTATATGTACAAAGGTATGAAATAAACACGATGCAAACATACGCGAAACACCACCTTCGAAAGCAGGAACATCACATTCGAACGATTAGTGTAAAGAGTACTTCTAGGGTGGCAAGAGTATCCCTGGGGGTCTAAACAAATTGCCACCTATCTCATTTCCACCAAATCAGACGAACAAGCTATATACATATAACCCCGCCAAATTGCTCCACAAAGAGAGAGACACAAGCGTTTCACTCAACACGCGAACTGGCTCTATACCAAATACTCCCAGCGTGTGTATTTAATGAACCAAAATAAGTGAGACTCTGAAGTCTGTCACAAATATACTCGGGGACCTTTCCGAAGTCCGAACAACTGTAGAGTAGTCACTAGAGGTACCACAGATATATCAACATTCGAACTCCTTCTGTCTCTTGTTTGGGAATTCATCAGTATATCTTACCATGCCAATATGTCCAGGTATGGGTAATTGACATAGAAATTTTCCAACGTTTCAATTTGATTGTATTTTTTACAAAGATGGGGTTCGATTAGTTTCCACTTAAAAGATTTTCGTTTGTCGGAACTATTCTGTGAATTTACGTGTTTTATTGTAATGTCAACCAAAACCTTGTTTACCAAAAGATATAGCGAACACCAATCAATATTCCGATCGAATTATTTTCCCTAGAATTTATGTATGTAATGAGGTTCGAATTTGTCTAGTTTTTGTGTTATGTCTTTATGTTTTATTTTATCAATGTTTAGGTTTTTACCAAACTTGTTTTTTATTATTCATTATCTGTCTTTACTAGCGAATTGATTGAGGCATCCGTTTCCAATATTTGTTTCCAACTGTTTGGAATGCTTAATTTTAATTTAGTTATTTCCGATTCCGAGTTTGTTATATTTTGAATGCTATCGAATAATGTTTATTTTATATCACAATGTTGCTGATTATGTCATTTATAAAGATTAATCCCGATTTTATCCATGATTTAAAAAGCAAACACCCCCTTTATATTTTATAAATTGGTTACCCCCGAATGACTTGAGTTCTAACATCATAGAACGTTTTTGGTTGTGAGATTCCATTGATGTTGTTTAATGCGATATAATATCTTCAAATATCTTTGTATTATGTTGGGATGTAATATTTAATGGAGTGAAGGGATTTGATAAAATCGATACACATTTTAAATATCAGGAGTTTATCTCCATACTGATCTAAGAAGAACTTCGGGATTATTTTCCAGTTGGCATCATCATTGGAGCAAATAGATGTAACCCATTTTAGCTTCAAAGTTTTAACATACGTTTCAATATCCGGTACTTCAAGTTCTCCATCAAATTGTTTCCAATTTCTTTGAATATTTTCACTTTTACTTCTTCATCAATACCATTGAGTTAATTCTGTTTATCACCAATTTTCAGAATATATGTACTTCAAAACAGCAGGTGTTAAGTGCTTGTGTGGCGGGTTTAAAAAGTCGCCCCGTACTTCATTCTTAGTGTTGTTATATTTTCTGGTCCTTCGGGATCATTAGGTTTGATGTTATTTGTTTTGCAAACTGAATACTGCTTAAACCGTTGCTAGAGGGCGTGAGTAGTGTTGCACTTTTAATTACTACTCATGAACAGATTCAATAAACCGAGTCTTCTTTTCTCTTTTTTGCATTTCTACTTTTGATTTCGAAGGACCACCCATTTTCAGAATTTATTACTTTATTTGGAGTTGGTAAACTTTGTATGAATATGCAAATGTTGGTAGTATTAGATATTTAATTAATGTTATTTGCCGAATAGTGTAAACATTCTTCGTTTTTAGCTATTAAAAAGCTTTTTGCAGGATTCCAGTTTCTCTGACCAACTGAATGTTTCGCATGCACGCTTGTCGTTTCAAAAATATCATCCCAAGTGATTTTACTTTTGTGCCGAATCTAATATCATAACTATTTATTTCATTTTGTTGTTTAAGTTTACCAATAAGTAGGTCTTCTTGTTTGTATAATTTGAGTCCTGATTTTTCCATAACATCAATAGCTACCTTAATTTCTGTAGTAAGTAGTATATGTCGTCGGTTAACTGCGTTAATGTTAGGCAGTGTAGCGATGTATTAAGTTTAAATGCAATATCATGGCTGACATTGCATTTACTAATGTTTGGGCTTATATTTCTGCTATAATAATGAAAAATAATAACGGAGGAACATATATTTTTATACAAATTTGTACCCAACTTGTAAATGAAAAACTAATACAGTCAGGAATAGCCACACACAAGACGCAACCATGGAGATGGATTTTTTAAACATGAACACACGCACAAGTACAAAGACACACCAGAAAAAATAAAGGTAAGGATACCCCCCCCCCCCCTACACACACATACACACAAACGAGATGAAAATTGTAAACATGAACCGCGCAAGTACAAAGACACAAAAACACCAAACAAGGGTGACATATTTGAGGGTGATACATTCTGATATATTTGCGGCCTTTTTACATTTAAATTGAACTGTAAACAGTGTGATAATATCCGCTAGACTGTATAGACTTTACAATCTATACCTCGTGCAAATACGTATACCTCGCGGAAATACGTATAAAGTCAATACTTTGTTATTATGTGAAATAATATTGTCCTGTCGGTCGAAGAACATGCTGATTGTAGTTTTCAAATGAATAAACTATGTTATTAAATACTCCGCACAATAAAGCCGAGTCTTCAATTTTCTCTTTTCACATACCTGCTTTTGCTTTTGAAGAATCTCCTACTTTCAGAATTTATAACAATTATCGTTTCGGAAGACCATATTATCTGCTTCTGTTTCAATGTAACTTACAGATCGTATATGAGGAGACGGTAGTCATTGGATTCCAATCACTTCTGATTACTAGATGTATTCAGCTCGAATGTGCGAGTAAAACTACTCTATACTACATCCTAAATAGCCACACGATTTATGTGACTCTAATGGGATATGATATAACTGCAGAAACTACGAATACTATACACAAACGGAGTGTTCTGAATGTTTCAAAACATAAAAATCTAGCCTTATGATAAATGTAGAATGGCTTTTAGATGTCGACCCGTTGTCTGACGCATGCTCATTACTGATTTAACAACACAACGTCCAACGTCTGGCACAATGACCCCATTAAGCCATTTTCGCAATCATCTTTGGGGAATACTAATGTTAAACGAAATTAATGGATCATGTTTTTAAGGACAACACTGTATTCAGCTGACATATAAAAGGTGTATCTCTGTAAACCGTTACATGTATCTCGCATTTGCAAATATGTTTGTATCTCGACGGCGAGCTATGTAATATGGTGTCTCATCTCTCAGCTGTTTCGCAATCGAAAAATGGATTGCGACCAAGTGTTTCATTCAATATATTACCAGGTCTGTTATTACAGAAGGAAAATCATTAATGGTGCATTCTGTACATTGTTTCTTCACGTTGGTGTCTGTACAGAACAAGGTTGCAAATGTAACGATTAGCAATTGTTAATTTGCAGGCAGGTATGTTACAGTTGACAATCGCTCCTGGTAAGCACATGGGATGTATCTAATCTATTCATTTCCATGTCCGAAAATGTCGTTTTGCAGGACAATTTACGGTTTTCAAACAGCACTTTTCGTATTTTACTATGTAAGCTACTATTGCTTTGAATATTGCCACAGGACCGTAACGCTCAATAATCTTAATTGCATATTGATACCTTGATATTTTGGTAAGGCACCCGGTGGTGACATTACAAACAAGTTAATGTTGTATTGCTATACAATAAACGAGTCCTCCACCGGATTTAAAAAAAAATCTTCTGACCAAACCACACATGGTGTAAATTGACCATAGTATATACATGACAAACCTGAATGGCATTTGTAAAAATCATAAGAAAAACAATATGAAAAAAGGGGAATAACTCAATTGAACCAGTAGATAAAAAGTCATTGTCCGGACAAGAAAATATGAAAAAGGGGAATAACTCCAAAATTATTAATGCTAGAGTTATGGCCCTTGTGCATGACACTTCCTCATATCATGCTTGTTCCATATGTGAAGTTTCAACAGTAGATAAAGAGTTATTGTCCGGACAAGAAAATATGAAAAAGGGGTATAACTCCAAAAAGTTATTGATGCTAGAGTTGTGGCCCTTGTAAATGACACTTCCTCTCAACATGGTTGTTCATTATATGAATCAATTGAACCAGTCTATAAAGATTTATTGTCTGGACAAAAACAATTGAAAAACGGGAATAACTAAAACAAACATTGATACTAGAGTAATGGCCCTTGTGCATGACACTTCCTCTCATCATGCTTGTTCAATGTGTAAAGTTATAATGAATTTAGCCTACCATTGTACGTGACAGACGGACGGACAGACGGACGGACGGACAGACAGACGGAATCGAGCAAACCTATTGTCCCCGAACCGGTAACCGGTGGGGGACTAATAAAGCGATTTAATCATTATAAAAGACACTCGATAAGTACGTATATTGCATACGTTTCTTAGTTTGTAATCTAAATGAAGACACACATTTAAATAGTTCAATCCAACAAATAGTCAGTCTCCTAAATATTAAAGAGTACATACCACAGGAACTGGTGATGATACATTTGCAAGGGAATATTTAAATATTTATTTCGCAATATATATCAACAGTTTAAAAACAGTTTGAAAAGAACAACAACATGATGGTACAGGTAACCGGTGATCAGTCACTCGGTTCAATCGTTGAGTACACTAGCGATAGGTGGATACAGTTTGTATCTCTTAAATATGTTTTCGTTTTATATGCAATTTACCACTACATTTGCCATCGATGTTATTGTAGATTAGTCGGAGAAGGGCTACGTTCAATTATACTGTTTGTCTCTAAGGGTGGGGTGGGAAAGGTGCGAGGTTGGGCGCCCCTAAACCCATTTAAACCCCCAGTGACTATTATTACTGACCGTTTCAATTAGGTACTTTCCCCTATTGTTTGTTCGTTATGTTTTTGATCGCCCCTTTGTGTCTTTTGATATGCATGCACAATTGCTGTTTTTGTCGTGGTGCTGTTCGGGCAACTTTCAATGGATTCACTGTCGATTGATTCATACATTTATCTCCAATATTGAGGTCGCGTCTGTGCTTTGTTTGGACGTCCATAACAACAGCATTCCTAGACGTGTTGAGCCAGTCCTAAAATGAATTCATCTTTATTTGATGATGTCTTTGATGAAATAAAATTCTGGAATAAATCTCTTCTGGTCTATTAAGAACTCTTCAGAAGTCTTAAACAAACTTAGGAACAAAAGGTATCTTGCATCCACTGTAAGCACGTACGATTTTTCTACTTTATACACAACTCTTCCTCATATTTTAGTTAAAGATAAACTGACTAACTTAATTCAGAAAGTATTTGCCCGGGAAAAAACATCATTTCTGGCATGTAATGCTGAAAAAGTATTCTTTATTGACGTGCAAATGAAATATTACACCAATTGGACTTGCGAATCACTAACCTTTCTTTTGGATAACATATTTGTACGTTATGGGAATGCTATATATCGTCAGGTAATTGGTATTCCTATGGGTACGAATTGTGCACCACTTGTCGCAGATTTGTTTTTGTACTGCTATGAGAGAGATTTCATGTTACGTTTGAATCCACAATCACAAGAAGATGTTATAAAAGCCTTCAATGAAACTTCACGGTATTTGGATGATATTTTTAACTTAGATAACCCTTTCTTTGATACTCTGATTCCTACAATTTATCCTAAAAAACTCAAATTGAATAAAGCTAACCCGTCCGACAATTATGCAGCTTTTCTTGATTTCTTGATTTCTTCTAAAATATATGACAAAAGATATTATTTTGATTTTAAAATTGTAAATTTCCCTCATCTTGACGGAGATGTTCCCCGTGCCCCATCTTACGAGGTTTATATATCTCAACTTATTCGTTTTGCTAGAGCTTGTTCATCTATTGACGATTTTAACAGTCGAAATCTCATTTTAACTGAAAAGCTGCTTAAGCAAGGATATAGATACCATAAACTAAGGAAAACTTTCTCTAAATTTTACTATCGACATCTCTCACTTATTGGCAAGTACCAATGTAATCTCAAGGCACTTCTGTGACACGGTACATCCTGAATTTTATGGTGATGTGATTTACAAACTTCGTAAAATTATTGGACATTTTCTCACTTTGTTCATCAAATATGTTAAAAAATTCATTAAAAAGGGATATGATCCTATAGTACTACAACATACTGCATGTTTGGTTGTCAACCCTTTTACAGTTGGAAATCACGCTGGCCTCTTTGCATATACGCCGACAAGAAAGGTTTAGTACTCTATGAAGGCGACCTCTTCAATCCGGAAACGGAAGTACTATGAATGCGACCTCTTAAATCCAGAAACGGAAGGAGGACGTCTGATATCTGTACTATTTTGTTTTTGTCGTACCCTTTATTACTTTTCTACAGTTACTCTGTTTGCAGCTCAATCATTGAGTACACTAGCGATAAGTGGATACAGTTTGTTCACTTAAATGTTTTCGTTATACATGCACTTTACCACTGTATTTGCCATCGCGGTTGTTGTATATTAGTCGGATAGGGGATACGTTTATTTACACTGTTTGTCTTTTAGGGTGGGGATGGAATAAGTGTAAGGTTTAACCCCCCAGTGACTTTTGTCACTGACCGTTCCAAGGCGGTACTTCCATCTTCCCCTATTGTATGTTTGTTTTGTCTTTTTGCGTCTCTTGATGTTTTTATAGTTATGTACATTTGCTGTTTCCTTGTGTTGCTGTTCGGGCGACTGTTTGTTCTGTATGTGGTGTTTCCTGCATGACTCATTTTTGTACTTTTAAATTAATCCAGCTTGTGAACATAAACATTTACCATTACTTTTTATGAAATTATTTCCCTATATGATTTCTTTTCTTACTTCACCAAATGTTTAAATACGTTTTTCTTTCAAATTATTTGTCCTTATCAAGGTTTCTTGTATTTATTCTGTTCATGCTATCTAAGTTACTGTTAACTGTTAGAATTCTGTTTTCCAAAAGTTTTGAAATGATATTTTGGTATTCATATTCATTTTATTTGTAATATATGTTTCTACCTTAATCATTTCAAGGCGTTGTGATTTATTTGCTTTCTACGTTTTCCTCTCCATAAAATCATACAGGATATTATTGATTTGAAATCGACTGAGGTACTGTAAAATATATATAAAAATATTGGCTATAGCAGTGTTGTTATCATTGGGTTTTTTTTAATAAAATGTTTGCTCTGTTTTGTTTTTATTTAGTAAAGTCCAGAGTAATTTCCGATTTTCTTTCGTGCAACAAAAGGTCGTACTAATTCAATGCATATTCTTTAAAACAATGTGGAATCATCAGCCAGCTGAAGATATTCAAGTGATCGCCTTTCATTTAATAGTTTTTTAGTAGTTTTACCTTTTTTTAGTAGTTTTACCTCAATTCAGATAATATGTTTAAATGTTCTTATATTCATCGCAACTGCTTAAGCCGTACATGAGAAGTATTGTCTGGTGCCTCTTGAAATGTTAAATAATTGAGATCTGTAGCCGTTATTAAAGATAAAAGATCTAAAATATGCATATGAAACGTTAACACAATTAGTTTTTTTCTGTTCTTTAAAACTACATCGCTGTAAAACACTGAAAAGGAAGTTCCACTGGATGGTGTCAAACGCGTTACGAAAGTTTAAAATTAAAATTGCACCTTCCGACTATAAATCGTCGGCCTAATCTATTATATCTTAAACGTAACCTGTAAATCTATTCTATATATAACCCTGTTGGTCTAGATGAATTATTGTGTGTATTGCCTTTTTTAATATATCTGTTAGTGCAATGACAGCTGTTTCATAATCATTCTTTATAAAAGCCAGATAGGTCGCCAGTTTTCTAAATTTGCTGGATCACCTTTGTTATATATTTATAATAAAGCGCTGATTGTTTTGAGAATTTGACATTTCCACACCGCCGAAACTTTCATTTAAATAGTCGGTAATAATGTGTCGAATGAGCCAGAAATGCTTGAAAAATTCAGAGGTAAGCCCATCTAGACCTGGACTTTTGTTTGCTTTCATTTGTTTTGCTGCATCACTGTGCACCAATTTCCGTGTCAACATCGGCCTGATAAACGTAGAAATAGTACGTATGAAGAAACTATTTATTTGTAATAGAATTTACCAGCAATAGTATATTGTTAGCATTTATATGAACATTTCAGACATGTTTTGTTTTATCTCTGTATATTATACAATAAAGTATATAGAAGGATCGGCACAAACCGTTTATTTGTTTATGTCAATATCACTCATAGTTAATATAAAATGTATAAAATATCACTCAGAACGACATAAGTGTGAATAATCACGGCGCCGATCTGTATTGACTCGTGCTTTTATATTCCTCCTTAACAAACTTTTTATTACATCAGGGATTGGTCCATTTGGACACATGATCGACGATAGGATAATGATATCGCCTAATAAACCAGTTCAGTTCAGTGTAAAAGGACTTTGGGTCATTCATCCCTTCAATGTAAAAGCACTTGGTGTAGTCATGAATTCCATTTGTTTACAAATTTTTACATGAGTCATCTTGAATAGAAAAGTATACTCTAAAACACGTTCCTGATATTCTATTCAAACCGACTAATGATATTTTACTAACGACAGTTATGATTATCAAATTAAGATATACTAAAGTATGTTTTAAATAAAGATACTGACTGATGGATCAATGAAATAGCTCGGCAGATCAACTGTGTTTTCAGATTCCAATTAGCTAGCTAACATAATAAGAACAAGCAAAGCATTGATGTAAACATCAAAGGGCGCCATTATCAAGAAAAAACATACTGGTTTTGTTTACATCTATTGTGAAACAAAAATGCTTAGAATATGAGTGACCATAATACTTATGTGCTGCACTAACCCTTTCAATACAAATACTTATCTGCTATTTAAACAGTCTAAACCTACATAAAGACAAATCAAAGATTTTTACATGAAAATATACACTCATTTGCATTATCTTAATATAATCATGCAATCTTTTTTTTACACTTTTCAAAAGATTTTCAATACTGTGAATTTAAGAAATGAATCAAAGGCTGAAATAGTTTAAATTGTAGTTTTGATAGTTAATAAGCACGTTTTTTATATATTATTTTAATTGATTATTGACAGACCAGTCATTATTAAATCTTAGAAAATAATAGTACTCTTTTCATTATAAAATCCCGTTCATATATTAAGCTTAATATTACTCACATGTTTGCAACAAATCTGAAGTTTAACTGAGAAAAGGAAAATGGTCTACTGCCATACGTGACACTAAGCAAGGTCGAATTCTAATTACACGACATTATGATATCGCCAATGATGGTCCCAATGTGCTCCTGTTTTCGCATTTTATACAATAACGTAATTTAATTTAAATAAGTAATACTTTAAAACTAAAAGAAAATCCTAACATATAGCTGGGTGTATTTAAATTTTGATAAATAAACATTCTGTAAATATTGGGCCGAATATTTCTTGAGGTGTGTGTGTGATTTTCATGAAAATATGATTATTATATGCATAATTTCCAATAGACGAACTCCTTAGCGTCACCGTATTACGGTGCAATAGACCCAGTCTTTCTAACTTTGTGACTGGCTTCATGTCGATAATCAACTACAGCATTTAATTATACACCGTGATGTATAGGGTTTTTACTCTTAATTTGGCCCAAAGTTTACAAAGCAAATATGCATTATACCTAAATTTTCAATTAATCCGCATAAACCAAAAACTGACAATTGACATTGCTCAAACAAGTAATTTTCGTCATCGTTACAGAAATGACTGCCTCTCCCATTAGCTGAAAATTTCGTAAGCCCATAAAGGCACCCAGTTAAATGCGGGGCGCCAATTATAGTAAATCGATATAAACTGACGTAATGTAGTCCACGGTATTACATGTTTACATATACCGGTGCGCTTTCTGACGAAGGACTGTAGTGAAACAAAACTACGGCAAGTAACACTAAACTGTGTAGAAAATATACAGCACGCGAAAATTGTCCCTTGATGCATATCGAGTTTACTACACAAAAACTGTTTTGCATAAGAAGAGTATCATGATAGGACGGTGATATTGGCTAATGTTGCCCAGATATACCGCATTGTATTATGTCTGTTGTGTTTACCTTACCGCACAACAACACTAAATGAATATTAAGAGAGTAATATTATGGTTATATTGAGGTAAAGGATCATTTTATTCATCAGATACAATCTGGACATGGTTAACTAAAATTATACGTTGTAACCCCTACCAATGCGTTTTATAATAAACGCTATGGTTCTAGTGTATGACGCTTTATGAACATGTAAATGCGTATATATTTTAGTTGTGACATATACATATCTATTTCTAATCATCGTAACACAAGGTTTTACTGCAAATGCTTAAAGGTAATTGATTCTTTGCAACACCGATTGCTTTAAAAATGTATATATATACGAATTTGCAATAGTATGCATGAAATCACACAAATGTTTTCCCAGTTCAATATAAATTAAATCATCATGTTTAACCGTTTATATCTGTTACTAATTCGAAGCCCCAATACTTTAATTAGTTCAATTGAAACCGAAGTACATGTAACTATATTTCTACAACGCACTACATTGCTAGTGGTCTACCGCTATACAATCGATTGCCACGCCTTTTACGTGTGCGATGACAGGAATAATGTAGTACTTTGTAATGATAAACTGCTAAATCCGGGGACTGGGGTAGGACGTCGAATGCTTGTATGTTATAATTCCCCAGTAAATGGGGGACACTGTGTCCTCTCAATGTGTTATCATTATTGTTAGTTTTCTTCTTCTTCATCATCACCATCATCACCATCATTATCACCATACTCTTAGTACTATTATTATTATTCGTGTTGACCGACACATGTCTCTGTAAATAATAGTTTGATCTTGATAAAACTACACATGAACAGTGCTAGTTACGTGCAGATATGTATCCTACATGGTAACTTGAAAAAACAAATGCCACAGTATGTCATATCTTACCATCTAAGTTATGGCTTTACTACTTTCTTTTCTTTCATTTGGTGTGACTACCCTGAGTTGTAATGAGTTGTTTAAAAGCGCTGCGACACAGTTTGACTATATTTTGTCGGTATCAAGAAGACAGGAAACAGTTCTGTGAAGATTGTGTTTGTGTGTATACATGTGTGGTACTGGTGCTAATGTGGGCGTTTGTGTGGCATCTCCTGTTTGACCTATGTTCTATTTCACTATGCCTGATGTATACTGGCGTTTGAATATCTGCCATTTAGTATATTAATTAACCGTTTCAGCTAATTGTCAACGAAATTTTACTAAATGTGTTGCTGCTTCTCTCTCGTCGTTATTACCCTAATAGTTTTATTAATATATTTCACGTTAGATTTATTGCTATTTTGGTATGCTAATGAATACGGATCATTGCCACCACTGCATCTGGTACAAGCGTAGCTGATTACAACAGTAGTATAAAAAGTAGTTTATAGTGTTCCGAATACGTGTGGGCAGGTGCTGCCTGACGTGTTATTGTATATGTTGCCGTTAAAACATCAGTGTGAAACAACAACATCATATTAATCGTCTTCTACAATATACTACTATCATTGGTGGGGAAAGTCTCATTCTCAGTGTTGTTATATGTTCTGGTCTTTCGGGATAATTAGTTTTGATGTCTTTAGTTTTGAAAATTGCATACTGCTTAAGCCGGTGCTAGGGGGCGTGAGCAGTGTTGCACCTTTAATTACTACTCATGAACAAACTCAATAAAACCGAGTCTGCATTTTTCTCTTTTAGCATTGTTACTTTTGCTTTCGAAGGATCTCCCACTTCAGGATATATTGATATAGATAACCCCGAGAATCCTCGCTTCCTTTAATAGCATTCAAATTACGTGGAACCTGTCAAAAGTGTTAAGCACGCATTATTCCTTTCCGGGTCAAATCAGGTCTGGTTACCGGTTTCTACTGGTATCACTCTTCCAATCGATGCTTACTGTGTGAACAAAAGGATATCATATTAAGAGTGGTATTTATCCTCGAGGACCGAATATGTCATTTTCATAGAAGTAATCGGATTGTTCAGGATTTATCTGTTTCTGTTTTAGGCATTAGATAAAGCAATGGACATAATTAGGTAATTATCTCATTTTGATAAAGCTTAGAAGAAAGGAAACTGGTGGTATGAGTATAAATTCACCGGATAAAGTGTATTAAGTATGTACACATCTATCATAGCAATACTTTATAACGGTTCGCTATAATTAATACCCTACTGGAATGTTATTTCCTATACAGGTCAGTTTTATTGTTGGTTACATGCAAAATTGTCAGTGCCCATTATGAGACGCATTTATATCATTGAAAAGGCTAACAGTCGTCTTATTAGGTTTTGGTGTCGGTCAAGTGGGTCTTAAACAAATGATAGAACAATGATCTAGTTTACTATTTTGGATTCATTATTGACGAGTTACCACTCAATACTTTAAATAAAAAGAAGTAAAGTCAATCAGGTAAAGGCACACAGACGACACAACCACCACCATATATCGATAAAAAGCATGTCACATACAACTTCACACACGCCCACACAACTACACACACATAAACAAACACACACACACATTAAACATCAACAAACGCACAAGTACAATCGATAAAAATTATAAACATCAACAAACGCATAAGTACAAAGACACACGACAAACATAAAAGTAAGGGTGACAAAGTGAGTACCGCCTTGGAAGGGTCAGTGGCAAAACCACCGTTGGGGGTTTAATTGGTTTACGGACGTCCCAATCTCACACCTAGTTTAACAAACAGTGTTAATAGAGGTATGCCCATATGACTTACCCACAACGGTAAACACGGAAACAAAGTAAAATTTAGCGTGAAAGTCCGTCCAAAATGTACTCTGTGAGTTTGTTGGAAGTCTGGGGGAAGCCATTAAGGACACAGCAGAGAAAGGGCAATACATAAGTCGGGTAAGCTTATCCCGTTTCTGGGTTTAAGAGTATACCGTCATACAGTAAATGCGTTTAATAAAAATAAAAAACATGAACATGTATATAACCTACGTTTGTAGATAACATCACCATACAATTATGGGTGAGAAATACCTCGTTGCAGTAACGTCCGTAGATTGCAATTATATTTACTAATGAGATGTGATATATGTAACCTTGCTTAATAGTTGGGCATTCAACTGAGGAAACTGTATCGAGCCATGGCATTAAATAGAAGTTGGCATGCACTAGGTATGTAATATTTGATGTCTGGGTAATCAGAAACTGCCCAATGCCATCTGATAGTTTGCCCTTATTTCTCATAATTAGGTCAAAGTCCAACTAGGTACACATTTTAGACACTTTATTTCAGAAGGCGTTATAGCTTTATCATTTTAGGCGTAAAATAAAAAAAAACATGGTACCAAGATGAAGGTTAAACATTGGACTTTAATTTACACTTTGAGTAAAATATATTATTCACATATTCATGTTCGGACGACTGTGCGTTTTGAATATTGGAAGCATGCTAAATCTAAATCATGCTAGATCTTACGACCGACACATTTCCCCGTTACTGATACGTTCAGTGGTTTGGTATTGACGAAGATAATGATTTGCTATCTTTGAGATGTCCTGTAAACTCCAGAGTATTATTAAACGAAATAAGTAAAACATTTATGTGCAATCTTAACATGCTACTATAATAATTACGTCATAGGTAGATCGACATAGTTTGAAAAGAGTGTAGGCACAGATCAATGTGTCCCGTTTACATATAGCATGGTTTTGACTCTCATTTCTTTAATGGTGGTGTTCAGCAAGACGTAACTATGGTGTATATTTCAACAACCAACGGTGGTTTTGCCACTGACCCTTCCAAGGCGGTACTCACTTTGTCACCCCTACCTTCATGTTTGTCGTGTGTCTTTGTACTTGTGCGTTTGTTGGTGTTTACAATGTGTATCGCTTGTACCTTTGCGTTACTTAACATTATTAACAGAACCCCAATGATGCGACCACTTCATAAATAAACATTTCTGTCTTCATAAGCAGGTGGTTGCTTAATGCAGGACGAAAGTTAAGCTTTCTGCATAACTTTCGTCCTGCATTAAGCTACCGCCTGCATGTGCCACCCGGAATTATGCCAATTTTCGGTAATCGCATAACAGGGGTTTTGCTGTATCTAATAATGCTAAGTAATATATTCGAATAATTGCTTTGGGCTCGCTTAAAGTACATTCATTATTATTATGAATATAAGGGAGGGGGCTTTGTCGGGTTTCTGTCCCTATCCAACTAGGTGTTGCTGCCACAGTGTAGGTTCTTTGTTGCACTTTGGTTATACATTTTGATTAATTACGCACTGATTACACATTCTTTAACATCAAGAACAACGAAGAATATAAACTAAATACATGACTGAACAGTTACTACATTTCGGACTACAGCTTAAATGTTAACATGTCTTTATTTAATAATTTAACTCATACATATGCATTTTAATGCCTTTGCAAACATCGAAGACCCAGATCAGACATATCCTTAGGAGCCGTCTGATCAGGGTATGTTTTGTTTGTTAATGATACAATGTACTAGATCTGAATCCAAGATTTCTGCCATGCCCAAATGCCATGCCCAAAATGTCCCCTCTTAATGCAGCATTATTAAAGTAATGTAACTAATATTTATCATGTCATTATTTCCTACATGTATATTCATGGAGTAAAGAGTAAATAAAACAAATGAACATCTAATGGAAAAGTTATAAAGCATTTTATATTGTGGTGCGCGCGCGCGCGCGCGCGCGCGCGTGTGTGTGTGTGTGTGTGTGTGTGTGTGTGTGTGTGTGTGTGTGTGTGTGTGGAGCATACTTCTCAGACTTTCGAAAATGTCAAATCTGTAAAACAAATTGATACCTAAAAATGCTAATGCCTTTGATATAACATAAAGTGCATGTCATAACTGGAACAACTGATTAGAAAACAAATATGTATCCATGTGCAAAAGTAAATAGTAAAAGCTTAAATAGGAAGTCCCGACAGTGAACGCATATTTTCAATATCTTAAAACTTGGTATTTGTTATGCTCAATAATTACTATGAAGATTGTCATTTTGAAATTATATTAAAAACAAAATGACCCTGTGATACAAAATAAACCGATTTTATCAATAATATTTGTTTTACAACGAAGTATTATCGGCTTTTCCCATTCGAAATGTCCGCGTTTTGCTGATGATCATCCGATCTTTCCGTTGTTTACGTAACCAATTTCCTCGGAAGTGGTCGGAGAGACGCGAATAGCGCAAACAGTTACGAAACTAAAACCAAACCCAATTAAAACTGAAACATCGGGGAATTAAACCGTGATTGTCGATATTAAACATATGAATGTTTTGCTTTATTCAACGTTTATTGGATAGAGTTTCTTGCAATATATTATTTTTCAGTATGTATACAAGTGAGTTTTGTATATGTTCGGTATTTTTTAAGCGCGTCAAATGTAGGAACTTCCCCTTTAATATCAGAAACATGTACAATCCGTAATTTTACTCTGTATTTCACAGCAAGTGTGGAATTTACGTTTTTAAGTTATGTTTTAGTTTAATAGCAAATAGACTACATGGAGACAGGTGGAACATACAAAACAAAACATATACTGTTAGGCCAACTTAGACCCAGCATACTGTGTAATTTTGGTTGGCGGTGCATATTTGACCCAACGATTACCATTCAACGACGACACAGATCGAATGATGGTGGATTGATGACGTTGGGCCAACATATATCAGCCGACGTCAAACTAATGCTAATAGATCCTGCAGTATTTGAAGTTGGACCGGCGTCGGTCTGCTACCTTGGTTATGATTGTGTTACCTGTGATTAATGAAAGCAATGATACCTATTGCTGAAACAGAATAATAGAATCCATGATTCAGTACTCAATGATTGAAGGACAGAACAAACATATTCACTTGCGCTGGGTGCTTACGAATGATAAATTTCGGACTGGCACTCCTTATGTTTAATGATAAATCATACGAGCGTGGATGTTATCTGAATGCTGTGGAATCGAAAATAAAGCATATGTAAATATTAATGTGATTAATATTACCATTAGCATTATCATCATCATCATCATCATCATCATCATCATCATCATCATCATCATCATCATCATTATTTTATTGTCATTAATATAATAACTATTATTATTATTATCATCCTTTATTTTTTGAATATAATTATAATCATCGTTATTCTTAAATACCATTAGTATCCACATCATTGTTATCATTATCATTACTATTATTAATCATTGATAAGAAATATAATTATTGCTAGTGTTATTATATTCATAACTTGTGTTGGTAGCTGATCAATAATACATTTCCGTGTTCTCGATGAAATGTATAGTATACTGTATTATTCTGAGAGACGATTGTGCGTCATATAAGAATTATTTTTCATGACTGTCACAAGATACTAATACATATTATGGTTTCTTTGAACACTGGATGTTACTAAGTGAAAAACATATGATACCCCGATAACGGACAACGACCATTCTGAAACAGAATGTACACTAGAAAAGTCATGAAATTATTTTATAGTCCATGTGCAGTATAAGATCTGATTTGATGCAACTAAATAGATATGGCGTTAATTGGCTCCTAGCTTTTCAGAAATTCGGTAAAACACAGCGCAAATGTTAATTTGATACCAAATAATTTGAGATTGTAAACATATAAAGAATATCACATGTTTTTCCAACACAATATATGTTCTGTTTAAGACCGAGAAATGTACGTAACTTAAGCTATCCGTATTTTACTAGGCGCATTTATAATACGGTAGAACTTCATATTCTTTTCCATCAACACACATTTGAAATCTTACAGCAAAATTCGAATAGCAGGCTTGATTAACTAGATATTTGCTAACAAAAGAGAGAGACATCACGAACACCAGTAGCTGAAAACACTACAGTAAACGTTAATTACAGGCCATCGCGGCTGTTGCTAAAGTGTCCGTATTAATTCGTGATATATGTACAGTCTGTAAATGCGTGCAGTGTTTTAGAGAGTGTCAATGTTCAGTTGAAAATGAATAGTGTTGTCATGAACGTATTAATTAATGAACATGCACGATATACGGAACAAACGATTGCCGGAACAACTAGCATTCATTCCTAAATTATTTTAAAGATATTATATGAGCGACTTCGGTTGCGGAAAGTCTGCGCCTGCTGGGTACCCAATTTGCTTACTGATTAGAAGAAACAAAGTAAGATTAGACCAGTATCACAAATAATCGGAAAGTATGATAAACGTGATCCATGTTTTCAAGAAATAGTTACAGGTGCTTAAACCGGGCGATGCTATTTTAAACCAGAGTTTAAGTCTAAAAACAATTAATTCTGCGGGTAAGATACCTTTCATTAAGAAATACCAAAACTCGGGTGTTACATACATTTTTCATTGATTAAAATGCACTGTACGTCTAATCCCAGTTCCCAAAGGTAATGTTTGACTGAAACGTTTTACAAAGCAAACGCTCCCACATACGTCATCCATTTCTACATGTACAAAAGACCAGACACCAGCGTTCGTTGCATCAATTTATTGCATGATTGCGCACCGGTGCATACCTCTGGGGCGGTGTGCAAGACTTGGAAATGTCTAGTCTTGGTGTTGTAGAACATTCTCCATACAGTCCATACATGTCTCCGTATGACCATTGATTGTGTCCACAATTAAACTAAATGCTACAAGGACACCGACAAGACTCCATGTGCGGCATAGAAATTGCTCCCACCAGTGTGTTAAATAAACACATAAAGACCAGTACAGTACGGTGTTCTGGAAGTGGGTAGATCGATATAAAATGTGTGTAGAAACAGTTGGGGCGTACTTTGAAGGACTCCAAAAAATATAATGTGAACAATTCAAACAGTTTTTGGAAGATCGCCCTACGTTTTGAAGGTATGAACAATAGCCTTCGTGTATATGTATATTATCATTGTATCAAATTGTATCGTGTAATATACAGCCTTATAAATCTATACAGTTTACCGTAAAACACATTTTGTAACCATGCACTGAAATATGTAAATGATGGCGTTCTGTAGAATAATTTTCAACATATGCAGTAGACTGACTGAACTACATAGTATCAAACATACCGTTGATATGGGCACAGTGATTCTTATACGTGATATATAATTTGAAATGAATTATATATAAACTGAGATGGATATAAGGGTAAAAATGTACATGTTTCATCAGCTTCCCGAAACCACCTAAATAGTACTGAACGCAAAACATTTGCTGAAATAAGCAAAATATGTATATGTTTTTATGCTTCTTTCTTGATGCACTGGTATTGTGGAACCACTATAACAACATGTTTACGTTGACTCATTTGGAACAAGCTGGGTTGTTATATAGTAGATACAAGTTATAACCCTAAATCTGCAATTGGCATCTTCAAGCAAAACGATTAGGTAAGCATGTTGGTACCCATCATATCAATTCTATTCAGCTATAAGTCTTCCTGACCAACTGAGATAAATGGTCAGTTAACAATGACAATACAAATTATAGAAATATCTCTGTTATGTTTTTATGTTTTCTGCGGTGAAAGACTGTACAATACTATTTCCCATCCTTTATTTATCCTTTTCTAAAAATAAACTTCAATTAACTAGATGTTTAATGAATCGGTGTAATTGGGCAGTGTAAGGGAACCTGCCAGTGACACATCTTCATGATTTATTTTTGTATTTGCAATTAGAACTTATACATTCATTCATATGTTGGAAGGCAGTTTGGCGTAGGTTATCTGATTGTTTGGGCCATTTAATTTCTGTGGGCGGGTTTAATTGAAATATATTTTGCAGTATGATCCCAAATGCTTGCCCAATTTAACCAATTGATAAGAACTTAAACGTATACTAAACCAATCCTCTTTTACAGCAATTGGCTTCTTCCAAATTGCATTCATTTTTGTATGTCAGATTAATGCAATTCTAACTGGTTATTTTACGCCTCAAGCCATTTTGGTCTTTTGGTTATTCCCTATTTGTAATCAACAGTATACCATATAAATTCAAACATGATCTGTTGTTACAATGTACAATCTCTGGGTTGATACTTGAATAAAATGTTAGAAAGTTACGTTTCAAATATACGTTCAGTGTTGACAAATGCAGCTTCAATTATTATACGTGGCAAAAAGGTTTTGTTTTGTTGTGCACATCCTAAACACATTGGAGTCAGATAGCCAATTATTGCGATAAGGGCATGCATCCAGGCGACAGATTCAAAGGACCTTAATCAAATATGTTCGTTCTGATAAAGTATCTTATCTACATATTGCCTTGTAGATACACAAGTTATTCACCGATCACGAGTAATGTTATTATTTGTTTGATTGCCCCTATTTTGTTTACTTGGTTATTTTTATAAATTGGATAAATGTTACAGAATTAATATTTATATAATCGTGCTGTCCTGTTCTTTTAGCACATTTGGTTTGATTATTATGCATGATGCTTTATTGATTTGATCTTTATTTTAGATATAAACATATAAGCGTACCAATTCCCATGCATGATGTTAGACTGCATGAAAAAAATGCGCTGTTCAAACTGGCTAGCACGTGGTATCCTGCACGTATACACCAGCTGTGGCATTTGCATTAAATATATAATCATAATGTATAAGAAAATGCGTAATTCTAAATTTTGTTTTTCGGGTATATAGCGAGCTCTGAAATTCGATATACAACCAACCCAACACATGTGCATATGAAAGAGTTTCTTCACTATCCACTTTCCATAAGTCCAACTATGAACTACATGTATTAGATGTAGAGTAAAACAACGTTGTCTGCATGTTTTAAGATGCGATGCCGATTTATATTTGGAAACATTGTAGAGCATGTTATATGTGATACATTAAGGGAACAATACTCTAGACCTAACAACCAATATACAGTGTTCAAATAAGCATATGTGAAAATTGGATCTCATACTATTGTTTTTATGCGGCAAACAGGACTAAAACTTTTAAAAAGAAAGGTTATGATCCTATTATATTGCAACGCACTGCATGTTTGGTTATCGACCCTTTTACAGTCGGTAGCTACGCTTTCCTCTTTGCGCGATGACAGGCCGAGGGTAGTACTCTATGATGGTATACTCTTAAACTTGGATACAGGATGAGCTTACCAGACTCATGTATTACTTTTTCCCTGTCGTGCCCTTAACGGCTTACCTGCAGGTGCTCTGACTTCAGCAAAGTCATTGAGTACATATTTGACGGATTGTCACAGTTATTATGCTATGTTTTACATGTTGTCCTGTGTTCACCGTCGTCTATGTTGTGGGTAAGTCCAGCGGGGATACCTTTATTTACAATATTTGTAAAGCTGGGGTGACTTTGAGAGAAGTGTGAGGTTAGGACGTCCATAAACCGGTTTAAACCCCCAGTGGTGTTTTTGCTACTGACCGTGCCAAGGCGGTACTCTCTTTGTCACCCTTCCTTTTGTTTGCCTTGCGTCTTTGTGCTTGTGATTTGTTCATGTGTGGAACGTTTGTCCCTGGTTCTTGTGTGTCTTTTGGTGTTTTCTGTGTTCATTTCGTGTGTGTGTGTGCGTTCGGGTGTGTGTGTGTGTCATGCTGTCTATCGGTGTTTTGGTGGTGGTTGCGTCTTGCATGTGGCTTTGCCTGCTTGACTTTACTACTTTTCCATTTACAACAAATAATGATAAGATGCATATCAACATAATTTTAGGGTGGTTGTGACTTTGGAATACATGTGAGGTTAGGATGTCCGTAAACCGGTTTAAACCCCAAGTGGTGGTTTTGCCAATGAACCTCCCAAGGTGATACTCTCTTTTATATGTGTTTGGTGTCTGTGTCTTTCTATTTGTAACTTTGTTCATGTTTGTTCGGTGCGCGCGCGTGCGTGTGTATGTGTATATGTATTACTTTCTATCGGTATTTTGATGGTGGTTGCGTTTTGTGTGTTTTTTTTCTGCTTGACTTTACTACTTTTTCATTGACTTATACATTATCGCTTGCGCCGGTGCTAGGGAGCTCAAGTAGTTCGCACTTAAATAACTACTCACGAACAGGCTCAATAAAACCGAGTCTGCAATTTTCTCTGTTCACATTGCTGTCTTGCTTTTGAAGGATCTCTCAATTGTGACGTCCGGAAAAGTCGCCCGTGCTTTATTCTCAGTGTTGTGATATGTTAAGGTCCCTCGGGATCATTATTTCCGATGTTTCTGGTTTCTACAATTGACAACGGTATAAGTCGGGGCGTGGGTAGTGTTGCATTTTTAATAACTGCTCATGGCCAGATTCAAAACAACCGAGTCTGTCCCGTACTCTATTCACAATGTTATATATTCTGGTCATTCGGGATCACTAATTTCAATGTTATGGGTTAAGAAAATTTAATACTTCTTAAATGGAAAAGTAGTAAAGTCAAGCAGGCAAAGCCACACACAAGACGCAACCACCACCAAAACACCGATAGACAGCATGTCACACATACACACACACAACCACACACCCAAACGCACACTCACACACGAGATGAACACAGAAAACACCAACAGACACGCAAGAACCAGAGACAAACACTCCACACATGAACAAAAAAACCGCAAGGTAAACAAAAGGAAGGGTGACAAAGAGAGTACCGCCTTGGCACGGTCAGTAGCAAAAACACCACTGGGGGTTTAAACCGGTTTACGGACGTCCTAACCTCACACTTCTCTCAAAGTCACCCTAGCTTTACAAATAGTGTAAATAAAAGTACAAACCAGCGGGCGTGGGTGAGTAGTGTTGCACTTTTAATAACTGCTCATGAACAGACTCAATACAACCAAGTCTGCAGTTTTCTGTTTTCAGATTGTTGTTTTGCGTTCGAATTATCTCTCACTTAAGAATTTAGTTGCTACTTTTTCATGAATTTATTCATTAACTGTGCTAGGTAATTCTGGGTATGGGTATTTTGGGGCGACGTTAGTTGGATGTAGCATGTCTATTGGTCGAAATGTGGATAATTTAGCATCTGACTCATATGCATGATTTGAACGTGTTAAAACACTACAGGGGTTATCGGGACAAGCGCAGAACATTATATTTAGTGTTTTGAGCTAATTCAATATAGTTGAGTTACTAATAAGTAAGCTAATGTCTTTATAGTGCAAGTAACAAATCATTGCGTATAATAATTATAAGCATATTTACTACATTTGCATAAATTAATTACATCCGACGAATTACTACCGACCAATAATTTGACTACATTCTGAATGTTTGGTCTCATCCTGTGGCGTGGTTTAGTGTATAAACATAAGAACGATGTAATAGTAAAACATATATTTGTTTTCGTTAAATGCCGCAAAGTGATACGATGAACTCCAAATGTAAATGTTACACCTGTACAAATGAAGCCGTTTAACCCTATCCCTTATGTAAGCGCATGTTCACGCATCTGCAAACAGAGTAGACCCAGATACTGTCTCGGGATAACGGTCGAGCCCTTATTTAGTATTGATTTACAAGGGAAATGTCGACAGTTTTATTTCAAACAAGCTATATATTGAAAACAATCCCGAAACATTTAGCTTTATAGATCACCAAAGGGAACTTATTATGAAGACGCCCTCTTAAATCCAAAAACGGAAGGATGGTGTCAGATCTTTGTACTCTCGTTTGTATTGTCGTACTTTTTATTATTAAGATACTCTGTAGTTGTAGATTAGTCGGAGAGGGAATATGTGTATTTACACTGTGTGTCGGTTACCCCTGAACCGGTTTAAGCATTTGTCACGCACTATTCCATGGCGGTACTTCCATCTCCCCCTATGGTTTGTTTGTTTTGTTTTTTTGCGTATCTTTTTGTGTTTTGATAGAAATATACATTTGCCGCACCTTCTTGTCATGGTGCTGTTCAGTCGGTTGTGTAATTTGGTGTTTCCTGCATGACCCTTGCATGTATATTTATTGTAAAACAATTATATAAAATAAAACAAATACAGACGTATACAAAAACAATTGCAGGATGTATGTTACATTAATATGCAGTTTGTCATTGCGTAAGGCTACTATTGTAACTCTAATTAAACTTGCCTTGTTTATCTTGAAACAATCTAAATCAATGCCACATGACCCTTAGATCAAGACCATTCGTCAGCTTGTCTGTCTTGCACATGGGTAAGGGAAATAGTTTTCCAACAATGAGAAAAGAAGAAACAGTTTTGTGATGTGAGTGTGTCTTTTGTGTGATTAGGGAGTCTGCATGCGCACTTCACGTGTGCTTCTTATGTGGCCTCTCCTGTGTCACCTTATGCTATGAGCTCCTATAGTTAAGACATGTTCAAATAGTGTGTATGGACTGATAAGCGTCTCTGAATTATTAATTATGTAGAGACGTATTTTAATATTATTGCTGACTAAAATCAGGCGTTTGTTGTATCCGCGATCTGGTCCAGAGTTTATAAAACTTTTTGCTTGACTCTGAAATCATTCTCAATCATCTGACCAATCAGATACTTGAGAATGATCTCAGACTCAGACTCAGAAGTTTTATAACCTCGGACCCTGACCGGGGCTCGCTCAAAGTGCTTACAAATGACCTTATATCCCACAATATGGTAGTTAGCAAATATAAACAAAGAAAACAACACTACAAAGTTGGTGTTCATAATGAGTGCGGTCTGGCATAAATATCCATGAACTACAGGGTTTAATTAAAGGGTCTCACGAGATGGGTCTGATAAGGAATATATCACAGTGACGACATAAATAACCCGATCGAATGTTTAGAATTTCATTTTGTATTGTCCGGGAGGTCATATACGAAATAACATAACCCTGATCATTTAATATCATAAAACCGAATCATTTTCTGACGGTGGAAAGTGATTTAGCAAACCATCGTTTAATTATGTTATTTGACCCACCGATATGTACAGAGCCTTTTTTGTGAAAATCACAATAGAAAGGGAAGTTATTAAGAAGGGTTCTCACCAAGTCTTTGGTGTCAACTATGACCGTATTAAGGTGAAATGATCTGAAGGAAAGTGACAAAACGGTTCTGAAAATAAAACGTTTAGATTTATTCTTCATTTCAATCGTTTTCTGTGTGATGCTTATGCAATTTGAGTTCTATCACTGTGTGAAAATAAAACGTTTAGATTTATTCTTCATTTCAATTGTTTTCTGTGTGATGCCAATGCAATTTGAGTTCTATCACTGTTGGAACATGGCGCTACATTAGTTATTGTTTAGTTATATTGAAAGATATTCTGACCATAGTCTTAATACGTGTAGCTAACATTTAAATACATATTTACTGCTCGCATGGCTGTACCACTCAAACGAAACCCGAGGTGTTCGCGTCGGTAAGAACATCACATGGATGATACAGGATTTTGAAAACGATGCAATGTCGGAGACAGAATATCCTAAACGGTTTGGTTATTAACGCGCAATATTTCGTGTTTTCGAAATCCAAGATTGACCCAATGCCTTCATTATATGTGTACAAAGATTTTCGTTCCACATTGTCTCGACCAAAGGATGAAATCTAAATATGGCTTTTCTTTGCTAGTAGATTTTAATAGTCGTAATTTAATTATAACTCTTAAACTTCTTAAGCAAGGCTACAGGTATCATAAAATTCGGAAAGCTTTTTCAAAATTCTATTATCGAAATTTGCCCCTCATTAGTAAATATAAATGCAATTTACGGACATTACTGCAGCAAGGTATTTCTCATCCAGATTTCTATGGTGATGTTATCTACAAAGTTAGGAAAATTCATGGTCATATCCATTTTCACGATTTGTTTATTAAACGCATTAAAACTGTTAGGAAGAAAGGTTATGACACTATTATATTGCAACACACTGCATGTTTGGTTATCGACCCCTTTACAGTCGGTCGCTACGCTTTCCTCTTTGCGTGCACGATGACAGGCCGAGGGTAGTACTCTATGATGGTGTACTCTTAAACCCAGAAATGGGATGAGCTTACCAGACTCATGTATTACCTTTTCTCTGTCGTGCCCTTAACGGCTTCCCTGCAGTTGCTCTGTCTTCAGCAAAGTCATTACGTACATATTTGACGGACTTTCACAGTTGTTATGCTATGTTTTACATTTGGTACTGTGATTACTGTCTTCTATGTTGTGGGGAAGTCCGGTGGGGATACCTTTATTTAGCTAGGGTGACTTTGAGATAAGTGTGAGGTTAGGACGTCTGTAAACCGGTTTAAATCCCCTAGTGGTGATTTTGCTACTGACCGTGCCAAGGCTGTTCTTTCATTGTCACCCTTACTTTTGTTTGTCTTGTGTATTTGTGCTTGTGTTTTGTTCATGTTTGTCTCTGATGCTCGTGTATTTGTTGGTGTTTTCTGTGTTCTTCTCGTGTGTTTACGTGTGTTTGGTTGTGTGTGTGTGACATGCTGTTTATTGATGTGGTGATTGCGTCTTGTATGTGACTTTCTACTGTATGTGTGTGTGTATGAGTATAAATTGCTATGCTTTCTGTAGGTGTTTTGGTGATGGTGGCGTTTTGTGTGTGGCTTTTCCTGCTTGACTTTACTACTTTTTCATTGGAAAAAAATTACATTTGCCTTCGTATCAGCCGAACTTATTTCTTTCATTTAGACGTGTCATTTCTTAATCGACACATTACACAGTGTACACGAATTGCATGCCTGTTATTATCTCCGCAATTGTTAGTACTTTTGAATTTCAAGATAGGTCAAATGCTTTCAGAATATTTGTAAGGAGTTTTGATTTCGTCCCAGGTCTCGATCAAAGATGGCCATGTTTTAAGACTGATATGTTGGGTTGAATAGATAACAGCTTTATTGTTTCATTATATTTAGCCAATCGAATTCCAGGTCGTGTCTTATGCTATCATAATGCATGTGAGTAGTTCCACCAAACTTGGCATGTTTTATACTTTAGCTGGGTAAATAGATCTGCTGTATTCATAATTTATAAATAAAATAGTTGAGATATCAATGTGTATCAGCGATATTATATAAAAATAGATATGGATGCCGGCGTAGATATAATGCTTCCTTGCAATAATTCAGTAATTTATCACGCGCCTTCTAGTGTATATTGCAAACATGATGTCTTTGATATTAATAGCTTAAATATCTGTTTCATCATTCCTATTTGGTATTAACTACACCACATTTCCAAACGTTTTATCATTTTTAACAATTACTCATTTAAATATTGGCAAATTTACTCGTGGTATCATTCATGTCAAGGTTGTGTGCAAATACTCGACATTTTACAATTCCCAAGATTAATATTGATGGGATTCAAAATGAGAAATAATTATATCATTACTGTTTCTTTTTAATACCAGTTGCTGTCAAATTTGATTTGAGCGGGTAATCGGTATAAACAGATTATTACTGTATAAGAACTTGGTACAGAAACAGATACAAATGAATAAAGTTGTTATTGTCTGAAGCATGATTATAATTTATATATATTGTTACTGAATATTCGGAATGCAATATGATAGTCATAATTCTGTAAAGCAGGTGCGTAATTTCTTTGACTTATTTTCTGAAATTTCTAAAGTCAAGTTATTATTGAAGTAATTTTCAAATCATGACACGGCTGAGTACTGACCTGCCATGTTACATCATGTCATATCGCTTCATGTCAAACGTAATTACGATTAACCTCTACAACGACATTTATCAGCGGTACAACATGTCTATATATAGCAAGCGCTTTTTGGTGTGTTCAGGCACTACATAAAGCAGTTGCCTGATCAGAACCATACTGACCTTCATTATCTTCTATACAATACTTGTTTTTACTTTACAGCAAATCCCAGCACAAACTTACATCATGGACTATCACACAATATCTAATGTGATTTGTTCATGGGGTATAAGATCCCTAGGCTTTAGCGTAAGAGGTTATACGAATGTGACTTTTGAGCATTTGCATATAAAACGACAGAGTCGATTGGGTATGTTTGATAATCAAATACATACCTATTAATGTTTTTTACATGTTTCATTTTCTTTATTCATTGTTTTATTTGATAAGTATGCATTGATGCGAAATTGCCCGAATACAACATACAGTCATGTAAGTTCAAGGTGAATTTGTAAGCACGCAGTTTATTTGTTCGAGTCTGCAATTTTCTCTTTTTGCATTTCTACTTTTGCTTTCGAAGGATCTCCCATTTTCAGGATATATGTACTTCACAACAGCAGGTGTTAAGTGCTTGTGTGGCGGCCGTAAAAAGTCGCCCCGTACTTCATTCTCAGTGTTGTTATATTTTCTGGTCCTTCGGGATCTTTAGTTTTCATGTTATTAGGTTTGAAAATTGAATACTGCTTAAGCCGGTGCTAGGGCGCGTGAGTAGTGTTGCACTTTTAATTACTACTCATGAACAGACTCAATAAAACCGAGTCTGCAATTTTCTCTTTTTGCATTTCTACTTTTGCTTTCGAAGGATCACCCATTTTCAGGATATATTAACCCTTTACTCCATAAACAATCATTTTAACGCCGTGAGAGTAGTCTGATCAGGGTCTGCCCTGTTTGTGTATACAATAATATAAAGCTGATTATACAGTTTATACCATGCTAAATGTTTCCTTGTATTTGGTGCCATTATAAAATGTCAGCCACTAAATATTTATTCTTTCATTATTTCTTATTGTACAGTAAAACCTCTCTATAACGGCCATTAAATTACATTAAGTATTTTGTGTTAAATGCAGGTGACTGCTTAAAGCAAGGTGAAAGTAAAACAGAACGCTGCTATAGGAGTGTTCTGTTTTACTTTCACCTTGCTTTAAGCAGTCATCTGCCCTAAATACCAGCTACTCAACACACTTTAATGGCCATTGTAGAGAGGTTCTATTGTATACTCACAAGGTGAAGGGTATCAAGAGCGTGTGTAATATAGAATACGATTCGCTTGAAATGAACTGTACTATGCTCACTCATTGTATCGTCATTATAGCGAATTAAACATATTTGAGTTACTAGGGAAAACCATATTACTTGTCACCTAGTATAATTGTTTTTTAAAAGTGGCTGTCTGATGGAGCGAATGGTGTGTGCATTATTTGCAAGTAGAATACGAGGATAAAATCGATTTGCTATAGAAATAAGCATTATCTCGCTGTGATATAGAAATGTCTGCTCCAATTCGGATCTGTTCATGTGTGACTACGTCGGATTCGATTAAGCACTTACCAAACAATTGGCTGAATGTCAAACAACTTGCAACCTGACGCTGAATTATACGTCGTATCGGTTTGATCCAAGCTGTTTTGGGAGTCGGGAAATTGATAGCGGGGAAGTGGTTATCAGCTTACATTCCCTTTGCACATGACACTGACACCTGTTGGAATATGGAAATTTGGGAAATATATAGTTATACATATTTATTGGCAGGGGATAATAAACATTGTTTAACTCAACCTTACTCTGTAATGTAGTAGATATAAGTGCGCTGCACATAATCGCATTTCCTCGGTTTAGTGGGCGGAATAACAATGAGTCCAAATGTCCAAATCTAATTTTATATTTCATTTGTCATAATAAAAGGACCCATAGACAAGTACATGGGTTCAGGATGTAGTACATGCCCGTCTGGTCTGGAATTGCACTGCTTGCTTATGACGCAATTGTGGAGTCGCGATTTAGTTTATTGTTTAAAATGATAAGTATCATTTACGTTTAACAATGCGATATAATGTTTACTAAATCGATAATAAATACGCCTTTGCACCAGACAAGCATGTGTGCGCACTGGCAGTTGGCAATCGAAACTCCAATAGTGGATAATTGACATTTATAAATATTGATGGTGTGCACAGTGAAATATACGTCAGTTTCTAGTTCGCCGACGTCCATGGTATCAACGAGAACATAGAACACAGTGCACATCCGACAGACTGCATTCGCATGGTACATGTTAACTCTTTCCATGTTCTATGTTTATTTCAAAATTCAATATCTACTGACTATTCATTCACAAAAGAGTTATAATGAAACATGGAAGGTTGTGGAATAATGTAGCTATTTTAGAAAGAAAAGAAACAAATCTTTCACATTCCACTAGCAAACAGGGCAGACCCTGATGAAACGGTTCCTATATGAGCCGTCTGATCTGAACTACTCTGTTTGCATACGTATTATGAGGGAACGCGTTATATATTATATACTGTGTTCAACCTGTCATAAATGACTTGACCTGCCATTAAGGTTACCTTTAGTAGTATAATTATGTTGTTTGTTTCACGTGCGCATTGTAGACACAAAAAAATGGTTATCGAAATAATTATCAATGGACGCCAACTTTGTAATATATTCGCTGTTGCCTAAGTCGATACGCTCCTTGGGGAAATGTTTCATACTGCATTGCAAATTGTATAGACCCAGTTCGACAGCCTCAATTTCGTCTTGCGAAGTCCCACTGGTGCTGTTTGTCACTGACCACACTGTGCAGTTATGTGTTCACGGTTAATTCTATATAATGTCAAATTGATCTGGTGATAAATTTGTCATAGATGTAATGTCTGATCCGGATCTACACTGAAATGCATCAATATACATATTCTCAGTGAGCGGACGGAGTGATCTACATTGCAATGCATAATAATGTACAATAATTGATGCACAATAATTATTTGACTAGAATGTAGAAGCATATCTCTATTATAATATACGCAAACAATCGGACTGCACCTGTAGAGACCGTCTGAGCTTCGTATATCACGTTTGCAAAGAGTATGAAGGAACAGGTAAACAAAATATGTTCCTTGTTTATACTCAGTAATAATGAGATTAAAACTCATACAAAGAATATATTTATTCTAAATTTGTAAACAAATGCAGAATTTACATTTCAGTAATACGATACGATGAAACGATGCGTCAAACGGATCATTCTATCTGAAACACATCCTATGTAGCTTTAGTTGATTATAATTCAGTGATACCCATTTAACTCAGTCCCTCCTACTGGCGCCTCTGTAGAAGTACAAATATGAGTTTATGTTTGCTAGTTATGTACATTTGCTGTTTCCTTGTGTTGCTGTTCGGGCGGATGTTTGTTCTGTATCTGGTGTTTCCTGCATGATTCATTTGTGTACCTTTATGCAGGAAACACCACATACAGAACAAACAGCCGCCCGAACAGCAACACAAGAAAACACAGCAAATGTACATAACTAGCAAACATAAAGAGACGAACAAAAATAAAACAAACAAACAATGGGTGAGGGAGATGGAAGTACCCATCCTAAAAGACAAACAGTGTAAATAAACGTGTCTCTTCTCCGACTAATCTACAACAACCGCGATGGCAAATACAGTAGTAAAGTGAATGTAAAACAAAAACATTTAAGTGAAACAAACTGTAACTACCTATCGCTAGTGTACTCATTGACTGAGCTGCAAACAGAGTAACTGAAGAAAAGTAATGAAGGGTACGACAAAAACGAAATAGTACAGATGTCCGACGTACTCCTTCCGTTTCCAGATTCCAGAGGTCACTTTCATGGTGTACTAAACCTTTCATTTTTGAAACAATTGTGATAAATAGAGCAATTATCACAGTTGTTTCAAAACTACATAATTCTAAACATTTCCTTTTCTCTAGTAAACGCTCTTTCTTGGTAGATTGATTTAAAGTTGTTGTGTCTAAAAAAACAGCGAGGATATACTGAGTTACATCGTTCGGTTTTAATTTATCAGAAGCGTGATCAAATGAGTAGTCAACAAGTCAAACATGCAAAATATCCATATGTGAGTAGACATTATTTTTCGCAACAGTGAAATAAATTACGTGTACAATACAGAACTAAATACATGCATTGAAAAAACAATCAAACAGGGAGAGCCATATACGAAAACACTGCACCAAAAACCATCAAACAAGAAACGTTTCGGCACAGCCACAAGAAAAATCATTACGGGACGCATATCCAGACCTAAAACATTAAACATGAAGCATACTAAATAACAAAGTGGAACATATAGTGAAAGTTGGAGTACCGCCTGTGAACGGTCAGTGGCCAAACATGGCTACTGGGGACTTAAACCTGGTGTGTGGGTACCCGACCTCACACTTATCACACCATCACCCTAATCATACTGTAAAATAAAAGTCCTCCTACAGGCTAATACACAAAATGAATAACGAAGTCAAGACTAAATAATTTAACAATTTAAAAGGCCCTTAGTGGTTGAATATCAGATCAGAGCTAATCAAGTATTTATGTCTTATATTAATTCACCTTTTGGAATTTTATCTTCATTGTAAACTGGAACGGTAAACAATTGACGTCATCATTTTAATGACGTCATTTAAAAGGACAGGAAAAATACATGAAATATTTCGACAACGATATTTCAAAATAAATCGGAAGAAAATATAAATACAAGTGGATACTAAATACGTAACTGTTTTATTTCGTAAAGGAATAAACATGACATCGTAAACATGTACTCGATGACCATTCAGAGGCCAGGAAAGTTGTGGAGAATTAATTTGGGGTTACGACAGAACTGACAAAATATAATCAAATAGTCTTTGCCACACTGAATTAATGCATTGGTGTGTTTTCAAATACTTTATATAAATGTTTGCTGACATACAACATAAAACATATGGGTTTTCATAAACTATGTTATTTGCTTGTACGATGCTTTTTCAGGAAACAGTTAACTACACAATTGTTCGCCCTTACATATTACCTAGATTCACAGTGTACCGTGTTATTTCATTATACAGTAAAACATCTCTATAAAGGCCACACAATTAAATCAAGTATTTTTGTGTTAAATGCAGGTGGCTGCTTAAAGCAAGGTGGAAGTAAAACAGAACGCTCATACAGGAGCGTTCTGTTTTACTTTCACCTTACTTTAAGCAACCACCTGTCATCAATACCAACTAATTTACATAATTCAGTGGCCGTTATAGAGAGGTTTTACTGTAAATACGTATGACAGTATGAAATATTGTTTAGACGCGCCTTGCCTTTTCTGGTTTTCAGTAAGTATGTCGTTACGTAATCTACTGTTCAGAGTTCAGTCAGATTATCAATAATTGGACGAATTATATGTGTTTAGTAGATAGATGAAATCATCGTAATTACATCTACCACTACAAATCATATCTGATTTAACGTATCTCTTAGTGGGTCCATTTGAACGTTCAGACATAACAAAATTACCTACATAATTATCTATGTTGTTTTCATAAAGTAGGTATCTTTTACTTAATAATGTAGTTTTACTATCCGCGCACTTTTAATATTGACGCCTACAGTTTGCACACCAATTGTCCAATGAGATTCGATAAGCCTAAGGGGCCAATCTGTTTTTTTCATTTGTTTCTTCGCGCTATAACACACAAAGTATCACCTCAAAGTGAACTTGGCTACATTGGATACGCCAGATCTGTTCAGAAAGATACATATAGAAGTGTTACGACCTAACCATCAAGGAAAGTGACTTTGCTGGTATGTTTCTGTGTTTGATTTTTCAGAATTTTCTGATTGACTAACAACATACATGACTATGTTGCAAGCTCAGTTTGTTAGTTGGTTAGCCGTTGTTGCGGGGCGTTATATTATAAGTGGATTATTTAGTGCATGTTATAGCGAACTGTCTTAGTAAGAGGTACAAAATTATTTGTGAAAAATGCACGATACCTGACATAACACACCACCTTTAACCCTCTATTTAAATGTGATTTAAAGGTAATATATCAGTGTTCGCCGGAAAAGTAGTATATATTGCTTATAGTAATCGCATGCCAAATAACTTTACATTAGACATTAACTTATTTTAACACGACAATTGAATCTCGTTCATACAGTCTCGTTTTAAGAGATGCAGAATAGTTAGGGATTTAAAACACACGGACTATCGTACGGGTAATAGATGTATAATAAAACATATACAATCATTCACTTGAAATAGTCCAACATAGGTGAGCAGTCCGCGAACATGCTTGGGTGAAAGAGAAGAGAAAGAGAGTGGGCGTAATGGAGATAGAGAGAGGGGACTGTTCCTGCATGCACAAAATGTAAAAACATAACGGTGTTAAGATCATCCAAAACACAAAATGCGACGCCATACCTTGCACAATTAAAACATAGATAAATAAAAAATAGAGGGTCTTACGTTGACAGCGTATGGCTTTACGATATATTTCTTCTGAATCAGAAAGGTCATATTATGTAGTTGATGGGTGGAAAATTGCCGTAAAATCTAGTAATTGATTTAAAGTGCACACCACTCCCCTCTCGCGATAGTCGTATTCTTAGAAACCATTACCACGCAATGACATCGGGTGTCATTGTTCTTAACAAATGCTTGAGCAAATGGCTTAATGGTCTGGTTTCACATTTGAGACAGAATGTCCCATAATTCAGTCGTGATAATTATATCACGAAGGAAGTCAACCTACATAGTCACTTCATGATTTAAGTACTGTCAGTTAAAACTTAACGCTTAACATTCTGTAAAGTATAGTGATACTATCTTGATATGGTGCAAATCCAACCACTTCCCATTTAAACGAGGCGCTATGTTTATTTACACTGTTTGTCCTTTAAGGTGGAGATTGACTACGTGTGGGGTTGGGCACCCGTAAACCGGTTTAAATCCCCATTGACCACTGTCACTGACCGTTCAAAGGCGACACTTCCATCTTCCCCTATACTTTTTTTTATTTTGTCTTTGTGTGTCTCTTTTGTGTTTTGATAGATATATGAACATGTGTTGAGTTTTCTTGCTGTGGCGCTTTTCGGGCGGCTGTGTGTTTTCTGATGTTTCCTGCATACCTCCTACTTTTTCTGACAGGAGTGTCGAACATATTGGGTCCTATGGAACCATCGGGTTATAACAGAGAAGTGTGATGTCTTGGTCATTTCGAATAACTGTATCCTGCATGGTTGTATATACTGTTTAAAATGTATTAATTGTACTATTTTTAAATCATCAGAGCATTATCCGTTTTGCTTATTGGTGTGGTTATCAGTGTAGAAACATTATCTGACACTACCGTGTCAATGCTGTTGTTGATGAGGTTTTACATTGTTTGCAAAACGTTAACCCTTCGCTTGCTGAAATTTAAGATACATTTCTCCTTCTTTACCCATGCCCTGTTGTAGAATTACATTTATCTTCACTGTGTACACGTATTTCGCTGTGAAATCACTGCTGTGGAGTGCACTGGTTGCACAATCAACTTGTAAATAGTGCAGACCCTGAGACAGCTCCTGCAGGAGCTGTCTCATCTGGGTCTTCACTATTTACAGGTAGGTATATTGACGTGAATATCAAGCGAAGGGTTAAACATGGGTTATGTATAGTCGAGTTCATATAGTCAATGCATGAAAGGCTTTGTTTCTGCACGTTTTATGTCCGTCATTATTCAAACAACTATGCCCCACAGTCAATGTTGTATTTCAAATGATATTAAGATACATTATATGCAATTCAAGATTAGGAAAATCAAATTACAAGGAACCGTTTTGTAACTATTTTTGTAGGAGGTTCGTCTGTAGTAATACGCTATTTATAGAACGTTAGATACGTATAACCGTATTTCAGTAAATTAGCGATTGTCCAACATATAAAATAGAGTCATTTTAATTACAATAATGTCATAACTGCTGGTCCTTTTGGGTGAAACTGCTTACTTTCACGTTCTACTGAAATTCAACATAAAGTCGCATATTAGTTTTTAAACCAAGTAGTAGCAGGTATTACAGATACTTATTCGTAGAATAAACACTTTTCTCTATGAATAGCAATGTCAGATACACAGACATCATGATAATCAGTTAATTTATTTGTATAGGGCCACATTTAGACATAAATTCCTGATAACTACCGAAACTGTCGAGTGATATTTATATACTGTATTTCATAAGCCAACAGAGCAGACACTGATCAGACAGCTCCAATAGGAACTGTCTGTTCTAGGTTCAACCGTTTTGCAAAGACGTTGAAATACGTATAAATAGAGAGTTGATCCTATTAGAACACCCAATACCTAGTTATTTTTTAAAATTTAATACACCAGCTAATATGTTCGAGAACATACATCTTGTGAAAACCTGTTGTTGACATCAGTAGAAATGTGTGCTGCTGTTTAATTCCCAAATTTCTCTCGATGCTATAGGGAAATTAAATTTGCTCATCTCACAATTTGCGACAACACATATGATATCACCCCTCTCTCTACGCTTTCATTGTCAGATGAGATAATTGTGCCATAAAATTAATGGCATGCTTAATGGAAATGAATTAATACACCCTTAATAAGGCAGATAGAAAGTAGAGGTATAATGATTATCACATAAAACCGCTACAAATAGTTGGATCTAAGGACATTATCCCATATTATATTGATTTTGATAATGTATGTTTGATTTGTTAAGGAATGCCGTCGATGGTGTAATGCATGACACTACACAAAACATTAACACGTACTGCAATGACATATGGAAGGGCGTTACAAAAGGTCAATAGTCTAATTTAATCGTGTTTCATATTATATGTGACAAACTGTATCTTATATTCGTGTTTCATATCAATTTAACAACGAATAATGTGCCGTTCACGAAGGTTCACATCGCGTTATTTTAATTTAATGAAATAAGTTGCATATCTCTAAACGTAAACTTATATCATTATATTCAATTATTATAATATTCAAACGAAATAATCATCCAAACAAAACGTTATACGTTCGTTTACATACATGTACATGTAAATGGATTACTATTTTGACTTATTATCGGAAATTATGTCATATAATTTACAGTATTAAAGTGTGTGTTAGCAATTCCTGTGTCCTTATCTTATCAGATGAGTAACGAAATGGGTCAAGGAAGTAGGACAGAAAGTTGCCATGTACACATGCAATTTACCCCCATTCCCTTATATTGACGACTTTTGACGACTCTATAAAAGTCACTTTGTGAAACCATTGTGATCAATAGAGCATTTGCTTCTATAGTAGCAAATGCTCTATTTATCACAATGGTTTCAAACTACAACATTTTAAAATGTTTCTTTTCTCTAGTTAATGCTCCTTTTCGATAGATTAATTCAAAAAGGTTGTACCTAAAAGTAGTCTATGAGGTAATGGGTTAAGCATAAATCGAAATACAAATCATATAATAGTGTTACGAAAACAACGACAACTATGTAATAGGTGTGTATATTAGCTACTGAGTATAAATAAACTGACGGCTGACCGAGACCTAGATCTACATTAGAAATCCAGTTTCACCTCCCGGTTACGTAATAAGTATTAGCGTTTCTCTCTCATATCAACACGCGGGCGTGTCGCGGCATGTGTGTGTATTATAGAACACATACCTATTTGATACAAATACTCTAGAATCCTATTTGGTGCTGATAAATAATACTGTAAAAATCTTCTAATGCGACAACCAAAAAGGGGCATAATTCTGGGTGGCAGAAGCAGGTGGTAGCTTAATGCAGGACGAAAGTTATGCTGAAAGCTCCTATATGCTTAACATTAAGCAAACACCTGCTTTAAACGACACCAGTGGCTGTTTATTAAGTGGTTGCATTAGCGGGGGTTTACTGGATGTCAAAACCAAACGCTATAACTTGTAATCAAACGAGACAAAGATCAATATATTGCAGACATGAGTGCGTATATAGTTTTAGATCAGACTACGGTTTGTTGCACCCGTCTACTGCATAACAATACTATGCCAAGTTATTGGAAACCAGAATAGTAGAACAATTTACATCATTGTTGACCTTCATAAAGGAACTTGTGGGTCTATTTATATCAATGTTAACCGATTAACATAAACTTGCCAAAACAATTAAAATAATATCGATCTTAGACTATATAACGGACCTTGTCAAGCTATTTACATTAATGTAATGTTTGATTCATGTAGGAAACACGGCATACAAAACACGCAGTCGCCTGAAAATCACCATGGCAAATCAGAACAGCAAATGTGTATGCCTATCAACGGAAAAAAGACACACAAAGACATAACGAAACAAACATTAGGTTGGATTGTAAGTATCGCCAGTAAAAACAACGTGTCAAACTATTTATATCGATATTGACCTATATACTGCTACTTGCCAAACTATTAACATCCAAATTAACCTCTATAAAAATTTTGCCTAACTATTTATATCGATATTGACTTATATACTGATATTTGACAAACTATTTTGTGGCTGCGTCTCAACTTATAAGTAGTAATGCAACGAACTCCGGGTGTCCAAATGTGGACACCAACATGCATAATGTGCATTAGAATATTAGAACCAAATGTTTGCTTCTCAGGGCCTACGTTAAATATTCCATTAATTATACTAAACTATACGCTACGTAATGTACGTTTTGTGGATAGTTACAGATTGCTACTCTAGTTAATCTCTCGCATAGTGTCTTGCTTGAGTGGCAATCTGATACACTATGCATTAAGCAGCACAAGTCAAAAAAGAGAGCAGCACAAACACTGTGTGTATAATTCATACACTAATACAATTTACAAGTGGGTTAAAGGTGAATGAATACAAAATGTCGAGTGTTTATGTCCAGTTAAAACTAAATGTTAATACGCAACAGATCAATAACTACAAAGGCTTTTTCTTTTGTCATACCCTATGCATTAACAACGTTAAATGGTAGGTTTCTTTTTTATAATTGTTGTCAGGGAATATAGTTGCTATTTAAAGTTTGGTTGATAACGAAAATAAACACACTTCACTATTATTTAAATGATGAACCGTTAAACGTCCTTATTATGGCATATTTAATTAATAGATGTTGTGTCGAGAGAGATCGCTGAATTGCTCTAAACCCCACATGCACATTTTCAAGGGCACCTTAGGATATCAAACGATATTATCTAGGAGGCAGTTTAGACAAATATAAAGATGTGTATCAATAAATGTAACATATACATGTGCCGTTTGCTGTTACTGGAGGTTGGCATGTCAATGGTCCATGAAAGCCTGGAACACAGAAAATAGCATGTTGCAAATAATTAAGCATTGTATTATCTTATTCTGTGTTTACCGGTATGAAAAAAGCAACCCCACCAAAAGTACATGTATGAGTCAGATACATATATGTGATTCTTACGATCAGGTGGGAGCTTAATACAGGACTAAAATAATGCAGAAAACACCTAAAACATACATCCGCCCTGCATGAAGCAACCACCTAATGATTAACACACCAATGTCTATTAAGTGGATGCTTTAGGAGTCTACTGTTTAGACAGTTGTCTTTCCCTCACACCACTTTCGAGGTTACTAAATGGTTTATGGCATATAGTAAACACTAATTGCGACTACATGTTGCATTGACATGCGTCATACATAGCTAACAGTTGACCCAATATTCATATAAATGGAATGATTTTCAGTCAGCCCATTTATTCTAATTTATGATATTTATGAGCTTGGCTTTCAGTCAACTTGTCTGTATCAAGTTTGTTAATACAGATTATTCTAATTTGTGATATTGATGAGCATGGCTTTCAGTCAACTTGTCTGTATCAAGTTTTGTTAATACAGATTATTCTAGTTTGTGATATTGATGAGCATGGCTTTCAGTCAACTGTGTCTTGTTTGTTAATACAGATTATGCTATTCCTTGCGGAAAGTGATTCATATCTTTTGTATATATTTTGCATATCTTTCATAGACCGGGTAGAAAATCATGTAGATCCTTCCGGCTAGTGATTTCATATATATTGTACATATTTCATTGTCTGGATAGATAATCGTGCGGATCGTTCCGATTAGTGATTTCATCCATGTGCAGCGCTTTTGAACGCACATATCCAGTGTGAAAAGAGCGCTATATAAATGTGGTATAATAATAATAATAATACATAAACTTACGTGAATACTTGAATTGCCCTGATCTAATATTTCGACCACTAAGGACCGTTTTCAAAGATTATCATGTCAAAATACACGTCACATTTTTGTTACATGCATTCAGCCATAAAATTTAAGAATGCATGTAACAAACATGTGACGTGTATTATGACATGATAATCTTCGAAAAATGCCTTTAGTGGTCGAAATATTAGATCAGAGCAATTCAAGTATTTATGTATTATATTAATTCCCATTTTTCGAATATGTTCTTCATTGTAAAATTACATATACATACAACTAAGGAAATAAATGTATAACCCTTTACTCCTTATGCTTTTCTACGCCTTTGCAAACAGAGTTGATCCAGATCAGACGGCTCTAATAGGAGCCGTCTGATCAGGGTCTGCTCTGTTTGCCCATGGATACAATATAGATATAAGTATCTAGTTTCTGCATTGGCAACAACTTCCTGTGTTAATATACTATTTGAAAACATAATCTAATTAATATTCATGATGTCATTATTTCTTTCACGAGTATCCATGGAATAAAGGGATAAATATTATATCAGTGAAACTGCGTTTGTGTTACTGAAACATAAATTTGACTGTAAACAGTTTCTTCACTAAGAGCAAAGAAAGTAAATAAAGTAAAGTAACAGAATACAATGGAACCATACTGTCTGATGTATGACATTAACGTTCATATGTAGCGAAACTGCAAACTCTAAACGCGGTTATCACTTGTGAGGGGAGATTGTCACAGCTGAACTGGAGCTCAAAACATGGGGCGTTGCATCAAGGTTTGGTTAAAAGAATTTGATCAGATTACTCACCATGTTAGAGCTGTTCTGGTCAGAAATACCGCATTTACTAATCCTGATGAATTAGTTCAGTCATCTTTTTGCTGAATACCATGCATGTTTAAACAGTAAAGGGTACTATCGTCATTTATTCCATAGAAATGAATGTTATGTTACCGAACATGCCATGCTAATTGATTTCTTCTATGCTACTTCTTATTCAGACAATTCTTTAAGTGGCGTGTTTTCTTCCATCTGTGATTTGGTGGTATACAGTAAAACCCCTCTAAACCGGAATTCTAGTAGACAATAATTTAGATATTTTTAAGCATGTGGCTCCTTAATGCAGGGTGAAAGTCATGCAGAAAGCTCCTAGAGGAGCTTTCTGCATGACTTTCGCCAAGCATTAAGCAGCCACCTGTCTCCAGTACCGACATTTATGCTAATTTTAACGTCCGGTTTAGAGGGGTTGTACTGTTATTTAAGAAATACCGTTATGCAATGCTACATTCGATATCATGATTAGTTTCTATCACATACTATCACTAATGCAGGTTATGCAAGACAGTCACGTCTAAGACGTGGGTATAATGCAAACCTGGTCATTTGTTTTCTTTTTTGAAACATTAAACAATTATTACATGGCGGTGCATGTAACCAGAGTTAACTTTTTACTTCATGAATACTCCGTAATATTCCCCTCTGAGACGCAGATATACTAGTATGTGTTTTGTTTAGCAAACCCTGTCACCGCGACTCTATTCCTGAAGTATACTATTGGTTGATGTTCTCAATGTGTATACTTTGCAATTAGTTGTACACATGAAATTCATGTCAACTGTCTCTTACATTTTCTGAGTCACACCTAATACTCAAAATATGGAACTTCATTTAGGTATGGTCATACTTATCAGTCTGGAATAAAATGAACTGATCCTGTATCTACATTAAGAGATGTTAGCTTTGGAGCATGTGCTTTCCGAGCGGAAATGTACGCTTTACTATGAAATATAAATCATAAAGAGAATTAATGGCCATAATAATAGCCAATTAAAATAGTTACAAGTATACTTGCACTACTTCCGAACCAGTATTACAGTATTAGGACATCTATTGAATATCTCTATACAATATTATAAATGTAATTAATTTCTGTATTAGGATACCGCTTCAATGTCACTGTATTGTGGTATTAACCCATTTGCTCCCAATGGATTCCTCCATGCTTATATATTGGATTAGTCTATCTTTTATCTAAGGGATGTCTGGTCTAAATTTTCAGTTTTGTTCTGTTTTATATCTAGCCTGCTTACAAATGCATTAAATGCGTATGAAGTAACGCACCCAATACGCGTCGGCACAAGGAACGTTGAAATCCTAACTCAAGGGTTTGAAGATATATCAGAATTTCGCACATTTGTTTTTCTAAAATTAATGTCAATGTCAATGTTACAGAGACACCAAAAATGTATGCCACATTTTGCCTTCGCAAGATGCCCCCACACAACAAATGTCGAACTTGAGCATATATCATACGGACTGCTTTCATACAATATCTACTAAACTTGAAGGTCAAGGTACAAGCTTAGTCTGGTTGAAACCATCGGGATATAGATGGCATTTATACTTATATCATAACCGCAACATATTTTGATATATTAATTTCCAACTACAACAGCATAGAAACCTTAGTGATCTAACTAGCCCATACAATGCTTACAATGAACCTATAAATATGAACATATATTTCACGCATAACTGTTTGCCGTTTTTTATTCATTTTGAAAAGTCATATTATAGATTTGAGAAAATAATCCATCCATTTCAGACACGCAATCGCAACCTGTTCAAACATCCACTTCAATAAGTAGTTTAACACCTGTCCTGTTGCAAAATAAAGTACGAAATATGACATAAAATACGAGTACCCCCATCGGTCATTGGATGGACACAATAGGTTTGTGTTCCGTCCGTACGTCCGTCCCTCAATCCATATTTCCGTGCGTCCGTCATTCCACCCGTCATTCTTCCCTTCCGTACGTCCGATTATTTGTCCAAATGATATAGTTCAAACCTTTGGGTTGTTGTTTCAAATTTTCTTGTATTGGTGCATCTTGGGATGTCGGAGTGTCGCATATCGTTCAAATGTTCCAGTGAAATTTATATTGACCTCGACATGAGTTTTGTAAACATTTGACAGGAAATGTGTCCGTTGATGCCTTAGGTTAGGATTTCCGAATTTATGATGTGGGTGAATCTTAGGAACGGAAAATACCTCATAGTGCTTTAGTGTCTTTATGACACTGACCCTGACCTTAAACTCATTGTTTTCAAGAAATAGAATATCTCGTCAACCACTTGGCATAAATTTTCCAAGTTACTTGTTTGAATGCATCTTCAGAAGGCTGGTGTCTCAAACTACTTGGTGTTTCTGTTACCTTCAACCTATCCTTGACCTGGAATTAAACAAGAGCCTGCAACATATTGCAGATGATGTATCCTCAACCACTTAGGTCACGGTTTCCAAATGTTTTGTGTGGATGAATCTTAGAGTGCCACATACATACTAGGTTGATGTACCGATGCCTTTGACTCGCCAAGCTAACAGTCAAATGGCACCACTTTAATCAGGATATCTCACACTAACACCCATTGTACATAGTGGGAGCAGACTCTTTGGTATACTCGAATCTAATCCAACACATCTATTACTGTTATAACTGTGACTGAACATTGTATGTACAGCATTTCATGGATCATCCATTTTCCTTCCTGCATTACTTCTGTCCTGCATTAAGCTACCACCTGCAAATAACATCCAGAATTATACCACTTTTAGGTGGTCGCATTAGCGGGGTTTTACTGTAATTGATTGCCTGACATTTCTTACGTTTTTATAATGATATATGAACACAGTCTGTGTTGGTATTGGTAGGTACTGTAAGGTCAGGGTCCATATTCATAAAGCTCCTTAGGAATATTTTAACCTTAGGACAACTTAAGGAAAATATTTCTGTCTGCACCTGTAGCAAATCTATTGAGTAACTTTTCATTCAATGACTTCTAGAATATTTAGTTGAATATATATTTGATAAACAGTTTATTTTTTCTGAAATACTCTTACTTTTATTGATTTTATAAGACTAAGGAATATTCAAGAAACTAAGGAATTTTCTTAAATTTCTCCTCAGGAGCTTTATGAATACGGATCCAGATCTATTAGAATTCCATAAACAAACCCCGGACAGACTGCTTCCTACTGTTTGTGTGTAATACTAGTGAAAAGGTCAAAACCTGTTTTGGGATTACTGTTTGTTTTGTTTCCCAAGTTGGTGTATGAAATTCAGTTAACTGTTCACTAAAATAAATGTTTTGCAATAATGGTCGTACTCGCACCAGCGCAGTTACAAACTCAACTCAGCGATGAACCTGTTAAAATACAGACACACGTTTTAAAATGCCCCCTTAACCATACCTTTAACCGCTCTTACTATTCATCAATTACTTTCATAATGCGTAAATTCCAATGATATATGTGCTGTTTAACAAGGTACTATCTAACATATGAGTCTTTCCTTGTCTTATTATTAAGTAAACGTGTAAAATATAATTTAAAGAGAAACGAACAAAACAAGCCCAGTTAATATGGCAAATGGCAATTATTCGTTGAATTACTGGTACACATTTAGGTGAACATCCTTGCAAACAGTTTTGGATCAGATGAGACGTAAAACAGCCTATTTAGCAAAGACAATATTTGTTTTAAAATGTGAATAAGTATCTGGGTTGATAATATGAATATGGAGACATTACCAAGAGGTTACAAATTTGGGGATTGAGTCTGAGATTATCCTCAACTATCTGATTTATCATATTTTAGCCAGCTCAAGCAGATGGATCTTTTTCTATAACCAGAAACTGTTGTAAATTTAATCGAAGATACATATACAATGTACCTTATATGCCATTAGCAATATATCTAGATATACATATTATTTAAGATCAATTCCTATAAATCTGATATATTTCCTATGGTGCTACTTCTTCCAGTTAATTTAAATGGAAAGTATAATCCGTTGCGATTCCACTGCTCCCGCTGGTATTGTTATTAAATTTATGTTTCATCCATTTACAAAACTATAATAGAAATATTCGATAGTCTGAATCGTATCAGTAGGTATTGCCAAATCCACTTGTTTTTAAATTACAGAAATATTCGACAGTATCACTGCCTAAATGGATCGGTATCATGATATTAACGCGAATACACTACGAATACAATCAGATGGCTTTTTAAATCCAGCGACCCCTTAACAACTGGAGGTTTCTGTTAACTTTCGTCCTGTAGTTATCCACCTGTCTATAACCTCACTATGACTGCTGTTTAAAAGGGGTTTGCATAAAATTGATTTGTCCCACACTCGATGGTTTGATTGCAACAATGGATCTGAAGTCAGACAGGCGATGCCCCACGTACGTACATAGCAGCCAGCAAAACACAAACGAAGCCCCCCCCCCCTCCACACACACACACACATACACACACACACACACACGACCCAACACATACAGACATTGCTGAATTGTTCATTTTCTACTTATCATCGAAAGAAAACATTGGCGATGTACGAATGCACCGTTAAATTCAAACCATCAACATCATCGAAAATACAGGACAAGACATGACGTCATCCACGGAAAGACCCATAACCAAGACATACCTTACTGAAATATGTCGTATGGGCGGGGCTAGATCAGGGGCAATTCGACACACTGACTTGATTACAAAGAGTCAAAAAACTATTCATATCGTATTGCGGACTATTACCGTCAGCAAAAAATACCTTAAAGCATATACTCCCATATTCAGATGTACTCGTGCATATTATTATTCCATACGCAAACCAAAAATGCATTTAATACAATGTACTAAAGACAGTGTATTAAGACAACTTACAATTCTATTATTCCCTTTGCTGAATTGCTACTGTTGTTTAACTCTATAAATACGCCTTTAAATGCATTTGCAAGTATTTTGAAAATGGGTGATCCTTCGAAAGCAAAAGTCGAAATGCCACAAGAGAAAATTGCAGACTCGATTTTATTGAGACTGTTCATGAGTAGTAATTAAAAGTGCAACCCTACTCACGCAGACGCAGATTAGACGGATCATGTAGAAACCATCTGATCAGGATCTACTCGTTTTCTTACGAAAGTAATAAGAAAGTAGTTGACGGTTTATGCATGTGTCCATATGCTGGTATAAAACAAATCACCTGATTATTATCCCTGATTCAGTATGTCTTATATCATGTTTTGCTAATTATTTGAAAACGTCGGTTTTACATGGATCTTTACGCATTATTATTAAATTCCCCAATAATCGTCTTCTCCGACACACATTGCAATTTTGTATTATATTATAGGTACATCACACCGTTTCAATTAAGTTGTTTCGATTTGAAATAACTAAGAAATGTATATATTAGACAATGCATCAATTGTAAACTATCAAACGATTTAAAACAGTAGTGTGTAAAATTTAACACGGTACATACAAAGCAAGCTTACACAATTTGTAACTAATCAAAGTTATGTTTCATTTATGCCTTAAACCTTTTCACGTAGTAGCAAAATAAGGTCTCCCCAAACCCTGACTAGGAGCAATATTAAGTTTTAGAAGCTACCAACCAAGTGTCAGACAATTTGGATCCTGACAAAACGATGAATTACTCTGCATATCATTATTATTTCATGCTGTCCAATTCCGTTTATAATGATAAGAATAAAAGTTCGGCATTTTACCGCACTAACCGTATGTTGATGATACAAAAATGTTACAATTCTTGAATATCTGTATATGCTATATATGACACAGATGTAAGAAATAAAACTAAGTGCGGAACAAAGTTGTATGGCATTTTTACTGCATTACAAATTATTGCAACCTTAAGCAGAACATGAATGGTATTGCTGTTTATAGAGACCACTACAGAGTTGTCAATAATGTACATCTAACACATAATGTGATCCGAGTAGCTACATAGTTCAAATTAAAGTAATTATCTCACGATCCAAGACCTGACTCGAATTTGAAAACGGCTTGGATTCATTTGAGACTCTTAATATGTCGATGCCCAATGTGGATCAAAGGTGTTTGTTTTAAATATATAGGTAGTCTTGGGTTAAATAATAATATTTGTACACAATTAGGCGTATGATTAAATATATTTTATCTATAATATGTCTACTCGGCAGTAAATAATTACATTTGCTTAAGGTGAGGCTAATGTATTATTATAAATATCCTAAACAAAATATATATAGTATATGTAGCATCATCAGGATCCAATAATTACTAGGAAACATATACACAGTAAAACCGTATTATAAATTAGGCGTTCAGGTTTATACGAATGCCGGTCTTTAAGATAGATGGCGACCTGATGCAATGTGGTAGTCGTTGAGAGAGATTTAATTACATATGTTTTAATCAAACCATCTGAACATAGTTTCCTGAAATAATAGTTGAGGTGTATAAACGAAACTCATACATTCTTTGGATGGAATAAGTGTGAGGCTGTGCGCCCCAGAACCGGTTTAAACCCCTAGTGACTTTGTCACTGGCCGTTCCAAGGCGGTAATTCATTCTCCCCCTATTTTTGTTTGTTTTGTCTTTGTGCGTCTCTTTATGTATTTGCTAGTTATGTACATTTGCTGTGTTTTCTTTAGTTGCTGTTCGGGTGGTTGTTTGTTCTGTATATTATTGACGTTTTGAATATTCATACTTCGATGGTGTTTCCTGAATGACTCATATGTGTACTTTTAACACTGCCTTAACGCTAAGCACCTTACTTTCTTGGACACAAAACTGTTTCAATATCGTTTCAATTTCTTCCAGAACACCAACTGCGGTTTGATTTACTTTGGCAAAGGAACAATACGTGGATATGTGGTTCTATATTTAGCCAGCTCCGTAATGTACACCAAAGATGGGGGAAATGCAGTTTTAACAACATGATTGACGTTAGATTTGACTGTATGATGCTGATAATATTTAAAAAAAAATGTAATAATTACCAATATAACTATATTAGAAATGTTGGTTTTTATCTCAGAGTACACTTATTACGCTTGAATTGAAAAGGCCTAATTACAGGCAGTTAATGGGATTCAGATGTTACAATTTCTGGCTTTTCACCATTGCCCATCATCATGTTCTTTATAAATAATATGTCCATTAAGCATACATGAAGAGCTAGTGTGATTATATAAAAACAAGATGAATGACTTGTGGAAAGATGTCAAACTATTTGGTATATAGGATAATGAGACAGAAACTAATAAATGGAATTGCGCTCAGCCAACTGTACATTTACTCCCCTGGTCATTGAGCCATTCGCTTACAATATTGAACACTGCTAACATAAGGCGGGATTACGTAGCCGCAACACCGGCTAGTGGCCCTCACAGGTACACAGTTTAAACAATGGGATACACTGATAAGCGTCTTTGAAATGTCAACCTTATTCAGACGGGGTTCGATCCCCGGACCTCTGTATACTTGCACATTCACTACGATGCATATTATATAGTTTGGACAGAAATATATTGGTTTAACATACCGTGTTCAAATTGCACATGTGTGCCTTGATATCACTTATTTCATCGAGCACTAAAGTTCCAGTGACGTATAATGTCCTTTAGGGATCATTTGTGCCAATGTTATGAAAATATTAAATTCCGCTTAAGCCGTTGCTAGCTGGCGTGAGTAGTATTGCAATTTTAATAACTGCTCATGAACAAACTCAATAATATCGAGTCTGCACGTTTCTCGTTTCGCATCGCTACTTTTGCGTTCGAAGGATCTCCTGTTTTCAGAATTAAATTGTAACGAACACTGTGGAAAATTCAGCACAATGCGTATAATTGTGGATATTTCAGAAATACTAAATAATGGCCTGGACTGCTTCTGCAAAACATCGAGTTTTCTTTGGCTGCCATACAGACAAACTCAATGAACCAAGCAAGATAGTGTCTATGTAGTGCCAAAATCAGTCAGACTCAGAGGGGATATTATTTGGAGGGAAAATATTAGATATATACTCTCTGGCGACTTATCATGTATTTTGGCTGACAAACATTGGAATCCTAGTCCACCGAGAATAACTCCTCCGCCCAATAGCACGCCCGTCAACGCAATGAATTCTGTTTGCAAAACGTAAAGAGTATTTTAATGGAATGATGTCGTTTCCTATGCATAATAGATATATCAAGTTGCTTTTACCGAAGTAAGACTTTCTACGAGTACATGTTACATTACTTACAAATAGTCTCAAACACATCGAACCTGGATTCATTAAAACAATACCTATTACCATTATTGACAATCTATGTTACATGTCATGGACACAAATAATTCATCAGTATGCATTTGGACTCCTTTCTATAAAACACAGGGTCATATTCCAAGTGTCATTCACCGCTCGCTCTCTCTCTCTCTCTCTCTCTCTCTCTCTCTCTCTCTCTCGCCGTATGGATTGTCTTTTCATATACATATAAAGTGTTTTCCAGTTCTATTTTTCACATTGTTTTCTGCGCTTTTATAACCAGTGACCACGAAAGCTGACTTCCGTCAGTTCATGCACGGTCATAAACTGAATTCATAGTTTGTGATTGGGATTTTGCATACGTTTCGAAGTTTTATATTTCGATATTATCAAAGAGACATAGTTTACACACTTGAGTTTTGACATCTACTTGCTATCAGCTTTCAGTATGCAGCTTTCTATAAGGACATATATAACACGCCGTTTACACAGAGCCATGGGTGATAGATCGTTAGTTGTTTAGCCAAACGAGGGAGGGGACCTATGATAACCTATTTACCACCGACATCACCTATTGGCCACCTGTTTTCCACCTATCAATCGCTATTGGGTAAAGAGGAATTTCATCGGGGAAAATTACCGATTGGGAATTTTAAACGTGTTTAAAATCCTCGATCGGTGAAACTTTTTTACAAATAACCGACAACAACCTGTGACAATAGATATGCAAGCTCTTTATCACCGATTCACCGACCGGCCACCAATTACCACATATGTTTCACGACCATATCCGACGATAAGTGTTTGACAACTAATGACTTGCTATCAAACACCGATCGATCGCCTACATACCCGATTTTACACCGATTTACAAGCGATGAGAACCGATGGCATTTTAGCACATACCAGCAACATATGAAATGTTTTTTGACCGATTGAACAATTATTCATCACCGATAACCGTTTACACTGAAAGCCTGAACTAAAATCACTTATGAAAACCGTTCAAAACAGCGAGAGATGTAAAATAATTAGACCGATTGGGTACAAATTTAAGCCCGACCGTCTGTGTAAACGGGGCATAAGATAGGAATATAAAATGTCCCAGTGTCCCTTGTACTATCCTGTTTAAACACTATAGTATCAATTGTGAGGAGCGCGATTATCTTAGAATTACATACAATATTCTGTTATTTTTATAAACTCCGACGAAAGCCATATCTATTCCCGCGGATATTGTTTTCAGTATTGCTGAGGCTGCATCAGTAATGAAACCTTAAAATCAATAAGATGAATATACATCACTGAACAACAAAATGGTAATGGCGCAGTTTAGCTCATATCTAAATAAAACACAATTCAGGCTTTATTGCTTTCTTCAATTTCGGCTAACGATGTTAGGAAGTGATATGTAGTCCAAATGTCTAGTCATGGTTACATAGCTGAATTTAATTTGTCTATTTCAGACACACAAAACTAGAAGAAAACTAAACGACAAGAAAATGAAAACACACCAACAGGACTTGCTGTTGTTAAAAACAAAATGAGTGCACGAGGATCTAATGACTATCGTTATAGTTGTATCATTATAATCATTACAAAATTATAATAGCATAACAGTACAATCCGGTATTTTAGCGAGTATTTAATTTTCGAGTTATGTTCTATTTAAGATTCTAATTATAGCACTCGGGCTCAATGGATACTAATAATGAGATGATTCGTTTACTAGACGCTGGTTAATACGAACGTACACATTATCATTCTAATGTTAGTATCGAATATGGTGTTGCCGTAGTGATAACGAAGATGTAGACTTTATGGATGGGGTGAATCGCTTATTGCATACCGCTTAATGAACAGGTACACATAGCTAAACTACTCTTAGTATTGAGTATGCTGTTTTGATAATGTGAACGAGAGAGGCACATGGATAGAGAGGAGATACAGAGACAGAGAGACATATAGACATACACAGAGAGAAACACATATATAGAGAGATATAACGCTAGATTTTGGAATGGGGTTGATAGAGAGAGAGAAAGAAAGAGAGAGAGGAAGACAGATAAACAGATAGAGAGTGAGAGACATACATACAAACATAGAGGGAAACAAATACATAGAGAGAAATAAAGACGAATAGAGCGGGTAGCGGGAGGGAGGGGGAAGATAGAGAGGGGGAGACAGACAGACAGACAGACAGACAGACATACAGAGACTATTCTTATTTTATAATTGAGCCTATTGAAAGAAGTGTAATGGGTTAATGTATCAATTAGACTATTGTCGGCAAAATACAGACATTACCCAATTATGCATTAATATAGAAAGCAAAATGTGTATTAACAAGAGATTCCAATACACGTCCAAAGTGGCTACTGGGACTGTTCCATACAGATAACAATAAAGTGAGGAATACTCATTTTGGAACATTGCAAGATGCTGCTGAACATAACTTGGCTGCTTAACAGAGGTAACCGCTAAAACAGGCTCAATTGCAGTCTGAAATGTATTAAAGTATTTCAAGTAGAAATTACTTGTCATAAAGCAATGCATGACTATTTCTTCACAAAGGTACCCATAAAGAATCTCGTGCTTCATTTATAGCGAGTGCGAAGACGGCATGGAGCAAAGGGTGCGGCTCGGTGCGCAAATAAGTAGTAAAGGAGCAATAAAGGTGAAACTCCCTTGTCAAAACGAAATGAAAACTGGTATGACCAATGGAATCCCACAGTTGATAAAACGTTCACCATAAGTGCTGTTTCAGATCAAGTATGCCTGCTAAACGATTATGCCTTTACTCGTTTTAACTGTAGAGACTACTAACACTAGCGTTACCGGTTATAACTGTAGATACTACTAGCACCACAAGGTGGCTATGACTCTAGAGACTACTAGCACTACTGATTATAACTGTAGAGACTACTGGCATTTGCATTACTGACAGTGACTGCAGATACCACAAGTACTAACACTACTGGCTATGATTGTAGATACTACTAACACTAACACTACTGTCTATGGCTGTAGATACTACAATCACTAACACTTCTGGCTGTGACTGTAAAGTCTACTAGCACTAGCACTACTGGCTATGACTGTAGAAATTGCTAGCACTTACATTAGTGGATGTGACTGTAGAAAATACCAACACTTACACTACTGACTACGACTGTAGATACTACAAGCACTAACATTACAGTCTGTGACTGTAGAGTCTACTAGCACAAGCACTATTGACTTTGGCATTAGAGACTACTGCCACTAACATTACTGGCTGTGTCTGTAAAAACTACTAGCACTAGCACTATTGGCTATGACAGTAGAGACTACAAGAACTAACATTACTGGCTGTGACTGTAGAGTCTACCAGCACTAACATTACTGTCTGTTTCTGTAGAATCTACTAGCACTAACATTACTGGCTATGACTGTAGAAACTTCTAGCACTACTAGCTATCTATGAATGTAGAGACTGCCAGCACTACTAGCTATCTACGAATGTAGAGACTGTCAGCGCTACTAGCTATCTATGAATGTAGAGACTGCCAACACTACTAGCTATCTATGAATATAGAGACTTCCAGCACTACTGGCTATCTATGAATGTAGAGACTGCCAGCACTACTAGCTATCTATGAATGTAGAGACTGACAGCACTACTAGCTATCTATAAATATAGAGACTGCCAGTACTACTAGCTATCTATGAATGTAGAGACTGCAAGCACTACTAGCTATCTATGAATATAGATACGGCCAGCACTACTAGCTACATGTATCCAGGAATAACGTAGAAACTACTAACACTTACATTACTGCAAAGCGTAAATGGTGTGTCGGGCAGTTTGGATGCGACGCCTTATCTTGATCTAAACTATTTGCAAAGTGTAGCAAGCTAATACTATAGAAGCATTGTATTTACTGCTCATTTTAACATTCTTAAATCGAATAACACAGGTTCAAAGAGTAACAGTATTCTCTCATTTACCTAGCAGAGCTATAGTGAAACTCCTTTTAAACCGAATAGACAATTTAAAAAGTTAGATCTCTTAAGGCAGGTGACTGCTTAATGCAGAGTGAATGTCATGCATAAAGCTCCTAAATCAGCATCATGTATGACGTTAAACCTGCATTAAGCTGCCACCTATTTTAAAGACCAGTATTGATACTGATATTATCGCCCGGTGTAGGGGAATTTACTGTACACATACCCTTAGTACCCTAAACTTTGGAACAGGTAATCGCGCAGATCCATATCAAATGGCAACTGCATAAGAGTATGTACATGTACGATGTGTGCTTCTCTGCCTGTCTATAGTCTAATGTTTTGCCAAATTCAATTATTCAACTTTTCGAACTGATGAAGAGGGAAATACACTGAATGACCAAAGATATTTACAGCGATCATACCATTGTATTTTATTTCTTCTATGCTAATTTTGATCAGAATTCCATTTTGGAATCGGATACGCTCCTAGAACAGTCGTTATTTTACATAATTATGTGATATATTGTTATATAATGATAGCTGGTGTCGATATCAAAAACGTAAATCTATTTAATGAGGCTATGTAAGTATGTTTATGTTCGAAAATAACGCCTACAGTTGCACATTTTTCATGAGTTCTAACATAATATTGAAGATATATGTGACATTCCTATAATGTTGTCATCGTTATTTCTTTTCTTAACAATTGATGAAAGGATAAAGCAAAATAAATATCATTTCGCATCATTTTTTATGATTATAACACTTATGTTACAATCAGTATGTAATGTCATTGCAGTTACTTCAAATAAGCATGAAAAAGTCTTCACTGCCAGTATTCTCGTCTGCTCGAAGCATTTTAGTGTCTGCGTTTCTTTAATTTATCTATAAAGATATAAACATGGCTTACAAACAGTTTTGAACCCGATGATACACCAAGTTACTCGGTGATCCAATCTGTTCGTAAATTATATCACAGGACAGTTAACTCATTCTCTCCTAGGCTATTTTTAGACCAATTTATTTTTTATTAATCTACCTTAAAGGAGCATTAACTGGAGAAGAGGAAATTTTAGAATTTTGTAGTTTGAAACCATTGAAATAAATAGAGCATTATTTTGCTCCTATAGGAGCAAGTGCTCTATCTATCACAATGGTTCCATAATTTTATAGAGGCGCAAAAATGGCTCACAAGGGGGTAATATGTTAAGGGGTTAATTACGGTATAAGTTTAATTTACTTTGTGTATACCAACAGGAATTGCAGATTTCTAACTCTCACGACTCATATTGTTTTTACATAACAAACATAAACTAAAGCATTGTTTATGTTGACCAAATATAATATGAAACAATACCCATAATTTATTGAACGGAATTTCGCAATAATCACTTTCAATATTCAAGTTTTAAATTAAAATCGACAGCGTCTTGGATGTAACGTTGTTGCATTTCAAGGGTTAGTGTATTACGAAAATGATTGGTATAACAAGAAGGGCAGTGTGATATTACAAAAATGACGTAGTGGTTTTACAAGGAAGGTATTGTATTATACCATGGGCGGTATGGTATTACAAGGATTTTGTGTTATTACAAGAATGGCGTTGTATTACCAGGATAGCGTGGTATTACATGGACAGTGTCGTGTTACAACAATAGTACGATATTACAAAAACTGAGTAATATTACTCGGACGATCTGGTATTACTTGAAGGATGGGTGATATTACAAGCACGATGTGGAATTACAGGGACGATATAAGGACTGTCGGGTATTACAAGTAAGCCGGTGTGGTATTAAAGAGGCAATATGATATTTCAATAACAAGGGTTGTGTGGTAATACAAGAAGGACGATGTGGTATGACAAGTACCGTGTGGTACTACGAAGACAGTGTGGTATTGCAAGGACGGTGCTGTATTACAAAACGGACGACATGGTATTACAATGAAGTTATGGTATTAGAAAAATGGTGTAGCATTACCGGGGAGTGTGATATTACCATGACAGTGTGGTATTACACGTATGGTGTCATATTACAAGGATTGCATGATATTACTTGTACGGTGTGGTATTACAAGAAGGACGGTGTGATATTACAATCATGATGTGATATCACAGGGACGGCGTGGTATAAAAAAGATCGATGTGATATTTAAAGAAGGCCGGTGTGATATTAAAAGGACACTGTAATATTTCAAGAACTGTGTTTTATTACAGGAAATGTGAAGTAATACAAGAAGGACTGTGCGGTATTCCACAACATGTACGGACCTACAGGGACGGTGTGGTATTACCATTAAGATGTTTTATACGATGTTTTATACGATTACTAGTATTACAATGTATGTGTGGTAATGCAATGACGGTTTGGTTTACAAGGATGACTTAGTAGTACAAGAAGGACGGTGTTGAATTACAAAGCTCGAGTGGTACTAAAAAGACAATGTGGTATTGCAATGAAAGTGTCGTGTTACAACGACATTGTGGTAATAGACGTTGAACGGTGCGGTATTACAAGACGACGGTGTGTTATTGCAAAGACGGTGTGATAACAAGGGCGGCTGGTATTAAAAGAACGACATTTGGATATTACAAAAACGTAAATATAGTATTACTAGGGCGTGATAAGATAAGATAAGATAAGTTTTTATTTAACGTCAGCAAGATACATAATAATCAACATAACCCCTAATTGGGCTTTTGAACCCAATATGTGGCATAACAATACGATGGAGTGTAACAAGAAGAACATTATGGTATCATAAGGGCGGTTTTGTATTTCAATGACGGTGTGTGGTATTACAAAAAAGACGGCGTGGTATGAAAAATACCGTGTGGTATTACAAGGACGGTGTGATATTACAAGGACGGTGTGATATTGCAAGAATGACAGTGTTTTGATATAAGGGCGGTGCGATATTACAAGGGCAGTGTGATAGAACAAGGACGGATGTTTTGGTACAACACGGTGTGATATTACAATAGTGATGTGTTATTCCAAGGATGAGTTTGGTATTACAATGCTGAATTGGTATTAAAATGACGGTGTGGTATTACAAAGACGGTGAGAAATTTCAAGGAGAATATGGTACTACAAGGGCGATGTACTCGTATTATTACAAGGACGGTGTGGTATTACAAGGACGTTCAGGAAGATAAAATGGCCGTATGCATTTACCAAACTATTGATATATTACCCCGTAGCCTCTACAGACTATCGAAAATGTATGTATTCGTAGCAAGGAGTATCACGATTTTATCAAAGCCAAATTTAACTCTATAGATATAGCACATTGGTTTGTTGAACACTTTAGGTCTCACACTAGATTGGAACCTGTTCTATATTTACGGTCATTGTTAATATAAACTGTCTAGGTCGGAAGACTGAAATACAAATAAAACAGTGTAATGAGTGAAATCAAAATCGGAAATCATAAAATGCACATTCGTTTATTTTTTTCTGAACTTACGCATAATTAATGATTGAGGTAACACCAGTACACATTTTTATGTCTTGTACTTAACAGTCTGTAGAATAACCTAGCTGAACACTTCTCGGCAATTACGGTTAGTAGGTTTGAAGGGGCAAATACATTGTCCTGTGGTTCGGGTTGGTAATATTTATTAAAAACCACCAACTATGCACCTTAATCAAGTCAATTAGAATTGGAAGTTTGGACAGCGCATATCAGGTCAATATTATTATAAGTATCATTTAGTGATATTATAATCACTGCCGTAGCATGAACTACGCAGAATAAATTAAACAGAAGTATAAATTACACAGAATGAGTACATGTGATTTTAACAGCGATGTAAAATTGTTACACACACTCATTGCTATGAGTAAATCCAATAAAACTATTTACTCTTTGAATGTAAGAAATTGTCAGCTGCAACGACTGTTGTCCGCTACACATTTTGAACCGGTTTGCTCAATTGATTTTCAAGTACAGTAAAATCTCTCTATAACGGCCATTAACTTGTGTTAATTAGTTGGTATTTAGGGCAGGTGGTTGCTTAAAGCAAGGTGAAAGTAAAACAGAAGCTCCTATGGGAGCGTTCTGTTTTACTTTCACCTTGCTTTAAGCAGCCACCTGCCTTCAACTAAAATTACTTGATGTAATTTAGTGTCCGTTATAGAGAGGTTTTACTATAAATATGGTTATATATTAAAAGGGGGTTTGATTCTCCTGATGCGAAACCGAGCGAGGGACACCACGCGACCGAACTATTTGCCTAGGTAATCACGAACGTGTTACTAACCTGCAAACCTACAAATACTGAAACTGGTTTCAAAATATAGTGGTATTCTAATCATTTGCAATAGACATAATAAATAAGTCGGTGGAATGTCTATATACACTTTTCCATTACATAATTTTGAGATGACGAGCCAGTACTTAAATTCATAAGTGAAGCTAGGGTCAGGAGTTCTGGTTTATTTTACATTGAGGTTTCATCAATTTCAACTTACCCAAAATATCTAGCTCTGTTAAGTTGTCTGTTTTCCGCAGACAAAACGGATAACTTAACCTTTTGATGTACGGACACCGGCTAAATAAGACATTAGCAAATAATGTATATCCAGATCAAAGAGTTCCCAAGGGAGCCTTTTGACGGAAGTATGCAATATTTGTCATACAAATAGTTTCTTCAGTGATATATGTTGGTACATTTTTCGTTTAATTAATATTCAGAACGGGTACCAGTTTTAATTATTCACCGGGTTAAGGGTTAAGTAATGTACTGGTTATACACTGTCGAAACAATTCAAGCTTGGACGGTTATATGATATATTTTCTCTGACGAGTTGTCATATAGTCTGGTTGTTACAAATTGGATGCATAATCCCCTGGGTAGGAATCCCTCCGCTCGGTTGCACGCCTGGCAGAACATTGGAATCTTTGGCAAAATTAGAAAAAGTTCTTCTTGGAATTGTGTCGTTTCCGATCAGTTAATCCTAAATTAACTTGCTGTTCGGCTCGACAGTTGTTTTCTGTTACATGCAAACATTTTGCTTTGTGTGAATAACACTATTTCAAAGTACATCAACACAGGGAGTCACGATACAGTAAAATGGGTGAACACAATTTAACTTAATCAAACATACTTTACTATGGTTTGAGATCAAATTGTCGTTATTCTCACCGACACAATCAATATGTTATTTTTTACAATTCAAACAACTACTAACATTAAATGTTACAGAGCTATGTGCAAATCGCATTCGCAAACATATTGGATTGCATCTCAATGGGTTTTGTTGGGTAGGACGTAACAAAACGTGCACCCAATTTAAATTTAGGTACACATTTGTTTGTTTTGCTTACCGCCCGTTTCTGCTCACCGGCGAAACCCGGGCGCGATGCCCTACTCCTATTATCGACAGAGTTTCGCTGGTTCTTTTAGATGCCCAGTGTAAAGCACTGATACACCGAACCTCGGTTTATAGTCTCGTCCGAAGGAATTGGTCCGGCGGGGGACCGAACCCTTCACCCCTGGTATTGTAGTCGAGCGAACATGATTTATGTCACTACGGGATCAAGGTCAATAGTACCCATGTACACTAATTACAGTAATTATATCATAAACTGAACCGTTTCAATGCTAGTGTCTGAATAACTTCGTAATACATCGGTCGTGTTTGGTTGAAAGCACATTGCAATAACACACTACTAAAGTGACAATATAATCTAACTAGGTTACCTGAATCAAATTGGAAATCAGTATTACATAAATCTCTTTTATCCTGAGAACCTAGGTGAAAATGTACGTATGTGTATCATAACAGTAATGATACAATAGAACAGTAATTAGGAAAATCAAATATTGGCAGGTGTTTGCCAGGAAACAGGGCTAAATGTCGAATAGGATATGCTTGCATTTCTGGCTTCATCATCTTCCAATAATTATTAAAACACATGCGTTTCTTCTACCTTGTCAATCAATTCTGACGTGTTGCCTTTTAATCAAAGGATATGGACAAAAACTTGATCAAAGTTGCCATCTGCAATTTTCTAATTAAAACACTGTCACACGAACAAGAAATCGACGTTGTAGCAATATAGCAGTTAAGACGATAGAACTTTGCATGAACTAGAAATAAAGAGAGTTAGAAATCCACCCTGCATTAAAATGTAATTATCGCAGAATAATTTAAGTTTTATAATAGTGAGTAGAGTCGCACTTTTAATTACCATTCATAAAAAGACTAAAAAAAGACTGCAATTTTCTCTTTTGTCTTTTGAAAATTTCTGTTTTTTGAAGGATCACCCCCTTTCAGAATAGGTGTGTTCACACGGATCTTAAACGCAAAACATTTGGTTGCAGATTATATTCACAGACGCTATTAACACGCCTGTAGTTGTCCCGTTCTTTCCTTATGTCGTTCGGTATTTTCCTCTGTATACATTTAATTGAAATATTCTATAACTTTTATAGTATCCCTTATAGTGAACGTATCAAAAGTATACCACACATTTATCTGATATAAGTGAAGATGGTTTTACTATCCTATGACCCTATACTAACTTTATTACAGACAACCCAAACGTGTGCATAACTTGTAGTTGGTAAGCACTGAGAAAATGCAGTTCGTTTAGTTTGTAGGGTATATTGATAGTTATAAAGCACGGGCATGACTGAAGGGGGGTGGTGGTACTTTTGTTTCATATACGTAGTATAAAACTGATTTATATGTTGTTGTTGTGAAAGTGCAACGTTGTGTACATCTTTTGTGTTCTGTTTGAAAATTCTCAAGGACATTTGTTCGAATCAATTATACAATGTACACTCGATACTGGTTAAGTTTCGTTTTTGTGACACCGTATCCTGTATCATGTGATAAGCCGAATACATTGTGTTGCGCAAGCAATCAAGAAACATTTGCATGCAATACGTATTAATCTGTCACCACGGCAATATGATACTGGTCATGCATATTCGATTTCAATTCATTTGGAAAGGATATCATTCATTTTGTGCACTCTGCACAATTATCTTCACATTCAATCAGACGTGCTTGTCTTATAATCAGAGACTCGGTGAAATTCAGATATCATATTCTGTTTGATGCAAAGTATTGTGATGACTTCATTATTGTGTGATAGATGTCTATGCTATATCTAAATGTCTATGTCATTAAGTGTATGATGGATGTGTTTGAGTTTGATATATTCCAAATGGATTTACAAGCGTCTATAATGTATTGAATCTGCAACACTGCTCGCACAAGACATTAGGTGGCTCATTTTAAGACCCCGTGTCCACACTCGGGCCAAAATGAATAAGTGGTATACATGTATGAAACTACCTGTTGACAATGTTGTCAAATAGTTACACATTTTCACATAGCAGAGACTACTAAGTGTAAAACCCTTTATGAAACCTGTGTGGTGTCTTAAGTGATATAAGAACTGCTAAACCAGCGAGGTTCAGAGTACTGTGAAATGTAGCTTGGTCATTTTCATATATATAACATCATCATAGTATTGTATAGGATAGTGATTTCAAAGAATTGACTGTAAGTAGTGATATTGAGTGTATGCATACTTAATTTGCTCTAGTAGTTACATGGTATGCATTCATAACCATACATTGTGTGTTTATGAATATTCATAGAAGAGTTCATAGACACTGTTCTAGGCTTATATTGAATTCATTTTCATAAATATGCATTCTTATGAATATTCATGTTTATGAATGCTCATAGAAAGGGTATGATATAAGAATAAGCGTTTTGATAAAATAACTATGAACTGATTACTATTCGATTGTCTCTTTTCTCAGTCTCAAAACTTGGAATCACATCTCCTTATACTTCTGTATAAAACACATTTGACAAATACTATCTTACAATGGTTTACAATATTGTTGTTATATGTGTGAATTAAACATATTGCTATAGGTGCAGTACCGAATATATACTTGTTAAATGACTTCAGTATCTTATTGATATCAATTACGTGCATAGACAAAGCCATTTCGACATTGATAGTTTGTTTGTTGTGCCCCATCCATATGAACAATGGATGTATTCAAATTATTATCTGGACGGATTTCCTTTAAAAATGAGGGAATAAATGGGCCGTGTGTGTGCGTCTCACTTATTATCTATCGATCTATTTTGGTAATGGTGGTGTCATGCGTATGTCCTTTCCTGCTTAACTGTACTAATTGTTCATTAATTAAGGAAGTTCCTTGTTGTTATTCCTGTATATGAAACACGTACACAGTAGTTTATTCCGGATATAACCGCCGACCTACTGCGTGCAAGCTAGAATTAACTGTTCGAGCTCTAGACATAGACTTTTACGACTCAGTTATTAACTGTATTAAATTATGCAATTCATTAATAATGGCTGTTGAACTTTCCAACAAGGTGCTTGTCTTATTTACTTGTTTTACTAACGTCCTGAGCAAACTGAACAACTTCAACAGTCTATGCCTTCAGTTGACGAGGGCGACATAATATGTTAATATCGATAGGATTCCGGGTCACAGGATTCGATCATCTGTTTGTTAATACAATGGACTCCTGTTGCATAACAGCTGTTGGGTGTCTCCGTTTTTTCATCTGTATTGTAAATGCTTATTTAAATAGTATGACAAGTAACATACACTGTGTGACAGCAGGCGTGACACATATCTATATATGTGGATACGCCTTTGAATGCAGTGCGTCGTGGATATATCTTATAAAGACAATGGATAGGCACTTATAGTGGACACATCAAGTTCAGTTGAGCAAATTACATAATGATACATCCGTGCCATATGTCTGAAAATATGATTTAGTACTAGCCTACGGCATGATGGACTTTGTTTTATCGTAGTCACTATTTATCTAGGAATCACATTAACTTAAATATCGTAGTTGGATAGCTTTATTCCGTTCTAACTGTATTTGACGTAATACTCACGACAGAAGTTTAAACTTGCAATGAATAGCTTTGAATGGATATCAACCCTTTCCATCATAGCTATTAATGTAAAAAATGTTAACGATATAAATATTAACCCATTTGTGCCCACGATCTAATATACAGGATATAGGCAAACAGTGTAGACTCTGAACAGACGCCGCATACACTGTTTGCTGATAGGAATTTCAATATAAAACAAAACGAAATTGAATAACTAGGTCAGGCATCCATTAGACAAAAATGTACTAATCCAATATATAAACATGGACGAATCCACTGGGCGCAAATGAATTCAGGAGTTTGACGTTTATAATGGCATCAGAAACAATAGTATCTTAACATTATAGAAACTGTAGAATCAGAACTGTATTTGCATAATCAGTAGATGTCGTACAGGAGCTTACTGATCTGGGTCTGCTCTGTTTGCATAGGTCTAAAAGAGGGTCTGAATCACATAAAGAGTTAAATTACATAACTATGTCGCAATATGATATGCATTAAAGTTATTTAACTAATTGCTTTGGTATTAATAAATGTGCTGTCTACTGCATTCCGTGCAGTTTCTCCTGAAAACGTGCAGCCCATTTACCCAAACGAATGTAATACTTTTTAAATTAAACTCGAATGCCTCGTACATTGACACACTATAAGTTTCGTTTTTTCACGTGATGTAAACAATATATTCTTTTTTAGTAATAATTTCCATCATAGTAACACATTTAAACGCCGTTCCAAACAGAGTAGAAACAGAACAGTCAACTCTTGCATCTGACCTTTTAGTTTCAGAATTTAAACGGTTTGCATAATGATAAAAACTCATGCTTTGATCAAATCATGCATCAATGTTCATTAAGAAAATGATTAAAATTCCACTGCTAAGTTGCAGAATGTTTTACTTCCTGGATAACCCATTATATAGCACTCATTTTATCTAATATATTTTCTCAGAAATACCTCAATAGTTTATTTCCGGGCGTCTAGACTCTCACAGCAATTTCCACAAAATATTTGAAATAGATTGCTCTTTACCAAACGATGAAGTGATTCGATTTGTGTTTATATCCTGTAACTAGGGTCTAATATTTAAGATTAAATGTAATTGTCGGTGACACAGACTTAAGACATGAATTTGCTATCATGTGAAATAGTAACAGGATCAGATAATTCCCGAATGGTGTGTGGTTTAAATTTCGTTTACAAGTGTAACGCATGCTATAACGTAGTGGTGATTTATCTTGTGTTAAATTATTGTTCCACTAGAAGTTAATTTATTACGACTGTCGAAATAAACAGACATCTGACACTTGCTGGAAATTTAACCTGATATAGGCACATACATCTGAGATACACACGTGCTGAATACTTCACCTGATAGAAGTACAGTTTTACGCATTAACAAAGAGAGTACACCCATACTCCGTTTGGTAGTTATTGGAATTATGTACATAATTGAATTATGTTATTTCTGCCACGATATTGGTACATGTATGAGTCATGCAGGAAACACGACATACAAAACACACAACTGCATGTACAGCACATAAAACAAATAGTCCCTGTTTATAATGCCATTAAAACATTTAGCTTATTAATAATGATATTCTCATTATTTCATTTATGAATATTTAGTGAAGAAAGGTTAACAAAGGGTTATTACGTACATCGAACGTGTGTATTATCGGCGCTGATAATGAGTACAGTAAAACCCCGCTAATTCGACTACTTAATGAATAAACATGGATGCCTTTATAAGCAGGTTGTTGCTTAATGCAGGACAAAAGTAATGCTATTGTTCTGCATTAAGCTACCAGCTGCATCTAGCTGCATTAAGCTACCAGCTGCATCTAGTACCCATAATTATACCTCTTTTAGGTGGTCGCATTAGCGGAACTTTACTGTATTTTGAACACACAAATAAATACCATTACCATTTTTTTAAGACAGGAGCAGCTTAATATTGGGTAAATGTCTTGCAGAAAGCGTCTCTGTGAGTTTATCCTACATTAAGCAGCCAACCGCCTGAAAACTTTATTTTAAAAAGAAATTTAATTAGCGAGGGTTTACAATTTGATGTTTTACTTTGATAGATAATAGAGCTCTTGAAATTTTGTACATATTCTACACCAATATACAAATATTTTAAATTAAGTCGAACGGATTGTATAATTTGTAAATATCCATTTATGGGGTGTTGTTATTATGATTAAATGAAATATAACTGTTTTTATAATTCGTAACATTACCAAGAACATAAATGTTTAAAACACATTCTAACACACCTCGCGCACACATCTACAGTAACAAAGAAGGGTCGTATCTATGTTTGAATTCTCCATAAAACACCGCACGCGCTGTAACGGCTTAACGTGACGTAATATAGCTTCGAAAATTCGTACAAGAAACGTAGTGCCGTTGTGGCGGTGCAAATTATAGTTAAATTGAAGTGTTAGAACCGAAATAATAAATTTATACCAGTGTTTTATAGGCCTCGTGATTTAATTATAAGCATCTCAACTCCTACCCGTGTTCGATTGCACGATAAAACAGTGGTATGAATTTATTATTTCTTAAGTAACCATTTCAAGCATGACTAGTTCAAATTTCTTAAATACAAACATTGTAGCATGTGTAAAACATTAATCAAGTTTTGGTTAGTTAACATATGACTACCACGATGTAATCTTTATTCCACTATTTGCGACCTGACTCGGATTTGCAAACAGCAAGGGTCCATCTGAGACTCCATTGTTTGCACTAGGCCATGAGTTCCTCAAATCGGCAGTAGCCAACCTTGCACCAAATCTAAATTCAGTTCAAAAACTTTCAAGAAGAGACGATTCTAAAATGTGGTCAGAACCTGTGTTTGGCGGGAAAATGACGATTTTAGTATTTTAGTGCGCACCTTTATCTGTTGTTTTGAGTATAATTATAAATGTTTAAGACAGGTGGTAACTTAATGCAGGGTGGCCGTTATTCTGGAATATGATTAAAGAGCTTGCCGTGTGACTTTCACCCTGCATTAAGCAGCCACCTTTAACTATATATAGATTTGCTATATATTTTACTGTATTCAGTGTCACATCACCATGGAACCCACCCAATTCTCATACCATTCATTCGTTTCCTCTGAAATTGGTAACCCTGTGTCCGAAAATGATTATTTGAATCACGCCAACATCTTTTACCCAATAAATTGCAGAGCCTGTAGCATAATAATGTATTCTCACAGAAAGGGAATAGTTCTATAAATAAGTATTTTATCTGTGCAATTATATGTGTTAACAACTGGATTGTGTAACCACAACAGTGCCTTTAATTACTGTCGAGAAAATTAACGATATGTTATCAGAAGAGATCATGAAACGTTAGAATTAAGACGTTTTGTGCATGCGTCATTATTTACTGTAAATGTCAATACAGTAAAATCCCGCTAATGCGACCACTTAATGAATAAACATGGGTGTCTTTATAAGCAGGTGGTTGCTTAATGCAGGACAAAAGTAATGCAGAAAGCTCCTCTAGGAGCTTTCTGCATTACTTTTGTCCTGCATTAAGCTACCACCTGCATCTAGCACCCAGAATTATACCTGTTTTAGGTGGTCGTATTAGCGGGGTTTTACTGTTTTACCGTCAGCCTGTAATCATTTTGGGAGACCGACGTCACGTGCCTTTATAAACCCATTCCTCCATAGGCTATATTTAGACACAACCTCTTTGAATCAATCTACCGAAAAGGAGCATTTACTTGAAAAAAAGAAATGTTTAGAATTGTGTAGTTTTGAAACCGTTGTGATAAATAGAGCATTTGCCCTATAGTAGAAATGCTCTATTTATCACAATGGTTTTATAAAGTGACTTTTACAGAGGCGTAGAAAGGCGTATTTATGGAGGGGTTAAACTGTCACAACGTGTGACAATGGTCTAGAAACTGGTTTGATAGAATGTTGAAAATAATTTAAGTACATGATTATGTTATGTGTTATATGTTAACGTTTCAGAAAATTAATATAGCGTTTATAAGAAGGAATAAATGAAACATGGAAATCGGTGGGAACATAACATACAAAGACAATCAGCCCGCTTCAGTTTATATACGGTTAACATCCCGTATTTCGCCAGCCAGAACATGTTTAATTACAATTAGATGATGTTGAGACGCCAAGCTACTCTGTGTCTCGTTTGATGTTCTTAAGCAACATTTCCCATTTGTTCGCATGTGTCTCCTAGTACTGCACAGTCTAGCCATATAGATAGATATATTTGTTTAGCATCTAAATTTGCATACAATTTACTAGATATTAATACATAAAAATGACATATTTAAAAATATGGTACAATCAAATATGGCAATGATTTCCATATAAATATTTAAGTATTACATGGAAACAATTTTAATCAATCATATTAAACTATTACAGTAGTGCAGTTCGACCTAATCAGATGGTATAAATATGTTAAAATGATGATAAAAAATAGATCTAATATATTCTGTAAATGGGTGATCCTTCGAAAGCAAAAGTAGAAATGCAAAAGCAAAAGGAGAAAATTGCAGACTCGGTTTTATTGAGTCTGTTCATGAGTAGTAATTAAAAGTGCTACACTACTCACGCCCCCTAGCACCGGCTTAAGCAGTATTCAATTTTCAAAAATAATAACATCAAAACTAATGATCTCGAAGGACCAGAAAATATAACAACACTGAGTTGACTTTGATCATGACTTGGAAGAGTATGCCGATGCTGGGAAAGCCCAGAAAAGTCCGAAGACTTATTTCCACTGGGGGACACGAATTTCGAAGAAATATTTAAAATATCTTAGAAAAAATGAAAGTAAATATGGTTCAATTGAAAAATAAATTTATTTGAAATAAAGGATGTTCGTTTTCAAAAATTACAAAAAGCCTATTGTATAGCATTTGGGCAATATTAATATAGTTTAAAATCAGGTATGCACATCTAATACTGTTCCAGGTAAAACTTTTTAATTTCTTTTTTTTTTTTTAACTTTTTGTGGTGTTTTACTAACTGCACTTTCTCTGGCAATGGATTTCAAACGTTCCTGCTGTTAAAGTACAAAGTTGAGAATAACACATTATTTATTTTACCTTTGCCTTTATGAAAATTGGACTCAATTTGCCTTGTGTTATATGAATGTACATCTGCAGTTTTAGTAAAATATATTTTCATATAGGATGGACAGTGATCATTATAAAGGTTATTAACAGTATGCTAATATTAGGAAGGTATTATTTAAATGGTAAATGAAAACGCGATAGTAAGAATATATCCACTGTGGCAATACTTTTATATTTCCAACATGATAGGCATAAATTCGTATGACATGATCATACAATGCATGAAACAAACATAAAATGTCACACTGGGTTCAAACAGTTGTTTATCTAGTCCTGAAGGTGGGAACTAACAAAGTACGATCTTTGCTTCAGCCCCCAACACTATACTATACTATAATATACTACTACTATACTAACAAGTCTAATTTCTTTTTAAGAAATGGGGGTTATATTGCTTTTCTATGATTTGGTCCCGCCCATAGTCCCCTGGGGTATGGGGAACCAAAAATATGTCCAAGTTCAAAATAATCTCTGAATGTATATATCTATACAAAAAATGCTTTTGTGAAGGAATATATATTATGTTTTCTACGGTTTAAGTCCCGCCCATAGTGTCCTGAGCGTGCGAACTAACAAAGTACGATCTTTGCTACAGTCCCCCAAACTATACAAAAAGTCTATGTTTTTTTAAGAAATGGTGATTATATTGCTTGTCTATGGTTTGGTCCCGCCCATAGTGCCATAGGGTAGGGAAAACCAAACAATTTCCAAGTCCAAAGTAATCTCTGGTTCAGTCGCTACACTTTTCAAATGCATGTCTATACAAAATGTCATCAGTTTTAACAGAAATAGGGATTCATCTGGATTCAAACCTCAAAAGAGATAAGACCCGGACAAAAAGTGTGACGACGACAACAACGACGGCGACAACGACGGCGACAAAGTGACCCATACTGCCAAACTTCGCAGGCGCCACATTAAAAATGAACCGTTTAATCTCTTTTTAAATGGCAATAATACAGAGAGGTTGAGAAGGAAAGCTTCTTCTAACTCCTGATTGTCCATGCTTTAAAGGCAACAAGTAAAGTTCAAGGAAGCCGAACATCCATAAATATAAAACAACATAATGTGATTGCTTAATATATGTACGAGTGTACTTGCCAATACTTTCACTGTATCTGTCTTACCATTGCCATTGCGTTTTTTAAACAGTAACAATACTTAGTTACTAAATTGATTGAACAAATCAGTAATAGTGTCTTAACATTACGGGATCTGTATATTCCGACTGTATACTGTGTATTCTGGCATGGCAACATCTCAACCGATTCGCATTGTTTACTTCATTCGAAAGAAAATTACATATGTCCTTAGATTCATTAAATGACAAATGACTTCTAAACATTTATTAAGCAATTGGTATACTGACTGTCTAATATGCTTTGGTTTATCGTTATTTCTTGAATAAATTACTTAATTAGTCAATAAAGGATTCTAAAATATAGCTTGAAATTCCTCACGAAAAGGGATTGTTAGTAGTTTATCTCTTTTACCACATGTGCTTTCAATGGAATTTATATTTATCAACTTTGATAGACAAATACTTCAGAAAAGTCTGTATGTGACGTTTCAGTTCTGCCATCCAGTGGCTTTAGAGAATGTCCTGTTGATAAGATGTGGACTTCGGGAATGTGCAGTCACAACACCATGTGTCTAGGTGAGCTAAACTCTACAATGTGTGCTATATGTTGCTTGTTCAAGTCGCCAGCGTTCTTTCTCATAATTAATTACTCACCGTCTCTCATGAAGTGACAACTTACAAGTATTAGTACCAAGAGACTGCCGGCAGTATTCTTGTAGCACTCTTGTATGGCAATTACTCTCTCTGTTCGTGTGATCAATGGTCTTCCTATGGTATGATACCGCGTGGGTCTGTCATATAATACAATGAAAAATGTTTGATATGGCGTGTAGATGTGGTATTCCAAAGCGACTGTCAAATAGACAGTGTATGTGTTTTTATAAAGCAAATACAGCTGCAATAGAATGGAAACGGAAAAGTCTACCATGTTAATTCTAGACATGTATGCATATCTATGATACACATATATATCTACTAGACAGTAAAAATATTACCGAAACTAGAATGGACATGAGCCACAAAAACGTCAACAGCAACACTTACCTTTTATGTGTTTGGTGAACATGTTAGATACAATATAACCTATGTTAAGTTACCATCGAACATGTATAAATATTGGTCTGTAATACAGTTGGTAGCTTAGTGCAAGTCAAAAGTAATACAGAAAGACCATCAGCCTTTTATGACTCTAATGTTCAAAAAGGAGTGACCGCTAAAAAGGTTTTACTGTATATACGATGCGCCCTCGTACTTATTCCACGTACTTGGTAACGAAAACGGTAATTCCAGTAGCTTCTTAAACCCTTTCGGTGCCAACTTTCAATTGTCATCTGCAACCCAATTTCGTTAAAAGTACAAAAATGAGTCATGCAGGAAATACCACATACAGAACAAACACTCGCCCGAACAGCAACACAAGGAAACAGCAAATGTACATGGGTAGAAAAAACAACAAGAGACGCACAAAGACAAAACAAACATTCAATAGGAGGAAGATGGAAGTACCGCCTTGGAACGGTCAGTGACAAAAGTCACCGGGGGTTTAAACCGGTTTATGGGCGCCCAACCTCACCCTTATTCCATCCCCATCCGGTAAGAAAAAGAAATTTAGATAAATAAATACAATTTTCAAAGGAATAAATAACAGATATAGAACTAGAGATTGAGACAAAAAGCGAAGTCCCTAATCAGACCGCACTATTTGTCGTAGTGCATTTTGCTACATCGGCAGTGAAAGCGTCAACACGTTTATTGCTTGCAATAACGCAGTCTCTTTTCCACAAGTATCTGGCACTGAACTATCATGTTTACTAGTTAAATATTATGCCATCTAAATAACTCGTTCAGACAAATGCAGCCTTGTTACTTTAAGCAACTTTCAAATCGCTGAATTTCGTTGATTTATTGTTCGCTGTAAAGGGATTTTATTTTCAGTTTTGAGTCAAAATATTAATCACTTTTGTTTTGCCAATTACGATTTAATCAATTGGAAATTTTCTGTTGTATGTTTATCTTTTTATATCCACTGTTATAAGGGACATGTTAGGTCAAATGAAAAGAATGAGTTACAGCAATTCGGCAATTATTATTAACCTAAATGAAACCTATGACAGAGAGACACTATTGTAATCTTACTGTTCTATTGTTCAGGGTTAGGTACACCATCCAGATGCTTGAAATGATAAAGTACACAACACGAAACATTGTATTTTGCGACGTTACTGGTGTTTACTCCAAACTGCTGGAGGGAATATAATCTGTCTTTATCCCATTCCCTGGTGAAATAATGACAACATGAATATTTATTGCAGAATGACCACAAAAAATATTACTCACAATGGCAGAACTGGCAGACGCAGCCAAAAGCAGCAGATTATTAGTATGTCTGAACTGGACCTAGTCTGCTTGCAAATAGACTTTGTTCTGCATATTTTGTGTTTAATTGTAACATATTAGAAATTGCTAGCTTTGTCTGAGTGCTATAACGTCATTATGTGCATGGTATGATGTCACCATGTCTATATTAGTATGTCATCATATGCATGCTATCACGCACCACATCATCGTCTTATTCATTTGAGATGAAACTCTCTAATATCGACAAATGTACAAGTTCAAAGACACAAGACAAACATAAACATAAGGGTGACAAAGAGAGTACGCCTTTGGGCGGTCAGTGGTAAAACCATCACGTGTTTGGTTCGGTCAGTGTGTAACTTGGCCTGCCATCAGGATGCATGCTGTCTGACACCCAGTAAAACGGGTTCTCAAAAGATTGATCTAATCGAAAGCAGTCGCAATTGCACGTGATCTAATGGAGAGCAGCCACTTTTCCACAGCGGGATAACCACAAACATAACCGATCGTCAAAATAGTCCCATGATCCTCATTAATGATTATTTAGTATGGATTTAGGTCATTGAAGAGTGAACACGAATCATGAGAACTAAGACCCATCCGTCTGATCTCTTCTCCTCTTTTTGCTCATGGAATATTATTGATCTGATTCTACAGTGTCTACCAATACTAACACATCATGTGTAGACATGTAATTATAAAGCATCAGCTAATAGATATTCATTATGTCATTATTTATAACATTACTATTCAGCAGGGAAACGCACCGATTAAATCATAAGTTAAATAGGTTAAATCATAGTTAATCATAGAGGTTTTACTGTACAAAAAGATCTGTAGAAAACAATACGTTATTGTTTGTTATAACGCCTAAATGACCTTGTGTGACAGTCGCATACGAATGACATTATCAGTATCACCTTACGTTGAACTCACTGCGAAAACAAAATTTACACAACGCATACATTTAAAAGCTATAATTCTACATGGGCGTACTCTTGCAAAAAGTATTGACAATTTGTCTTTAGTGAAAATACAGTATGAGATTAGGATTATCAAGATAAGTTTAGTATAATCTAAATGTAATCTGAATAGTTCAACGCTTGAACGTACATGGATGTATTAATTGATATTATGTTACCTACACTAATTTTGAGATATTGGCACTTTTGTTAAATCCATTTTACAGTCGCAATACAAGATGTGGTCTATTTGAAAATAATCGAAATGTCATTTGAATTGAGTTCGATCACCTTGAATTAATAGTCTATTATCAAAACAATTTCGATTGCAACATTTCGTTTGATTATCTGTAATTTCCTTTCACGGCCTATCTGTCACACGAACATGGCTGTAATTGTAGTCATCAATCATACTCCACAATCTATGTGAATCAACGAAAATAAAAGTGCGTGCAAATAGGTTGAAATTCCCTCACCAACTTAATCCTAATTTTGCTAAATGCACCTGTCCAAGTATATAGCATGAACTAGCCTAATTTAATATCGAGTGGGTTTTTTAAGTATTTATTTTGCCAACGTGATCTTTGGAAAATGAAAGGTGCAGATAGTGATCAAACAGTGATTAGACGACACCTCCTCATTATCTTTGACATTTTAAAGAACACTAGGCATATAAATGACCTGTGTTAAAATCAACAATTGCACATCGTAAACAGTGCAGATCCAGATCAGGGACTAAATCGTTTAAAACTGTTGTTAATGAAATTATGAAGCTGCTGTTAGAGTTACCATAGATAAATACTATGATCTGCATATTTTCATTGCATGTAGTTTCCCATTGTTGTTTTGCTGTTCAATATCCGTATCTGGCCATATTTAGCTTATTGATCAACTGGATATAATGCTGCATATATGGGAACTTCATTGGGTTCTATGGTTGTTCAACACACCGAGTTTAAAGGACAGATATACCTACAGTCAGTCCATTATTCTGAAAGAGGCCCGTTTAGTCCTAGCACAGTCCTCGTGGTGAATGATAAGCAGATAAGCTGATACATTATCATTGTTGAACATCATAGACGTGTTGATGTTAGACAGCTATATATTAGATAGTTATATATATAGTAGTTTCTTCATCCACTTGTGAAGAGTACAATGCGCAATGTGTATTATACAATGCAATATGAACGAGCTATTTACATATGTTTTGGTATTCTTATAATTTTACATAATACGTCATCTAACTACACATGGTAAACGACAACATGCATGCCATCGCACACATAAAAACATCGAATTACACTGTGGCCAAACCCTATATTGGGCCCCATTCCAGCAAAAGCATACGAACTATTACTGCCAATATGCTGCATGTAAGACATAATACTACGTAATGCACAAAATATATTTAAGATAAGATGGTAAAATGAAAGTATCTTGAAGCATTTTTATGATAGTTCTGTAGTTTTAAAAGCACAACCCAAATAAACAGTCTAAACGCGTAAACGTCGCCCCGTACTTCATTCTCAGTGTTGTTATACCTTCTGATCCTTCGAGATCATGAATTTCAGTACTTCTTGTTTTGAAAATTGAATACCGCTTAAGCCGGCGCTAGGGGGCGTGAGCAGTGTTGCACTTTCAATTACTGTTCATGAACAGACTCAACAAAACCGAGTCTACAATTTTCTCTTTTTGTGTTGCAATCTTTGCTCTCGGGGGATCACCTCCCTTCAGAATTTATTTGTAAACAATGGGTATGAGAGTTGAACATCAAGCATCGTCTTCAGATGTTCGTTCTTATCATATTTTAGTCTGTCCCCGCCATCATTTGTTTCTTGCGATTGTGGAGAGTTTATGTTTCATTTAGTATGATGATTTACAGTATTCCTTTGCAAATAATGTTCTCTTCTTGCTCAACTGAAACCGTACTATTGAAGCGGATAATTTGGATATAATTTGCTCTACTGCAAACAGTGAGATTAGTCTCTATCACTTCATGTAATCTAACTTCATCATCATCATCATCATCATCTCCTAAATCATTGGGGCATTATTCTATTTTTCAACCGGGCATAAGCATGCACTGTTATTTGCAAACTGTGTAGAAGGCATAGAGAAGCCCTCTGATCAAGGTTTGCACTTTTGTCATCCAAATCCGCTAGAGAGTTTAAGCCATTTATACTGATTGGACTGTATTGATAGGCTATTCCACTCTCATAATTCAGGGTTGAAATTGAGTCTGTAAAATTCAGCCAGCGTACATCAATAAACACGCACCATGTAAATGGGGTTGTCTTACCAGGGTATACATTTTTGTTTTCAATTTTGAACAATGTCTCATAGCCCGTGACCGCCCGGTCTTTTGTTTGCAATTTCAAACCGGTTAACCAATATCCATGATTATAAAATGTTTTAGTTGAGTCTGAGTTCGTTCTCAAGTTTTTGATTGGTCAGATTTGACTCAAATCTAGCCAATCAAAAGCTTGAGAACAAACTCAGACTCAACTAAAAAGCTTTATAAGTATGGACCCTGATGACATGCATGCAATTATTTGCTCTCCCATTTTACTTTTTTAACTATCTCCCGCCCTCCCTCATGCAACATTCCCTATCGATATGCTCACATTTATCCTCTCTTTCATCTGTCCACTCTCTCAGTCGTGCTTAGGAATACTTATTTAGATAGGAAATGTTATGGGACGTTTTATTGTGTTTTAACTTTCCGCTTTCGTCACGACTGGAAAACACCTCTGATTGCCTGCTCCCCATTTAGAGTTATACCTTAAGTCCGCATTATAAAATCATACTTTTGTATTTTGACGATGTGTTCTGTCTGGAAGCTTATGTAAAACGATTAATCCTCCTTGAGTGGGCATAATTAACATACTATAAACTACCGCGAATTTCAAAACATGCTGATTCGGTCTGTCAATTAGTGTAGTTAGAATCTGCATAGCTTGAATCTACTTTAGGCATCGGAAGCTTGGTATTTAGATAATTTCTGGACAGTATATTTCTATTGAAAGAATCCACTGCCTTTGGTCAGCACGAATTAGTTTGTAATATTAAAACGATGCAGATTTAATGTCCTAGTTCTTTTCACATTTAATTAAATATTTCATTAGTAAATTCGAATTCACAATGACAGATTGGACATAACAGATTTTAATTTGTTTGACAACCTGGCTCAGTTTATTAAACTGAATGGATAAAAATGTTTTTAATTGAAGCAAATATGACAAGTTGTTATCTGGCAGCTGCTCTTTTATTATTTTTTTTCTAATCTGTCGTTAGCAGGTGATGAAGAGATCATGATGTCTAACAAACAAAACACAATTCCAAACACTTTCATAACTGTTCAATTATTTTGCGAAACATATTCATCTCTTGCAACAGTTTGGACCCGGATGAAACACACCGGCGTCTAACTATAATCAAAACAGTTTAGGCACCGGCCACTAGTTTCACAAGAGCTTGAACAGGTGGCAGGTACAGGGAACAGAAAAACACTTTGTGGTCGCGGGGTATGGAGCAAATGCTCTATTTATCACAATGGTTTCAAGAAGTGTTTATTACAGAGGCGTAGAAAGGCGTATTTATGGAGCAAAGGGTTAAAGATAGATAATTATCACTATTAAAAGGCTGTTGTCCTTGTCGTTATACACGGATGATACAATGTATAACGGTTGTTTTATAAATTCTGGAAGGAGGTGATCCCCCGAGAGCAAAAATTGCAACACAAAAAGAGAAAATTGCAGACTCGGTTTTATTGAGTCTGTTCATGAACAGTAATTGAACGTGCAACACTGCTCACGCCCCCTAGCACCGGCTTAAGCGGTATTCAATTTTCAGAACAAGAAGTACTGAAATTCATGATCTCGAAGGATCAGAAGGTATAACAACACTGAGAAAGAAGTACGGGGCGACGTTTTAGGGCCGCCACACAAGCACTTAACACCTGCAGTTCATATAGTAGTCTCTGTAAAACAACTTTGCTGCATGGATATAGTCACATAGGAAATTTACAACAACCCACCAGTAAAGGCATAATTTTCCTTAGCAATCGGTTCATTTGTCGTTAGCATTTCATTGTTTCTTTGACTTAAGTGACATATTATGTATTTGATTATCTGGCACCAGGGATATCAACTGGCTCATTATTTCATTCCTATTGTGAAACAAGACAATCATGTCTGTTTAAGCCTTTCCTTTATGTAAGCCCATTTTACGCATCTGCAAATACAGTATACAAAGATCAGACGGCTCCAATAGGAGCCGTCTGATAAGGGTCTGATCTGTTTGCTTATGGTGTAATATAGATCTAAGTCTACAGCTTCTGTCTGAGCCAAAATGTCCTGTGTTCATATGCCATTATAAAAATTAATCTAACTAATATTCATGATGTCATTATTTCTTACATGAATAGTCATCAGGGAAAGGGTTAATTTTTGATTTTGTGCCATTGTACTACTGCCTATTCGATCAAAAGTTTGGGAATATTTCTACCATGTGTAAAACACTTTTCGGTGTGTCATCTCTATCTAAGGTGTTTACAAATGCGAATGAAGCTTACCTAGAAACACATTACACTAGAACCTCTCTAAGGCGACCATATACCGAATATACTTGAGTCATAGTAATTGTAGGTGGTCGCTTAATATCCGACAAAAATAATACAGAACATTTGTATGGAAGCTTGACGCATTGCTTTCATAATGCACAAAGCTAGCCTAATACCTGCCGTCAAGACTGCAAACAATGCTTGTTCTTTGTGGTTGCTTTGGGGATGCTTAACGATAGTAATATTCTCGTTATATTCGAATTCCTGAATTAATGAATTTAATTTAATGAACAGCTGGAATCCAGATAATGAGTATCGTAAGTTAGCACTTATCAGGAATCTATATTGCTTATTACATGATAAAAAGTATAGCACTGCCGTTTCTTAAGTACTCAGACTTTGACTTATTTCTGATGATCGTTTAAGCGATTGCAATGTGCATTACGAATTTATCCTGATCCCATTTTTGTAGGCGAACTTATCTTTCAGTTTAAAATATTGACATAATTCCAAAGCAGATTGTTTTCGTGTTTTCTGACATTTTACCGTCATGTGACGTGCGCACTGTTTTGTCCAAATCTCCGATTTATTTTTCATCCGTAGTGTGATTGTAATATTTCCTATCAGACATTTCTAATTCTCATTGCGAACGACCTTTCAAAACATTTCGTTTCAAGAAACTTAATTATCTGTATTTCTAAATTTTTATTACCACATTGTGAGAAATGATTGCTTTGAATAATATATATTACTTTAGATAACCTTTAGCAAATTTATTTGTGTGTAGCATTCATTGTATGGATCAGAGGTAAAATAGTGTAGATCTAGATCAGACGGCTACGTGTTAGGTTTCCAGCAGGTGTTAAGTGCTTGTGTGGCGGCCGTAAAAAGTTGCCCCGTACTTCTTTCTCAGTGTTGTTATATTTTCTTGTATTTCGGGATTATTAGTTTTGATGGTATATGTTTTGAAAATTGAATACTGCTTAAGCCGGTACTATGAGGCATGGGTATAGTGTTGCACTTTTAATTACTACTCGTGAACAGACTCAATAAAACCGAGTCTGCGATTTTCTCTCTCCGCACTGATACTTTTGCTTTCGAAGGATCTTCCACTTTCAGACTATATCATATATACCATTTGAGACGTTATCTTGGAAAAAAGTTTTTTATAGCAAACAGTGTAGACCCTGACCAACCCAAGCGTCTACACTAATGTCTTCATGCTTCCAGACAGTGTAAAACATGAGCAGATACCTAAACATAGACGTGGGTCCATGCTTATAAAGCTGTTTAGTTGAGTCTGAGTTTGTTCTCAAGCTTTTGATTGGTCGGAATTGAGCCAAAGGCTGGATAGTGATGTTTGATATCGGTCTACTCTGTTTGCAGTTAGATAAGACCCTTTCTTTTAAAGAGCAGATCATGTATATGCTGCACACTGTAGACTTCATGTGGAAACAAACAGTTTCGATCAAAGAATATAATGACCGAAAACAATTAGAAGTTCATTTCGGTTTAATCATTTATCTGCTAAATAATTAGACTGGCCGCTATGTTTCTGAATATCAATTACAAAAGTGGTTCAACATTTGTCACTGAGCAAACCGATAATTATGACAAACAGTGCAGACCCTGATCAAAGAGTTCCGTCAAAAGTCCTTTTATTTGTGTGGTCTCTTTTTTTAAATGCCATATACCCGTCTTCGCACATATAAGGCTTACCCATTCCCCCATAAGCTATTTTAGACATATCCTCTTTGAATAAATCTACCGAAAAGGAGCATTTACTAGAGAAAAAGAAAATGTCAATATTGTGTAGTATTGAAATCATTGTGATAAATAGAGTATTTGCTCCATAGGAGCAAATGCTCTATTTATCACAATGGTTTCAAGAACTGACTATTACAGAGGCGTAGAAGGAAAGGGTTAAACATGTGATGCGTGGACATTTTAGCAACGTCTGCGTACTAGAATGAATGATAACTAAGAGCTAAAGAAAATGATCGGGAAAGAGTTATTTAAAATATTGAACTCATCTACGGCGAAACCAACTTAAACAGTGTTGTGATGTGTTGGATTTGGACCTTTGAAATAATGATGTTTACCGGACATACTCAATTTGATATACAGATAAGCAAACTATTACACCCTTGTTCTCTCTCCTGGTATTTCCACTTTGAAACGTATTCTGGTGTCAATATTTAGCTTAGCATACAAAGCAAACGTAAGCATAATCTTAATGATATTGCCTGTGTGTATGGCTCTTGTAGTTGGTTTATTTGTAAGATATGATAGCATAGTAGGAGATCAGAACTTTAGCCGATATATTTTATTCAGTCCATTATATGCCCATTAGCTCCTTTTTGTTTTTGTCGGTATGATAGATGTACTTCAGTATCACATTGTGGTTACCGTGCCATTCCTTTACCGCTAGCAATCAGATTGTCCTGATGAAATACAGAAAAGCAAGGCATCTCCCTTTAATGCACACTATCTCACCATCGTCTGTAGTAGGATGAAGTTAACCCGTCGCTTGCTATTCACGTCAATATACCTACCTGTAAATAGTGAAGACCCAGATGAGACAGCTCCTGCAGGAGCTGTCTCATCAGGGTCTGCACTATTTACAAATTGATTGTGCAACCAGTGCACTCAACAGCATTGATTGCACAGCGAAATACTTGTACACAGTGAATATATATGTAATTATACAACAGGGCATGGGTAAAGAAGGAGAAATTTATTTTACAATTCAGCAAGCGAAGGGTTAAGTTTATTCTGCGGTATACCGGTATCTTTCAAACAGCGGTTTGTTATTTACCCCACCGATATGCGCGGCTTGACCGAAATTTACAAAATGCATTGATCTAGATGGACCACCGAGTAACATGGCGTCTGATCAGGATCCAAGTTGCTTGACACTTGGTACAGAAGCTTGTTCTAGACTAAGCGGCCATCTGCTTATTGAACCTTTGAGTATTAAGATGAAGGTGGGTGCTTAATACAGGGTAAAGATAATGCACAACGCTCCTATAATACAGATCTTCTTTAGTTCGCGATTGCCTGCAGCGTTCTATAATACTGTATTCCTCGATTGTTTTTTTTCTCCACAATGACATTCTAATAAAAGAACTCAAATGGGGTTTTGACGGTTGCCAAAAGTCACAGTTTGTATATTAATCCTTTGAATACTGAAATTCAATATGCAATTAGGCCTAAGTATTTACTATTGAATCCACTCAGTATGATCAGCTGGTGTTGAATTACAACCAGTGCATATCCTAATTAGCCATCTGACTTTGGTCTGCACTGTTTGAAAATGCCGATACATTCGTAAATGGCATTAAATGGGTTTCTGGTCCTTCGGGATCGATCATTAATTTTGATGTTATTAGTTTTGAAAATTGAATACTGCTTAAGCCGGTGCTAGGGGCGTGGGCAGTGCTGCACTTTTAATTACTACTCATGAACAGATACAATAAAACCGAGTCTGCAATTTTCTATTTTTGTATTGCTACCGTTGCTTTCGAAGGATCTCCCACTTTCAGGATATATTTATAAAACATAGTAGGGTTGGTATAAACATAATAAGTTGCAAATGAGGGATTGTTTATTTCCAGAAATTAATACGATTTATGCTCTAAAAAGGGTGAATTGTGTCTTACATAATTAGTGTTGAGAGAATCTGGTGATCGTACTATTCCGAAAAAATGGTTAAATTCGTTCAGTTGAGATATTGAACTCATGCACGTTTAAAATACGGTAAACACTCGATACTACGATATTTTAGTAATAAAGAATTTATGTATTTGCAGGCAGGTGAATGCTTAATACAGGGTTGAAGTCGTGCAGAAAGCTCATAGAAGAGCTTTTTGCGTCACTTTCGTCCTGCATTAAGCTGCCACCTTTGTTAAAGATCCTTACTGGTACGTTTTGGAGTGTTCGTGGTATCGAGTTTTACTGTGTGTGGTTTAAAGCATGTACCGCTGAACACTTCTATAGCGACCTCATAATAAAATATGAGCTTGATATTGGTCAAAAGTAATGCAGTGAGCTCATAGGGGAGCTTTCTGGATAACTTTCGTCCTACCTTAAGCTACTATCTGCCTTAAAACATGAATATACTTAATTATGTTTAGATGGACGATGTAAACATGTCCCATTATACACTAGTGTAAATAATGTGGAACACATTTACCGACACATGGTCTGTCTGCGGTAGGTTGAACAGACGTTTGGTCATTGTACTTTTTCTGGTTCATTTATCTTTTTCGTCGATAAAGGTGATTTGTGGTACTTGAATACTTTTATTTTGAAAAGATATATAAGGTACGTTTTTCATAACGATTATCTAACAAAAATATTATTTAATATTGAATTTCCTAAAATGATAATATTTTCTGCGATAATCGTCTTTGATTGCAATATCAGGCTGTTTTCTGTAACATAATTGTACAACTGCACTCGGTACTTCGCAAACAGTAGAGTTGTTAGTAGGAGGTGAACTGGTCCCGATGTTATTAAACTTTTTGCTTGAGTCTGAGATCATTCTCAAGCATCTGATTGGTCAGATTCTGAGCTTGCTCAGACTCTGACCAATCAGATACTTCAGAATGATCTCAGACTCAGACTCAGAAGTTTTATAACCTTTGACCCATATTTATACTGAGGAAAAGTTTATACAAATCTCCTTTTTCTTAAGTATAATGCAAGTATCTGGGATTCCTTATAATTGAAACCGACAGGCGATAATAATGATTAAAAAAATATACGAGTCTGTAAAAATAATGGTAGCTAGCTTGATACAGGATTAATCACATTAAACTATCACTAGTCTCTAATATACAAACTTAGATTTATATTTATTAGCACGTGTTTGATATTCAAAAGGTGCACCAGGTAGGTATTTCAGCAGACATCCATTTTACAGAGGAATAAAGGTTAAAAGCCAGTCTACTTAATAAACTCTGATAAGATGAGATCCTTCGGAAGCAAAAACAGCAATGCTAAAAGAGAAAATTGCAGACTTGGCCTCATCGAGCCCGTTCATGAACAGTAAACTAATAGTGCAACACTGCTCACGCCCCTAACACCGGCTTAAGCGGTATTCAATTTTCAAAACTAAAAGCAAACCTAAAGAGGGATAAGTGTTAAAAGCCAAACTGGCAAACAATTAATGGCTCCTTGCTTTGCATTGAACGATCATGTCATAAACATGAATCAAACAGCTCTAATACGAATATGAGATCGACGGAGTAGTTTTCAGTCATCTATATGCAGTTTATACTGAATCTTGCTAATATAAATGTTAACCTGTTTTTCAAATGGAAGTTTTAGATCATTATTTCTGGAAATGTCGAATAATTTCATCAATAGTGGCATCACTGCATGCCATTGTCCCTGTGATGTTGACAGTTTTAGAAAAGCATCGCCTAATAATTTTGGCTAAAATTCAAATGTCTTTTAAAAACAAGTGTATAGGGTTTATTACTTAATACGCCTTATACTGTTTTGATAATATAGATTAATTTGTGCCTGCCAAATATTTACATGCGGGTGACACTTATACAGCGAGCCATCTTGTATGTAACTATCTGCCATTATAGTGTCAGCAACGAACGTCGTTGTTCGACTTGATAAAGTATATATTAAAACGACTATGTATACCATCGTTTAACTTAAAAAATTATAAGTTAATAATTATATACTCCGATCAACCGAAACAGTGTACACAGTGGAATAGTATCAACTGTAATATTCAGAAAACCGGTGACGAACTGGGATATATATATATAAATTATCAAAGCGCTGAACTCGTTGAAAGACTGGGGGAAGTAGCCATTCGCCTGGCAGTCATGGTTGTTGAGATGTCGTTTTAGAAATGTAAGCAGAGGTTTATCAGAGGACTATTTCTGTCAAGTATCATTCAAATCTGACTCCTGGGTTTGGAGAAGATTTCATAAGATTTTGTGTTGCCAGGGCAACCAGATTTCTTCATGGATCTAAATTGTTTAGCAATTCTGATAGAGCTCAATTCCAAGATCATTTATGTGAAGATTGGTAACATTCTACCATGCGGTATCAGGGGAGATGTCGTTTAATGTAATATTCGACGAACGGGTGGAAAGACAGACGGCTGGACGGACTGAGCCCCCTTCGAAACATAGGGAACAGTATGGATGATAATAAGAAAATAACAAAAATATATTTGTTCTATTCAACTGTAAATACTAACATCAGCATGACAAATGCAACACATACCATGTCACAATTTCTCATTAAATTGCACAGAAAAAGAAGTATGTAATATAAACGGGAAAGTTAAGTACTTGTCCCTATTACAGTAGAAGCTGACTTAAGCGACCATTAGTTTATTGAACATAGGAGTCTTAAAAAGCAGATGGATGTTTAATGCAGGGCAAAGGTAATGCAGAAGTCTCCTTTATGCGTTTTCTCCATTAGTTTTGACCTACATTAAGCTACCACCTGCCTAATAGGTTCATAGTTACACTTCTTTTTTAGGGTCGCTTAAGACAGGTTCTACTGTACTTCTATTTCTCTGGAAATATCTGAAACCGAGGGATTTGTTTTACAGACAGTATCGCCTTACCTGAAAACTGATTTCAGAGTTACACAGACAATACACGTCTGCAAATGCAACAGAGCAATACTGAAAACTGGGTCAGTCTTGTGTCGCATTTCACATCACGACTGTAAAGAATCACCCTCTAGAAACACGACAATTCTACTGATGACAGTATTTGCAAACCTAGTAATACTAAGACGACACTTAAAGACGACGCTTAAAAAAACTTAAACATTATATAAATATGACAAAATATTTACGTCGTTTTGGATGAAAGGTCGATCAATTCAAGCGCGTGTGAGAAAAAAAAGTTCGACAAACGTTTTCATCATATCATTTTATGACCGCTTCAATGCTATATTTTGCTCCTTTTCTCTTACTATTTTGGTAATGGTTTTAAAATATTTTAGTTTACTTTTCTTACCCAAAATTTAAAGGAATGCGTCGGATCAATTTCTAATAATAAGAGTGAGATTTCAAGGGGCTATTTTTTATTGGCTTCTTAACTCCTCATTAGCATTTGACCTAGAATCGCAGACACGTCGAAGGGCAGTGGCGGATCGGGAGTTCCGGTTCAAACTGTAGTTTAGTGGTATTTTGCTGCATTGAACATATGCAATTAGAGATATAGATCCGCCTATAGTGCAAAAATGTTAAATAGGACGTGGCATTAGAACGATTGCTGAAACCGATTTACGGTACTAAAGACTGGCTTTCTCCAGTCGAATAAAAGTACAAAAATGAGTCATGCAGGATACACCACATACAGAACAAACACTCGCCCGAACAGCAACACAAGGAAACAGCAAATGCACATAAGTAGAAAAACAACAAGAGACGCACAAAGACAAAACAAACATACAATAGGAGGAAGATGGAAGTACCGCCTTGGAACGGTCAGTGACAAAAGTCACTGGGGGTTAAACCGGTTTATGGGCGCCCAACCTCACACTTATTCCATCCCCATCCTAAAAGACAAACAGTGTAAATAAACGTATCCCCTCTCCGACTAATCTACAACAACCGCGACAGCAAATACAGTGGTAAAATGCATGTATAACGAAAAAACATTACCTGATTGCATTCGGTTTTACATTTAATCGCGAAATAATTCGCACTGTAAACAGCTTTGATCCGGTTGAAGAGTAACCAGTGATTTTGCTGTTTAACACTCGGTCAGACCTTTCTCAAAGTACAAATATGAGTCATGCAGGAAACACTACATACAGAACAAACAACCACCCGAACAGCAACACAAGAAATGTTTGATTCATTCGATAGTAGTAAGGATCCACATTTGAGCAGACGTTTTATTTCCACAGAGAGGTAAGTGTTAGACCTAGTCGACTTGTCTCATTATCGTTACATCACTGCACTCTGATCACAAACTGTATCAATTCATGCCCAGTCGATACCTACTGCTGAATATACACTATAAATTATGCTTTTTGTGTAATACGATTACTAACAAATACCATTCATCTCATAGAAAACCTACCGATGATTATATATCAGAAATATAAAATGATAGATTGACAACCACATGTGCAACATGATCTTATCAAAGTGAAATATTATGGGTTAACTGCTTTTTAAATGTGTCTTGAAACAGAACTAGTTTGAATAATGATCTATTTTGTCAGAGAAATGGAAGTACGATGCTTCCCTAATATTAACCTTTGAATGCAGGATAAGTCTAATTGCATTTGCAAACATTGTAGAACCAGATCAATGTACTCGTAGTGGATCCCTTTGATAAGAGACCGCAAAGTGTGTCAATAAGAATGATTTCGCACATTATACCATTTCTAACTGAATTAACTATATCGTTAAACAATGATGGACAATGCTTTTTTGATTCAGCTCTGCAATTTTTAATGTACTACAGTGCTCCCTTTCTACAACGACACCCTTTGGGAAACGGACATTGTATGTGTTGTTCAGAGGGAGTTGTTATAGGGAGTGAAAATCAAACACAATTAGCTTTTCTGCAGATCCCCAGATATTTCGAAATCTAAAACCAATATGCCTCAATCAAACCCTATGTTGTGACCACTCTTTAGAATCGTCATAAAGTGACGATTCTAAAGAGTGGTCACAACATAGGGTTTGATGGAGGCATAAAGAAAATACGACTGAAAAGGGTTGTTTCTGGAGCCTTGTTGTTTCGGAAACAGTGACATGCGTTGTTGTAAGGAGGGAATCGTTATTGAGAGGGCCGTTGTAGGGAGGGAGCACTGTACATGCGCAGTGAGATGTGTAAGAAAAGTCTTATCGCATTCCATATTTTGCATTTGGTAAATTCGTTCCTGTTTTGTTTTCAAATAATTTCCACATCATATGAAATATTTTAGCAAGTAATATACAATACCGTTTTGTACACAATGTTGTTTTTAATTGCCGTCTGTGGAGTTTGTCGGATAACAAAAACATTGTTCACGTGTTCTTTAAGCGCTCAATGACAAACAGTTACTTAGACACGAAATACATATTAAGCAACATTATCCTGGCACCAGAGCCTGCTTGTTCATAACACTTGAATGTTTAGTTATTTTTAAAAATCGTTTTATTTTGTTGCTCAAAACTGCAAAAATGTCTTGTTAAGTGAAACTATGTTTGAAATCAATCAACATATTAAACATAAACCGATTATTCCACTTCCCTGGAAACGTTATCCAAACTTGAGTTGCAACAAACGTCAAAGACGGCGTCCATGGATCCGACTTCAACCGAACGTTTTGCATAAGTTTTAAAGAAAATTTTGCAGTTCCTTCCAGCAACACAGTCAGTGTGTCAAACAGTTTAGATCCTGATGAGGCATTGGGTTACTCGGCGTGTCATCTGGATCCAAACAGTGTGCTTAGGTATTTACTCATTCGTCCACAGGCGGCTAAATGTTACTCTTTCGGTGCCAATATCGCATGTTGGCACCATTGAAAACGGTGCAGTCCCAGGTCAGATGCCGCCTTTTCAAGGTGGCATCTGATCTGGGACTTCATTTTTTTCTGTATTATTTTAGCCCAAGGTTTTTAAAAACAAATGTTTTACTAATATGCCGTTATTATTTAGTTTAGAATTATATTTAATATGAACTTATTATTGCAGACGACACTTTTAAATTTGGCACCAAAAGAGTTAAGGGAACTTTGATATATACGAGTATATTGTAGTGTGTAGTATATAGGGGTTTTCCAATGGAATCCTTGATGTGTATACTAATAGTATGTATAGTTCGCGTTAGTTTGCGACTGTCTACAGGGTACTATGATACTGTATTCCTCGATTGTTATTTGTTTCAAAAGGACATTCTAATAAACGAGCTCAACTGATTTATTGATGACCAACCCTTTGAATGCTGAACTTAAGAATGTGATTAGCCCTAGGTATTTACTATTGAATCCATTCAGTATGATCAGCTAAACCTTGCTAGCTGATGTTGAATTACAGCCAGTGCATATCCTGATCAGCCATCTGATCTGGGCAGCACTGTTTAATGGCATTAACTGGATTTACAAAACATAATAGCGTTGACATAACTATAATAATAAAAGAACAAAAATGAGTCATGCAGGAAACACCACATACAGAACAAACAGTCGCCCGAACAGCAACACAAGGAAACAGCAAATGTACATAACTAAGTCGCAAATAAGGGAGTGTTTATATCCAGAAATGAGTGTATTGTGTATTATTATTATATTATTTTGGTAATCTGGTGATCATGCTAATCCGAAAAAAATGTTTATTAAAAGTGTCTCTGATTTTGTTTTATCTTTTTCGTCGTTAAAGGTGACTCTTGGCAATTGAACCGAACATACTTTCATTTTGCAAAGATATATAAGGGACGTTGTTTCATAAACAATATCTAACAGAACGATTATTTTAACATTGAATTTCCTAAAATAATATGTCTATGATTGCAATATGAGGCTGTTTTCTATAACATGGAACAAACTTGTACTAGTGCACTCGGTACTTTGCAAACGGTAGATTTGAACTGATTTATACTGAGGAATTGCTTGTACAACTCTCCTTTTTCTCAAATAAATTATATTTATTGTGTTTATTGAATTCTTTATTTCCTCCAATGTTGGAGAGTGTAGTATTTATTTTGTATTCCTTATAATTTAAACAAACATGCGATAATAATGATTACAATGGAACCTCTCTAACGCGACAACTAAATTCAATAATGTACCAATGTGAAAAAACAAATGGTAGATTAATGCAGGTTTAATGATCGTAAAATGCTTCTAGAGCATAAGGTTATCATCAGTCTAATATCCAAAATTAGACTTTTTAATTAAAACCACGTGTTTAATATTCAAATTAAGTTGCACCAAATAGGTGTTTCAGCAGACATCAATTTTACGGAGGAATAAATGTTAACCCTTCGCTTGCTAATCGCGTCAATGTACCTACCTGTAAATAGTGAAGACCCAGATGAGACAGCTCCTGCAGGAGCTGTCTCATCTGGGTCTGCACTATTTACAAGTTGATTGTGCAACCAGTGCACTCCACAGCAGTGATTGCACAGCGAAATAATTGTACACAGTGAAGATATATGTAATTATACAACAGGGCATGGGTAAAGAAGGAGATATGTATTTTAAAATTCAGCAAGCGAAGGGTTAAATGTCAGCCCACGTAGGTCACACATAAAAAGAGATAAGACTTAAAAGCCAAACTTGCAAACAACTCATTGTTCCTTGCTTTGCATTGAACGATCATGTCATAAACATGAATCAAACATTTTTTAGTCATCTATATGCAGTTGATGCTGAGTTTTGCCTGAACATTTACATATAGATTCACAGTTCAACTAATTCTGCAAATATAAATGTTAACCGGTTTTTCAAACGGAAGTTTTAGGTCATTATTTCTTAAAATTTCGAATGAATCTGTCAATAGTGACATCACTGAATGCCATTGTCCCTGTTTTTTGACAGTTTTAGAAAAGCATCGCCTAATAATTTTGACTAAAATTCAAGTACATTTCAAACCAAATTGTAGAGTATTTATTACTTTATACGCCTTATACTGTTTTAATGATATAAATTACCTTGCCCAGTATTTGCATGCGAGTGACACTTATACAGCGTTCCATCTTGTCTGTAAGTTTCGGGCATTATCGTGTCAAAACACTTGACGTGTCAACACTTGTTCGACTTGATAACATAAATATTAAAACGACGATTCATACCATCGTTAATGATGGTTTGTAGCCCTTAAATGCAAGACAAATGACTTCAAAAGTTATCAGTTAATAATTATATATTCCAAGGAACCAAAAACAGTGGACATAGTGGACTAGCATTATTATTATTATTATTATTATTATTATTATTATTATACCACATTCATATAGCGCTCTTTTCACACAGAATATGTGCGTTCATAGGCGCTCCACATGAATAAATTACATATACAAAACTGTGTATGCTCAATGCATATACAATCATTAAAACAAAATGTATTTAATAAATAGACATCGATAAGAATAATAAAATTTTAATTATTTAAGAATCACAGGTAAACCAACATCATCCTTTTCCCATAACTAAGTTTATCTTACCTCCTACTAAATTCTCGTCATTCCATTGGTCAATAGAGGTCACGAGAAACTCCCATAGATTCCTTATGGGGGTACTAAAATCCTTATCATGGCTTTACAAGAGTTACTTCCCTTACTTGACAGCTATATATGCTTTTCTCTTACTTATAATAATCATTTATGTATATCCTCACAGTTTTAAAAAATGCATACATATAATTTATGCTTTAATTGGAGTTGAAATATAAATATTAATTAGTTTTACAATAATAAAAAAGAAAAAACAAAATAAATAAACGCTATTTGAGGCAAATAAAGAATATTTTCTTTAATTCTATTAAAGGGTGGTAATTTATTCTGCTCTTATTGTAATATCAAGTTTGCAAGAGTTAATTCCCTTGTTTCCCCAACAGAAAGCCATACATGTAGGCATATGATGCAAACATGCGTGTAAATACTTGAAATTAAAGGTAGTCGGTAAGATAAATTCGTTATGCAGTGCTTAGTGTTGAAAAGTAGTAAAGTCAAGCAGGCAAAGCCACATACAAGACGCAACCACCACCCAAACACTGATAGACAGCATGACACACATATACACACACACAACCACACACCCAAACGCACACTCACATACGAGATGAACACAAAATCACCAAAAGACACACAAGAACCAGAGACAAACGTTCCACACATGAACAAAATAACAAGCACAAAGACGCAAGGCAAACAAAAGGAAGGGTGACAAATCGAGTACCGCCTTGGCACGGTCAGTAGCAAAAACACCACTGGGCTTCGCCTCGTCCCATATTGATATTTGCTGGCAGTGTATAGTCCATATTAGGGACACTGAGCACTGCATAACTAATATTATTTGACTGTGTGATATTATTCTATATCATATTGTATTAGCGCACTCAAATGTAACATTCTACACGCAGTGTCAGTACGTCTAATAGTTATGACCCATAACCAACTGACTTGGATGTATGTTTGACATACAACACTACACACAAATATTGCCTTATGTACGTAGGACAATGGATTGGGTAACATAATAAGTAATTTGTAGTTCATGCATACCATGCAATACAAAAATACAAATAAACAACCGTTATATATATCTAGTATGCAACCCTCTCCAGCCAAACACTATGCGACCCACTATGACAACGAGTGTTTTTTGCAACATTCCTCCATAATTATTTTAACGGAATTGTAACAGGGTATATCCAACGATTTTTCAGGGAGTAAAACACATTGTGGCAACGAGTCTGTACACAAAGGATAACCACGAATGCTGTGTTTAACACCCTTTGAAGTTTCCGCAGTGTGGTTTTTGAGATTCCATGCAGCAACGAGTTGCAATAGTCTATTGTTTATGTAACCAGAGAGTTTACCAAAGTATTGTTAGCATCAGGTGAGAGGTATTGTCTTATATGGCCTATTTTTCGGATTTGTGCGTACCTAGACCTATACACGGAATTGACGTGAATCTAGCCATGCACCAAGATTCTTTCCACACAACGATGGTATGATTTTTGAGGGTCCTACTTGCACATTAATCTCTTCAGGTACTTTTGTGTTGTTTTTGTGTGAAACGGATCACCTCAGTTTTGTTAGTATTGAGCGTCATCATATTTCTTTGAGACAGTCCTCAACTCGCGATAAAGCTTCTTGTTGACAGGAACTGACCTTTGGCATAAATGACGAGTATAACTTTGAGTCAACGGCATAAAAATGGTAGTCGGTTTCTGCAGTTTGAGCCGATAGGTTTTGTGTACATTATGTAGTTTTTTGGTCCTTAGACCGATCTCTGTGACACGCTGAATTTGATGTTAACTGGGATGGACAATTCCCCATCTACTGAGACTATTTGATAGCGGTCATTCAGATAGGAGTACCAACTGTAATATTCCGGAAAACGTTGACGAACTGGGATATACATACATAAAAACTTCACCTGATTGCATTCATTTAATCGCGACAGTATTCGCACTACAAGCAGCTTGGATCCAGTTGAAGCGTGACCAGTGATTCTGCTGCTTAACACTCCGTCTAACCTTTCTCAAACGTTTGATTCATTCCATGATAGTAAGGACTGCACCAGAACCAAATGTGAGCAGACATTTGATTTCCTCAGAGAGATAAGGGTTAGACCTAGTCGACTTGTCTCAAAATCGTTACATCATTGCACTCTGATCAAACACTCTATTAACCCTTTCACTGCCAAACGCTGTCGTCTGCTAACTTTGTCGTCTGCTACAAATTTTCATTTTTTTGATTTTCTTCATTTTTGTTTCAAAAACATAGTAACTGTTTGGATCCTGATGAGACGCCGAGTTACTCGGCGTCTCATCTGGATACAAACTGTTTGCATAAGTAATCACAGATCCGGCATTGGCAGCGAAAGGGTTCATCCATGCAGCGTCGACACCTACTGCTGATGATGCACTATAAATTCTGCTTTTTTGTGTAAAATGATTGCAAACAAATCTCGTTAATCTGATAGAAAACCGGTCGATGATAATATATCAGAAATATAAAATGATAGATTGACAACCACATGTGCAGTAGGATCTTATCAAAGTGAAATATTATGGGTTAACTGCTGTTTAAATGTGTCTCAAAACAGAAATAGTTTGAATAATGATCTATATCGTCAGAGAAATTGAGGAATGTTGCTTCACTATTATCAACCTTTGAAAGGGTGAAACAAGTGTATTTGCATTCGCAAACATTGTGGAACCAGATTAGAAGGCTCATAGTTGATCCCGTTGATACGGAACCACACAGTGTGTCAGTAAGAATGCTGTCGCACATTATACCATTTCTAACTGAATGAACTATCCTTAAACAATGATGGACAATGCCACTTTGATGATTTAGCATTACAGGGGTTAATGTACTACGAGCGCAGTGGGATAGGTAAGAAAAGTCTTATCGCATGTCATAACTGCATGCTTACATGCATGAAATTTGAAGAATTTCCATTGTGGTTCGTTTTCAAATAATTTCCTCAATATATTAGCATATTTTAGCATGTAATAAACAATATATTTTGCAGCCAATAGTATTTTACTCGCCGCCGCCAGATGGAGTTTGTCGGATAAAAAACTATTGCGTACGAGTTCTTTAAGCGCCCAATGAAAAACACTTAGACATGAAATATACATTAAATAACAATATCCTGACACCAGGGCCTGCTTGTTCAAAACGCCTGAATGTTTACTTATTTATTAAATTGCAACTGTTGTTATGCCTGCAATTGTATTATATTATTGAATGTTAACCTGCAGAGTAATTGTTTGACATTAGAAAATGATATATCCATCAGTTTTAAAAACATATCTTGCAGTTCCTTCCAGAAAACAATCAGAGTGTCAAATAGTTTGGATTTTTATGAACAATCGAGTTACTCGACGTGTCCTCTGGATAAAAACAGTGTGCGTAGGTATTTACTCATCCGGTCCCTGCTAAAGTTAAGGAACATTAGATATATAAAAGTATGTTGTAGTGTGTAGTAACCTAGGCTATTTCTAATGGGATCATTGATGTGTATACCAATGATATGCAAAACTAAACATTTCGAACAGATATAACAAGAACAGAACCAGTTCGACGAATTTGAAAACTGGAAGCAATGGTATAACGTGTATGTTAACTGAATTTTCGGTTATGAAAATATTAATATAATTTATGTTCTAAAATATAAATAGACATTGTTAACAGTTCACATATTAACTACAAACCTCTTGTTCTTTCTGATAAAATTATCTTAACAAAAATTTAAAACTTACTAATGTATCAGACTGGGTGTTTCTAATGTCAGCACAAAGTATTCTAGTTTTTTATTGAACTGATAAAGAAAGTTCCATTGTGTTCCCCGACACGTTTGACTATACAATAGTGATGTACATTGGCCCTGGTGGAATACGGGAGTATATCTTTGTTATTATTAGAATTAGCTGTCATGTAAAAGGGACACTTATTGTAAATAATTGTAAAAACATGATTATGACGTAAGTGCTTATTCCTAAATTAAACTAAGAAAACAATCGTAAAACTGTTCCTTGGTCCCATAGCGTTAATGGAAATTTAATCAACTTATTTTGAGAGACACGAAGTTTATCCCTTAAGGTTTGGTTACCACGAGTATTCTCGAATGGCGTTTATCAGCAGAGCATATAAATTATGTTCTCGTTTACAAATATAAAACTCTGTCGTGTCTATACAACACTGAAGACGATAATAAATCTGTCCACAACAGTATTGACTATATAGTTCCCGGTGAAACAGTTAATAATATCAGGTCCCATGTATATAACATACTGTGTATATAACATAATGTGTATATATAATATACTGTGTATATAACATACTGTGTATATACAACCAAAATACTCCTTTGCGTTTATTCATTCGAAGCTGATCTAGTCAGTTACTAACAGAATAACGTAAGATATAAAGCAGGCCATCGATATACAAATATTGGCACTTTGATTTGCTAAACCAAGGTAGTAGCCATGCTAAAAACAGTTCAGTAAAACCCCTCTAAACGGGACGCTTTTATAACTATCGGTCATGGAGACGGGTAGCAGCTTAATGCAGGATGAAAGGCATGCAGAAAGCTCCTATATGAGTTTCCTGCATGACTAAACTCCTATAGTGTTTTCTGCGTGCCTTTCACTCTGCATTAAGCAGCCACCTGCCTAAACTATCTAAACTCCTATCTACTATAATTCTGGTTTAGAGGGGTTTACTTATCTCCAATCTAACATAGACACAATCGAAAGAATATAGTCGGAGAACGAATACCCAGTCAAATCGGATTGTAGACCATTACATTGTCAGCGCCTTAAGTTTTGAGAATACAGGGATATACGATTCATAGGTCAGTGATTATCATAGGTCATAGGTCATTTATTTAACCTTTTCTGCCAGTGATGAACCTATGCGCGTAGTCGGTGTGTCTGCAGGATCCAAACTGTTTGTCACTAACATTATATAGCTTTGTTTTAAAAAAAAGGCAGAGCAATAAAACATAACGGAAATTGCAACAGACGACAAAATTTGCAACTGATAAGATTTGGCAGCGAAAATGTTATCCTTTTAACACCCCCCTTTCGATTTCCTAACAGCCTTTATGAACAGTTTGGATCTAGAGGAAAGGTCGAGTATTTGTGTGTATCATCAGTATCCAATGGGTGTGTACACATCCTTTTGTGGATTTGAAAAACACCGCAGAGTCAGACCTATCATAGTCTCATAAGCAAGCAGAGCAAACACTAATCAGACGGCCTCTTTCTACAGGTGTCGTCTGATCTGGATCTACTCTTTTTGAAAATGACTGAAAAGGCATAACTTTGCACCAATTGCAAACCTGAACTCCCAAGCTTCCATATCTTTCTAAAAATAGAACGTTTTTATTCTATTAGAGAACCAACTTAAAATAATAAAATAATCTGATTATAGAATTTGCTTTTATCCAAAATGGGTTTGTATAACGATAGTGTGCGTGTCATTTCTATCCATTCGAATAGCCTGGTAGTCCTCCATGGGATCCCGGAAAGTGCCACAGTGATAACATTAGCTGCTTTGCAATAATGTACAGAACAAGGCAAAAACTAATAATTCTGCAAGTCTTACGGGGACACAAATGAACACGAGAACAATTTAATAGAGATCTTATTATAAAACATAATCTAGTTAAAAGTATGGCATTTTCGTCATAATTACATGATCTGGTTTTCCGATTGAAATTCTCGGTTGATACAAATATCATACGGATTACATTTGAAGCCATAATAAATATTATTTTATTCTTGATAAAACTATACAAGTGTGATAACACCAATTAATCCGGTTCTTGCTGGTATATATGAACAGGACCATATAAATCATACACTAATATCGCGTTATTTGGGGATATTCAAGTGTTTTAACCCTTCGCTTGCTATTCACGTCAATATACATACCGGTAAATAGTGAAGACCCAGATGAGACAGCTCCTGCTGGAGCTGTCTCATCAGGGTCTGCACTATTTACAAGTTGATTGTGTAACCAGTGCACTCCCACAGCAGTGATTGCACAGCGAAATACTTGTACACAGTGAAGATATATGTAATTATACAACAGGGCATGGGTAAAGAAGAAGACATGTATTTTAAAATTTAGCAAGAGAAGGGTTGACCATTCTAATGCAGGATATTCCGAGTGGAATAGCTAACATGTCATTAACTATAGAGATGTATGAAATGCTTAAACTTAATTGATGATTGGGAATGACACACAGTGAAGACTGTGATCAGAGAGATCCTCTAGGAAACTTGCTGTGTTTTCTTGTGTTGCTGTTCGGTCGGCTGTTTTTTCTGTATGTAGTGCATGACTCATATTTGTACTTTTTCTAATATGGGTCTACATTGCTTTAAAATTGCATTGCATGCACATCCAACGCTCTAAGCATTAAACTAGTGCAGGCTTAAATGCACCCTAGTAATTGACATTTCTTAGCCCTGACCTTAATTCAAATTCATGATTCTATACGACAGTAAATCTGAATTATTAGTAAATAAACACTGAGGCCGTTTTAGGGCCGTGGTTACTTAATATACAGTTACACCCCTCTAATGCGACCACCAAAAAGGGGCATACTTATGTGTGGCAGAGGCAGATGGAAGCTTAATGCAGGACGAAAGTTATGCAGAAAGCTTCTATATATATTTCGTCCTGCATTAAGCAACCACCTGCTTATAAAGACAGTTATGGTTATTTTAAGTGGTTGCATTAGAGGGTTTTTTCTGTAGTATGAAAATCATGCGAACAGTTCTGAGAAGAGCTTTCTGTGTAACTGACAAACTACATTAAGCTGCTATCTATCTAAAATTGGCCGATGATAATGCTGATACATGTATATATTTGCTCGTATATGTTGCATTTGAAATTAATACAAGCTATGACATATGTTGAACATACACTTTAAATTATATTTTAAGTCAAACTATGAGTATCCCATACTACGAATTCTAAATGTAAATGACAATATGTTTGTCTATGTTATTTTGTTTGCTTTTTTTAATATGTGAATACTACGATTGTATTTCTAAAAGTGGGAAATAAAACAGTCAAACAGGGAGAGCCACATACGGAAGGGAGTGGCACCAAATATCATCAAACAAGAAAAGGCACAAGAACGCATATCAAGACATAAAAATTAAAACTTAACCATATCGAATAACAAAGAAAGTCATAGGGGGAAGCAGGAGTATCGCCCTCGAAAGGTCAGTAACCAAAAAGGGTTACGGGGTGCTTCAACAATCAACTTGCGCTTTAGCTATTCGGACGGTGGTTCAATTGCCACTCTGGCTCCTGGGCGAGCTTTCTAAAATCGACCTCTTGCATAACACGTTGTGATCAGTAATTTTGTCATTACGAAATGTCGGCAGATATATCTGGGCGTAACCGAATCAAGTCAGATTCGAGCCATGCTCTCAACTTGATCTACAATAAATGTCTATAGGTTTGTCAATTATTGTGACCTACAAATGGCAATACTGTTGCGGAATCGGCAGATAATCAACTAATAAGCATTTCTAAGTGGTAAAGAATCAATGCCAGTAGTTTCTCAGATTTCCGAAAAGTTGAAACATAATTTCGATCCTTTAAACCCTTAGCCTGCTGCGGGCGGTTGAGTTATTACCTAAACAGTTTTAATCCAGATGAGACACCGAATAACTCGGTGTCTCATCAGGGTCCAAACTGGTACTATCTCTGGTACAAAACACTATCACTGGTACAAAGCAGACATTTTTTCTGTGATGATAACATTATATTTAACCGCGATAGACTGCATACATGATTAAGTAGTATTTCTATGCTGTCTCTGCCGCGGAGCATACTATATAATAATTATACAGCCTGTCTGTCAGACAGTGAGCCTTTTAGAACTGAGAACTATCCTTTCAGACTGGTGACCAGCAGGTATCACGCGTTCTAATGTTACTGATAATTAGCTATGAAGATGCCTTAGCGAGAACCAGAAGGGTGACGGATGGTCTCCAGTCTTGCCCAGCCACAATTTGGTTCACGAGAATATGACGCGTTCCGCCTTCGTTTCGCCTCCCTACCCGCTACGAAAAAAAAGAAAGAAAAAGAAAAGAAAAACACATGTTATGTGCTTGGGATTACCTGTATCACAATGATAAATTAATGTATTTCTAGTCTCAGCATATGTTTGTATAATATTGTTCTAATATTTTATGTAAGGTACATTCGTTTAACTCCATGTTACATGTGGGTGAGCCTGCGAAAGACATATTTTTATTTATGATGTTGCTGAAGACCTTTAACATGTGTTGGTATAGTAACCACCGAAGGTGCTCAGATATAGTGACAGTGTTCAGATATAGTAACCAGTAACAGTGCTCAGATATGTTAACCAGTGACAGTGCTCAGATATAGTAACCACTGCCAGTGCTCAGATAAAGTTACATCTGACAGTGATCAGATATAGTAACCACTGACAATACCCACATAAAGTAATCAGTGAGTGCTCGGATATAGTAACCAGTGACAGTGCTCATATATAGTAACCAGTAACAGTGCTCATATATAGTAACATGTGAGTGCTCAGATATGGTAACCACTGAGAGTGCTCATATATAATAACCAGTGAGTGCTCAGATATAGAAACCTCTGACAGTGCTCAGATATAGTAACCTCTGACAGTGCTCAGACATAGTAACACGTGACAGTGCTCAGATATAGGAACCTCTGACACAGCTCAGATAATACACTAACCACTGGCAGTGCTCAGATATAGTAACCATTGACAGTGCTCAGATATAGCAACCTCTGCCACAGCTCAGATAATACACTAACCACTGACAGTGTTCAGATATAGTAACCACTGACAGTGCTCAGATATAGTAACCACTGACAATGCTTATATAAAGTAACCAGTGAGTGTTCTGATATAATAACCACTGACACAGTGCTAATATATAGTAACCAGTGAGTGTTCAGATATAGTACTAGTGATAATGCTCAGATATAGTAACCACTGGCAGTGCTTAGATATAGCAACCAGTGATATAACTCATATATAGTAACCAGGGACAGTGCTCATATATAGTAACCAGGGACAGTGCTCATATATAGTAACCAGGGACAGTGCTCATATATAGTAACCAGGTACAGTGCTCATATATAGTAACCAGGGACAGTGCTCATATATAGTAACCACTGACATTGCTTAGATGAATCCTTCACCGCCTTCTTATATCCATATGCATTGATAAAGGACACTCAATATACAGTACACAAATTTACTACGGCCACTAACAGATGTATCATTCTTGATATTCTATATTGGTTGTACATATGATGAATAATATTGTTTTAGCAACACCTTCATCATACACAACGTAGTCACCAAATACGTCGGAGTTTATTAAGTTATATGCGTGTGTTATTTTCCAATTGAACGTTGAACAAGTAGTTTACTTTGGGGTATTCGGGATTTTTGTTATGTTGGCATCTTATGTGTGGAATTTCCTGTTGGATAATCAATTTCAATCAGTTATGAAAAATGAATATCGCTTAATCCGAAGCTAGGATGCGTGATACACATTTAATAACTGCTCATGAACAGACTCAATAAAACCGAGTCTACCAGTTTCTCTCTTTGCATGTTGCTTTTGCATTCGAAGGCTCGTGAAATAATTCATTTTCCAAGCGAAACACCATTAATTGTGTCTTTATGGTGTATATCTTACGGTTCGACCTGTTGCACGGTATGCGGGGTTATCATCTTCTTGTGTAGTCTTAGTTCTAAAATATGTAATGAATTGAGACAAATGACTGTTGTGAGTGCAATTTGAGGACACCGCTAATGGATTCCAAACACAATCAAGAAAACACTGTGCTTCCAATTTTTCAACCGAATACACTGACAATGGAATTCTGTGTCTACTGGTTGACTATAACACTTTGAATGCACGATTCGCAACCCATCACAAGATCAGAAAACTTATTTTTGTTGAATGTCGCACTCTGTGTGAATTCCTCGTTTGATAGCAGATGTGGTTTCCACCTTTTAATACAACCGGGATGAGTATTTGTGTATAATTGACTATAGCTCTGACACAAAACGAAATTTCAACCCACGCAAGAACAACACAACCATTATCGTAGCTCACTATCACCGAATCATTGAATGAAATAAAACCTCTCTAAAGCGACATCCAAGGCGATACTCTCTTTGTCACCCTTCCTTTTGTGTTTGTTTTGTGCCTTTGTGTTTATGCTTTTGTTCGTGTTTGATGTTTTTGGTTTCTCGTGTGTTTGTGTGTGTTTGTGTGTGTGCGTTTGGTTGTGTGGATGTGTTGTTTGCTTTCTGTTGATGTGTTGGTGTTGGTTGGGTTTTGTATGTCTTTTCCTGCTTGACTTAACTACTTTGTCATCTAAATACATGATGGCGGGTGCTACCTTAGTGCAGATCGAAACATGATGAATGATATATAATGGCTTAAATGATTGTACCCATTCGTCTCTATAAAAACAGCTAGATGATCGTTGCTTTAAGTTTTATTTTGAATCATGGACATAGTTTCTAAAAAAAAGAAATAATTCACTCTTGCTGGATCTCGTGTTATGGTTCCCCAGCAGCGTACGTGGTACTCTTGCCGGTGATATGTACATGTAGACGATGTTAACATGTATATCATGTATTGGACATACCCATTTTCTCACTTTGTTCATCAAATATGTTAAAAAATCATTAAAAAAGGATATGATCCTATAGTACTACAAAATACTGCATGTTTGGTTGTCAACCCTTTTACAGTTGGCAATCACGATGGCCTCTTTGCATGTACGCCGACAAGAACGGTTTAGTAAACTGTATCACTTAATGTTTTTGTTATACATGCACTTTACCACTGTATTTGCCATCGCGGTTGTTTACCCCCCCCCCCCCAGTGAGTTTTGTCACTGACCGTTCCAAAGCGGTACTTCCATCTTCCCCCTATTGTATGTTTGTTTTGTCATTGTGCGTCTCTTGATGTTTTTTTATAGTTTTGTACATTTGCTGTTTCCTTGTGTTGCTGTTCGGGCGGCTGTTTGTTCTGTATGTGTTATTTCCTGCATGACTCATGTTTGTACTTCAATGCATCCGCATTATTCTAGTAACATAAAGCTTCATTCACAAACACTTTTTTACCTGTGTTAGTGCAGTTTAGCACGTGTGTATGCTTTTGCACGTTAACGCGTCTGACAACAGCATTGTTATACTCCAGGATAAGACTTGGTTGAGTTATGATATAGTCACCGACGAGATGCGGATATAGTTTTCGTGCGGTCGTCGGAAGGCGGGTCTCTGGACAGTTTCGTGCCGTCGCCGTCCGGACTGAGTGAGTTGAGTTTTATGGCACCGCGACACAATGAGGTCATATAACGCCGATCTGCCGTGTAGACCTAAAAAGACGGGTATCTGGCAGGTATTGTACGATAGTCGAACGAAGAGTCCCTGCAAAGTTTGCATGCGGTCGCTGCACGGTGCGCCTTATTAGACCACAGACGCAGTGCAAAGACCACGGTAGACGTTACTGCAAACACTTACAGAATCAGTTCTAGTTGTTGCGGTCGACCAATTCTTATTCCGAGAGACCCACTCTATCGTTCAGTTCACTGTTTTAGACTATGTGTGTCGTGCGTACAGATAACGGTTAGGCGAGTAATATTTGGTTTTAGTGGTGATTATAAACAGAATATTTAACCGCTTATTATTCCAAATGGTTACATTACTCTTTTATCAGATGTTATATGTTATTATGATGATATAAACAGGTCTCAATTATGTACGCTGTGTATGTTTCAATTTTTGTGCTATTACATATGGTGCGGTAAATAGCACAGCAACACATTCGTTGCTTTTTTTTAATTTTGAATTGTTATGTACGTTATCATACGCATGCATGTACGTAGAAGTAATATCAAGTATATATGTCTGTTCATATTCGAAGTTATGAACGATTCGTCAAATGCTAAAGTTGTTTTTGACTTGAAAGCAATTGTCTGAAATTAACTAAGAACAAAAATACAGGAAACAAATTTATCAACAGAACGGAATTGCACGTTTTGTCATTAATATTATCCCTTGGCGAAAGGAAATGAAGTAATTGTTCCACGTGTACCTGTAGTGATTTCATATTTTCTTGTCGGGAAAGAAAGCTAAACCAGCCTTCCATGCTGATTTCAAGACATAATTTATCCATTTCACTGTCTAAACGATACAATAGTCCATTATACTGAAATGATCAAACAGAGTTATAACAAAGTGCGTAGTCGTATCGCCTGTTACAAATGTCATCAAATAGCCTCCGTACAATGAGCATGAAACGCAAAACATTGGCAGGTGACTTTAAATAACAAACCGTGCAGTCCCTGATCAAAAGGCTCCACTTGGTTCTACGTGTTTTAGAAAATGTCAATATACTCGTTTCCGCATTTAAATTGTTCAAGTGAAACAAACAAATAAAAATACGTCGTCGAACAATTGTGCGAGGTGGAAAGCAAAGGACACGTTGGCATTGTCATTACCTTAGAAATGTATGTGGAATCAACCTTTTTGAAAATGGGCAGACCGCCTCAATCGATATTATTTTATAAAGCCTTAAACTTCAGCACTGAAACTTGGTGGTGGTGGTTTGGTTTAGTGGTTGAGCGTTGAGGTTATAACACAGGGGTTCCGGGGAGCGAATCCCGCGAGGACAATATTCCGCACAAAGTTACCTGCTCTCCACTCATGGATTAAAATGGGTGCATGTGAGGGTCACTAGACGGTACAGCGCCTGCGCAATCGCATCACATGTTATCAGTGCTCAAAATTGTAGACGAATTGTTCAATAGCCAGAGGGGGGAGGTTAAATGTACCGTCGGCTGAGCGGTCATTCGCACTGAAAATAGGTATGTTACGTACCATGAACACAGTGGCAACATCATTTACAAAAACGCATGTTGTTTTGATTTTATGCGAAGTTCATCTAGAAGAGACACATACATACACATGTATAGTGAATTGCTCATTAATTCTAAACTTGTAGTGACGAGCTTCAAATACTGACCATTGGTTAATATTGGCAGACAAACCCTATTCACACTTGTGCACAATGATGCAGAAATCCTTTTCAATACATTTTGTGGCCATATACATGGATAACCATTTCAACTACCTAGGCTAATTTTATCGTGTAGTTGTTCTTATCCTTTATATTCATCTATGAACATACTTATTATATTTATAAACATTGCCAAACTACAGTACCGTTTTACTAAATGTCGCACAATAGATAATACAGTAAAACCTCTCTATAACGGCCACTAAATTGTGTTAATTAGGTGGTATTTAGGACAGGTGGCTGCTTAAAGCAAGGTGAAAGTAACACAGAACGCTCCTATAGGATGGTAACTTGCATAAAAATGCACTAATACATTTTCTCGTTTTATGCCACTTTCTTTCGGCACTCCTACACCGTAGATTATGTGATACGTATGGATATCTTTATTTTTAGTATATTACAATGTGCAATTTATAGTAGTAGCGATAGGTGTAAGTTATGGCTAACGAAATATTCCCCGGTAAGTTCTCCTTCTAGTCTTATATTGATATTATTATTATTATTATTATTATACCACATTTATATAGCGCTCTTTTCACACAGGATATGTGCGTTCAAAAGCGCTTCACATGGATGAAATCACCGGAACGAACCGCATGATTATCTATCCGGACAATACAAGATATACAATAGATATACAATATAAATGAAATCACTAGCCGGAGGGAACCACATGATTCCCTCTATGGGAATGGGCGGCAAAATTAACCGACCCAAATACCACTCGAGCCATTATATACACAAAACATTGAAAATATAATTATGGAATCTGGTGCATACAGTAGCCCAAGTGAATGAACACCCTACAGTGACCATAGGAGTTAAGTACAAATAATGGCAATATCTTGAAAACGATAGAGCCTTCCGAAGTCACAATCAAAAGTTGGTCAGAAAGACCACTCACAACCAGAGACTTGGGACTAGGGTTCCACTTTAACATGAAAACATGTTGCTCTCAATAGTCGAGAATAGGGAATGAAATTCTCCCTCACCAACATGAGACATGTTGCTCCCATGGATTGCAAGCCCCAACCCTGGATTGGATTGAATCGGGTACAATTATCACAACAATAATCATCATTAAAAAAGTGCCGTCACCCGCGACTTGTACTGAAGACGTGACTTAGATATACAGTAGATATGAAATCACTAACCGGGATGAATCGCATGATTGTCTATCTGGTCCATTAAAAATATGCAACATATCGTTTACTAAACTGTCTTAGTATTAGTATAAGAACGAATGTCTACTACTATAAAAGTATATTCAACATTTTAATAATCTACTGAAAGTGCGCTAGAGTAGATATTCATGAGTCATCATCTGAATCCAAAGTGTTTGCAAGTGTCAATCAGGTCGCGTTTAGCAGGCTAAAGGTTAATGTTGTTGTGACGCGCATGCGCGGTGTATTGTTGTCATCCGTGGCACCTGATTTGATGCGCGCGTTAAGCAGCTAGGTAGACAGGACTGGACAGGAGAAGCGTATTATAGCAAACAGTAGATATACTTCCAGAGCAAACACTGGGCTACTTTAACTGTTTGCACGCTAAGTAATTTTTCGTCTGCAACAAGTGTCGCCTGCTTCAATTCTTAAAATAACGTTTCTCTAATTTCTTTGCAAAAAAATGATCCAGATGACAAACAGTTTGGATCCTGATGAGACGCCACATCATGCGGCGTCTCATCTGGATCCAAACTGTTTGCGTAGGTAATCACAGTTTCACTGCTAGCGTGCAAATAGTTAATGCAATTGATTGTGTTTATAAGTGTAGGTAAACTGATTATATATAGATAGGGAAGCATGTCTTTAGGATATTTTGCGATTGATACTTAGGCGCTAATTGATCTTAAGTTTATAGTTATGGTTTCTGTGTCGGTAAGGCAGAAGTAATTAATAATGATGAGTGAATTTGTTTAACAGCGTTCAAATATAATTAGACCGTAGTAGGTAAGTGGGTTTTATAGCGATGTCTGGTCGCATAACGCCGAGTCGTAAATATTCGAGAAATAAATTATACTGGGAGACAGGCATTATGCTGTTTTAGTTTTTATTTCGATGAGTATAAGCTATTATTTTCAGTCATCATGAATTCTAGGAATGTTATATATGCACACATTCAACCCATTTGCTCCCATGATCCCATATATGGGGCGTAGGCAAACCGTGTAGACTCTGATCAGACGCCGCATTATGCGGCGTCTGATCAGATTCTACACTGTTTGCTGATAGGAAATTCAATATAAAACAAAACAAAAATGAAACTTTAGACCAGACATCCCTTGGATAAAAGATAGACTAATCCAATATATAAGCATGGAAGAATCCACTGGGAGCAAATGGGTTAATGAGTATTCTATGTTGCTTCTCGTGTGTATGTGTGTGACACACGTATTGTCATTAGTGTCTATCGGTGTGTTGGTAATGGTTGCGTCCTGATTTATTTTAACCCTTTCACCGCCAATGTCGCATAAATGCACCACGACAAATAGTACAGTCCCAGATCAGTCGCCGCCTTTTCAAGGCGGCGTCTGATCAGGGATTTCACTTTTTGTCTCATTCTCTATTTCTATATCTGTGCTTTATTCCATTGAAATTTGTATTTATTTATCTCATTTCCTTATTGTACTGAATGATTTAACAAATATTGGATTGCAGACGACAATTAGAAATTTGGCGCCGAAAGGGTTAAGTGTCTTTCCCTGCTTGGCTTTACTATATTTTATTGATATGGAGGCGATATAAGATTTTGACTATGATGGCTCCCAGACCTAGAATTACCTGTTACAGGGGAAATGAATATTGTTTAGTATGAAATGAATTTCAGAAAACTATCTGCAGTGAAGTTTGGGTTTAGTGGCATGTTCAGGCGAGTTGGGAAATGCTAGGCAACTAGCGAAGTGGTAGAAAGATTTGTATCGTTCTTTACATGTATACCTAGGTCTTATTTTACGGACAACTGAAGATGACCAGGGATCTGTTGGAGAGTTTTCCATAGTTAAATACCCCATCTAACACCGCATGTCAGTTTGAACACTGTATCCTAAAGCCGCGTCCAATCTAAAGTCATCAGTTTAGAAATGCTTAGTTTTCCATATTCGCTTTTCAAGTGGAGTATCATCCCAGAACTGGTTGTTGACCGTCACTCTGCCACTGAAATTGTTTGCAGTCTTGGAACCATTTATGTTGGTGAAGGATGACTGATAGACGCAGCAGCAAATAATTGCGCCCCTATAACATCGTTTTACTCCTTTGTATCCGAAAACCTACGAATCGTTATACCAATGGGTTATCTACATGTGACAGTGTATTTTGTTTGCTAGTGACAGTTTATTTTGTTTTCACCAAGAGTTTGTCATTTTAACCTTTTAAATGCAACCCCTGGTAACACATGTTTTGATTTGAAATGAACGACAACAAACGTAACGCCTATTGCATTCGGGGATATTAAAACGAAATTAGATAATAACTTTCTGTGATTATTTCATTATAAAGATCATACGTTTTATGTACACGTGTATCAATTAATTACCAAACATTTCCATATGTTTAGACATTTATTTTTGTGTTTAATATTAAGAACAATTAAAACGACCCCAAAAAGTTGATGCAATATGCCCACCTAGATATTTTACTTACAGATTTCCGTATGCCGCAACATCTGCAATTTGTCATAAAAAAGTTAAACAAATTTTCAAAAATCGCAAGCCCGCAAGGAAAACGACAAATGTAGTAACGCAATTACAATTTAAAGTACCTCACAATTATATTGGCAATATATGGCCCGCACAGTAACCCTTATATTAATCCAAATTTAGGACCGTACTGCAACATCATGGAATCCGTAGTATTCGAACTATAAAACACCACAGCTCTACATTACAAAGTGAAACTATTACAAATGTTTGGAAGACAGACAATGCATGTATCATTCAAACAGATGCAGGATAAGTATGTCATACTCAGATATAAAACAGCTCTACTTTCGAGCGATTATTGCTTTAAGACGAAGACCCTGTAATCGAAAAAGCTGTCGTTTCTCATCTGTAAATGTGCAATCGGAGAACAAGATAATTTCAATCAAACTATCCACAATACAGTGTTTCATTACATTTTGAAAATAACATGATTTTAATAACATATAATTTGATTTTACGACATCTATGAACAATTTAATTCTCTTCGTTTCCTTTTGGAAAATGATAGAGTCTTTTTATTTAAACAATTACTTCTTTCGTTGCAGAATTAAATTGTCCCTGCTTTCAATTCTATGATAAGCTAATGACTTATGGTCATATCTTACAGAGGAATTATATTCAAGACACGCATTGCATTTTATCTGCACTAGGGAAATAGAAAATAATACACTCGAAGAATTGCTAAGATCATTTAGGTTATGTTCGTGGTGAACTGTATAACACTATATACAATTTCAATACTTTCAAACACAAGTTTATTACAAAAAACATCTATAACTAATTGAAAAAGTAGTAAAGTCAAGCAGGAAAAGCCACATACATGACGCAACTTCCACCAAAACATCGATTAAAAAAACATGCCACACACACACACGCGCACGAGCACGAGCACACACACGCAAATACACACACACACTCTCTCTTCCCCCCCCCTCTCTCTCTCTCTCTAACACAAACACAAACACACACAAAAAAAACTTAAACGTAAGGGTGACAAAGACACTTGGGGTTTAAACCGGTTTACGGACGTCCACTCCTCACACTTATCCCAAAGCCATTCTAGTTAAACAAACTGTGTAAATAAAGGTATCCCTGCCAGACTCCCCATAAAATAAAGGGCTTTTTGAGATTCAGTTTTCGATGAAATCAACGTTATGACTTTGTACAAAATATATAATATATAAATATATATATACACAAGCAACATGGGGTCTGGTATTATCCTGTTGTAACGTCGATACGTATATTTTCCGGAACTCTTGGCATGGAATATTCTAAACAAAAAAACTTAATTATTGCCTTTTGTTTTGTTTTTTTTCAGTAAGTATACAACTATATAGCAATATTTTGGTATAGACAAATATCTATTTGTTGGTATAGACAAATGACCGTATATGCCCATCCCTTACTTGCACGTTAAACTCGAACTTTGCTTTAAATAAGCGGACCGGACTTTTATGAGTGTACATCTTAAAAGTAACCTTGAAAATTGTGCACGTACTTTACGAAAGTGTCTTTTAGTTCAGTGCAGCATAAGTTTAATATCTTATATTAAAAGATTCAAGTGTCGAAATATTTGTGATCTTTAGAGGCGATGAGGGCCTGTTTAACTTATCTGGGTCCAAACTTAGAACAGGCAATGGCCAGTTTTGTATAGGTCAAGTATACATTTGTGAGCGTAGGCTTCGTTTGTGCTTCTGATGTGACTGTTGAAATGCATTACAAAACAGGCAACATTATAAGCACATTTGATTTGTATGCACTTTATATTACACATCCTTACAATAACACTTACAAGCCTTATATGTAAAACAGAAAAAGTATCATGTATTGCCTTTAATGTTAGACATACATTATTTACCAATGACAGTGTAGATTAAGTATCTTGTGCACCTAATCAGATATTTGTGGTTCAATCACATTTCTGTTGAACATTATATGTGTTCATTTTTGAACATCTATGACATTAACAGTGCATCTTTAATTGTACACTGTTTTGTATTTTGTATTGCTATGATCGAGATTGTATGCTTAACCTTAAGACCGACCACAGGCAGAAGTCATCAGCGCTTTTCATAATACGTCTCGCAATTTAGACGACATATTTAATGTTGATAATCTTAATGTATCCTAAATAGCTTAAGTTAATAAAGAAATAGGTCAGCCATGTTTGCAGTCTTTTTTAGATTTCAATGTACATGTGCATCTACCGACAATGAACAGATTTCGTCCACAATTTATGATAACAGTGACGAATATTGAGTTCAACATAGTACACTATCCCCATTTGCAATGAAGAAAATATTCCAAAACAGGGAATTAATATAATACATAAATACTTGAATTGCTCTGATCTAATATTTCGACCACTAAGGGCCTTTTTCAATGATATATTAGATCAGAGCAATTCAAGTATTTATGTATCCCCATTTGGATTGAGATGTCCCCGTGCTATACCATATAAACTCCATAAAACACCATATAAATCATGCTTCATAGCAAACTCGGTCACATACACGACTACCACACTGTCCAAATTAATTACATCGTGTCAAACAGTGGTCAAAGAACATGTCAAGCCTTACTGTGACAAAGCTTAATATGAGGATTTAGGAATTAACCTTTTTTGGTCTATAAAAACTCCAATGAGGTTTTAACTCAATTAAATTAAAAAACAGACAACACCAAGCTAACACTATAAGCACATACGTTGTTTCTACACTTTATACCACATTACCACACGATCTAATAAAGATCAATCTCACAAACCTTATAAATAAAACTTTTCTAGAGAACTGCATATCGCCAGGTCATTGGTATTCCCATGGGAACCAACTGTGTTCCTTTAATTGCAGACTTGTTTTTGTATTGTTATGAACGGGATGTTATGCTTAACCTTAAAACCGATTCACGGGCGGATGTCATCAATGTTTTTAACAATACATCACGCTGTTTAGACGACATGTTTAATATGTTTAACCCATCTTGTGATTGTATGATAACCTCAATCTACTCTAAAGAACTCAAGCTAAATAAAGCAAATAGTTATGACATATCTGCAACCTTTTACATTTAAATTTATCTATAAACAATGGGACAATTTCTTCTGGTATTTATGAGACTTTAATTTTAAAATAGTTCACTATCCTCATTTGGATGGGGATATTCCCCGTGCTACATATTATGGTATTTACATTTCAGCTTATTCGTTTTGCTAGAGCTTGTTCTTATGTTGATGATTTTACCAATCACAACCTTATTATCACTGACAAACTACTAAAACAGGGCTACAGATATGACAAACTTCGTAAATCATTTTAAAAATTTTACAACCGTAATATTCTACTCATCAGCAAATACAATTGTAATTTTGTCAAACGTATAGAACAATTCATTAAAAAGGGATATGACCCCTCTATATTGCAGCACACTACATACTTGGAGGTCGACCCCTTTACAGATGGTAATTATGCTTTCCTCTTTGTTTGTGCCAGTTCTGTCGTACGTACCCCAAATGACTTCTCCACAATTATGATGGCCTCTGAATAGTCATCGAGTACATGTCTACGATGTCAAGTGTATTTTTTTTTCAAATAAAACAATTGTACATATTTAGTATCCACTTGTATTTATATTTTCTTCCGATTTATTTAAAAAAATGTCGGTGTGAAAAGGTTTCATGTATTTTCCCGTACTTTTAAATTATGACGTAATTTATATGATGACGTCGTTTGATTACCTCTTCCGTTTATTTTAAAATCATTTAGTCTTGGCAGACTCATGTTGTGACGTCTGGAGGTTTTTTTATTTACATGTTGACTTGGGTGAAGGTTGGATAAGAGCGAGGATAGGTAACCGTAAACCAGGTTTAAGCCCCAGTAGTCATTTTTGGTTACTGGCCGTTCCAAGGCGGTACTCCTGCTTTCAGTCTATGGTCAGCTTTGTTATTTAATATGCTTAATGTTTAATGTGTTTCGTCTTGATATGCGTCCCGTTATGTTTTTTCTTGTGGTTGTGCCGTTTCTTGTTTGATGGTGTTTGGCGCGGTGTCCTTTCGTATGTGGCTCTCCCTGTTTGACTATTTTTCCATATTAAATGAGGTGTGTATCAATTGCTTTCTATCGATATTTTGGTGATGACGGCTTTTTGTGTGTAGCCTTTCCTGCTTGACTTTACTACTTTTTTTTATTTACATCCCTTAGTTAATCTAACATTTGCAAGCTTATCACTGAAGACTTTTATGAAACATAACTACAGATATGACTTCGAAAGACATTTTCAAAGTTGTCTTACCGTAATGCTGTACTCATTAGCAAGTGCAACTGTAATTTCCTGGAAATTCAACCCGATTTTGGGGCGCCCAACCTCACACTTATTCCATCCCCAACCTAAATACAAACTGTGTAAATAAACATATACCATATCTCCGACTAATCTAATAACAACCTCGATCGCAAATTCAGTGATAAATTGCATGTAAAATGAAAATGTATTTAAAAGAAACACACTGAAACCACATGTCACTAGTGTACTCAATGATTGAGCTGCAAAACGAGTAAGTTACTGTAGAAAAGAAATAAATGGTATAACAAAATGAGATAGTACGAAGGCCCGACGTCATATTTCCGTTTCCGGGTTTTAAATAACGCTACATGCGGAAGAAGGAATATCGATGTTTGTATTTTGCCATTTTTGTTGTATCCCAAATAACGTCTCTACAGATGCTATGACCCCTGACGGGACATCGAGTACATCGTATAGTTGTGTTTTTGTTCATATGTTAAGAATCTCCTTTTGTTATGTGTCTCTGTTCCTTTATAATGTCGGTGTAGTAAGGGTTTGTGTATGCAACGTTGCTTTATTTTTGTGACGTTATTTGTTGCATAGATGTACGGTATATTTGAATGTAATTGAAAACGTAATAAATTCAAGCAGGAAAAGCCACACACAATACACCACCATAACCAAAACACCTACAGAAAGCAATTTATATAGCAATTTATACTCATACACACACATACAATAGAAAGTCACATACAAGACGCAATCACCACCAACACATCGATAGACAGCATGTCACACATACACAACCAAATACACGCAAACACACGAGTGGGTTCTCACAAACCTTACTAAAGCCCCGGTAGTCTTGTTTGACTACTGGCCGTTTCAGGGCGGTACTCCTGCTTTTCCTCTATAGTCTACACTGTGTTTCATATGGTAAATGTTGTATGTATTGTTTAACGTTTCGTTACGCTTCAATATTGCGGTGTGACAGAAATAAACGACATTCTCCTACCGCCTCAGGATTTTGGAGTCCATCGTCATAGAATAATATATCCTTTCTTTCACTACACACTCAACCAGAATAGTGTGGTGGTCGCTTGTAGAGGAATCTACCACAACACATGCAATTAACATCAATATTTGCGGTGTTTATCCGTTTGTTTTGATATTTTATCAAGTTCTCTAAATATCATTACCATAACATGTCCTTGGGAAATGCCTTGTAGGAGCAAAGACATATTTTTTAGAATATATAAGTACATTGTTAATAGACATATCTAAAACGGTTCGAATATGGCAGTTTAGTTTGAGAAAAAATGCCAACAGCAAAACAACAGATTGTCATTGTGTAATATGTCATTCGAATATCGAGATGTTCCATAGAATGTATTGATGTATTGATGACATCTACCTGCGTATCAGATTTCAGACTTAATATAAATTATCTCTTATAGCAATAGACAAAACATGTCGAGAAGGGTAGTGCATCATTTGTTCCCATGTGAATACCGATAATAACATGACGATATATGGCACCCTCCATATTGTCCATAAGAACAATGATTCATAGACCTCGATATAAGTTCGCATAGTATGATGCTTGACCGTGCCATCTGTACAAAATTCACAAGTGATCCGTATTCTCTAGCAAAGAAATGTTGAATAAAAGTGATGCATTTGGTTTTAATAAGATACTGTGACAGAGTGGTGTATAAAGCAGACGAACCGTACTACGCATGGAGGCTTGACATTGTACTGTAATTAAGTTAAACATTGTCAGCGTTCTTAATTTACCATAAGAAGTGTTTTCAGGAATTATCGTAGGTTTTGCAACAATAGAGTTCCAAATGCTTTTGGTATTATTGTTATTATCAATATGATATTTTGTTGCAATATTTGTATAGTGTTTTATGAAGTTTAGAATGACAGTGCCACTAAGCATAATAATAACCATAGAGTATGATGCAACTTCGCTGTTTTCATCTTCGATAAAAATGGTTTCTAAATATCTTTTATGAGAGTAACGCCAGGCTAATATATTATGATGCTAGATACTCGGCGCTCACAACGTAATTTAATATCTAATTCATTTCTATTAACCCGTTATCTGGTGAATATGCATCTAAGAGATAATGTCATCATGAATATCATCAAGATATACTGTAATAATAGTGTATGAACACAATATAATTATGTTGGCATTTTCAGAAACTGTAACATCGGATCTAAATAATGATATAAGTAACCATGACGAACCCTAACAATACTGACCTGGGTATACTGTGCTCGCAAAGGCCTCTGGATTAAATCGTGTTAGTCTAACACCTTTAATTATCTTCTAATAATCTATTAGATAACTATCTGAAACAAACTCCATCAATTTAAATCAAACTATGAGCTGATGCATGTTATAGATAAAGTGCATGGACGTATAATGGATCATGATGAATTCGTCTGTGAGACGACCGGTCAGAACTGGCACTCTGAGGGAAGCCCTTGCTTCCTGCAAAGTATTTCTAAAGACATGTCAGTAATATGACAAAGTCGCCCCGTACTTCATTCTCAGTGTTGTTATATTTTCTGGTCCTTCGGGATCATTAGTTTTGATGTTGATCGTTTTGAAAATTGAAAACTGCTTAAGCTGGTGCTAGGGGGCGTGAGTAGTGTTGCACTTTTAATTACTACTCATGAACAGACTCAATAAAACCGAGTCTGCAATTTTCTCTTTTTGCATTTCTACTTTTGCTTTCGAATGATCACCCATTTTCAGAATATAAGTACTTCACAACAGCAGGTGTTAAGTGATTGTGTGGCGGCTGTAAAAAGTCGCCCCGTACTTCATTCTCAGTATTTATGAATACCATAGGACGTTAAGATGTACAATCAAACTCGTATTAACTGCATCAAGCATGCTGATATGAGATTGGAAATGGGATTGTAATTTCCTTATGGTTGTAAAACGTCAACATTGATAGTCTATACAAAGAAGCATCTCTCAAGGTGAATTATATTAATCACCAATTTTCCTGCAGTAAAAATAGTGATGTCAAACAATGCTTATGCGTTTCGTAAATCGGATTTTTTCGCGATAACTCGTATCTCGATTTCTCGTAATGCCGGGATCACTCGTAAGTATTACGAAGTCCCGCTATTGATTTCTTCCTTCATTAATCCCATTGTTTATGTCGGGCTAACTCAGATCGGTGAGACTGACGGTGCTTATGATTATGCACGTCGTATTTTCACACCTTTAAACTGCAGCATTCTAGCTCTATTGTTGATTTCTCATCTGTATCGGTGTTTACGCAATGTGACACAGATAGTCACCAATGCCAGCAGTCATTTTGTTTTAAAGTGTGAATGCAAAAAGATTCAACAAAGCTTTCAATTTGTATAAAATGAGTTTAAAAAGCGATACGCATGCTCTTGCAAACCTGCTAGCACAGAGATCACATACGAAGATTACAAACCATACAACATAGCTGTGACCATATAATGTTTTTTAGCAAAACTGTCACTTACAGCCTGATTAATTCAGTGTAGGACCCAGGACATATGAGGGGATAATTGTGATGTACATGTGTGTTCCGTTCCTGTGGGCTTTAAAATCAATTAATGTATTGCTATATCTAGACTCGATGGTATTTCCTTTGTTTTTTAATTATATTGCTCAAGTATTGTCTGTCTGTTGACCCGAACCAGGAAATGCAGTTCCAACTGAAGGTATAGAAATTCAACCGTATGTAACATTTGCATCATGTCAATATCTGTATCGCCTGGACATGTACTTGAAAGAGCATTGGTAGTGTTTGATATTTTGTGTCAGTTCAAATAGCAAAAATTGTATGTGCAGCAGTATGTGCAATGTTTTGTTCTGCTTAAACAGCAATGCGTGCTATCGTGGTTATGTTCAAAGAATACTAAGATATACCGTTAAAGCTGTAACAAAGACATATATTGCAGTAATTTCAGAACAATGACGAATGCAGATTACTAAAGGTTTTAATATATATGACAAACTACCTAGACGTTATCATAACAAGGGGAATAATTGCATGTTAATAAAATAATAGAGTAAATTAAAACTATTTCGCATAAAAGTCACACGGTGGATTGTATCATCACTGTGCATCTGTGTCTGTGTCCTGCCTTTCGTAACTTGCAATATTCTTTCAGATGTCATAACTGGTTTTTCCACTGTTGATTCTGTCACTAGCGAATATCTTTTCCATATGTTGAGTCTATTTGACTATTGGTTTTGTTTGCTATCGACTTGCATAATACAGTATAGTTTTATTCCTTAAGTCTTTTTCGATTTTGCCTGCAGCCAGCCAGTATTGTGAACCAAACGGTTTTCTAAAGTATTTTGCAGCAACGAATTCTGCTACTGACCTCTAAACGCTCCCTTAAAATAGTTTTGTAAGATATTGCAGAAAAATGACTTGTGTAAGTAGATTGAGGTTGAACTCTTTAATGCAAGACTATGTCTTTACTTTCCTTTGCACCCTGAGTAGACCCAGACGAAACGGCCCTGGAAGATGGGTATGCTATGTTTGCTTATCGTAATACAGATATATAGTTTCTGCTATGACCCAATGATACTGTATGCCTGTGCATATGCAAGTAATGAATATTGTATAATATAATGAATATAATGAGTAAATGGTTAGTCGACGTGTTTAATGGGTATTTGCAATTAAGGGACCAATATCAGAAATCGAGAGACTTGTTTCAATTGTCAAAGTGTTTATCCTTCAAGAATTACGCATCTTTTTTTTCATTATCGCTTTCTTTTCCAGTCTTAACTACATGTATGTATGGTAGATATTCCATATAACGTCTTACATATAGACAGCGGGTCACCTACACTATTTTTCTGCTCATTATTTCACTCCAATAAAATGACACATGTACTGCAAATTGATACTACTAATTCTGGTGAAAAACATGTTTATTAAACCATTATAGTCAAACAATGTATCAGGGTGTAATGCATTCTTTTCTCATCCGATGTGGTTACAGTATGGTATTCCATACACACATCAAATGTTTTGAATAAACCAACATTAACTTGCAATCCATTTGAAAGTATTTTGAAACGTAAAGAAATACGTCAACTGCTTATAGCAGGGGTTTTGTTAACATAACATGTTGTTAAATATCGACCACTGTGAATTATTCACCATGACGTATATGCTCCCTGGATAAATGTTGTATAATTACAGTAAAACCTCTCTATAACGGACACTAAATTACATAAAATGTTTTGTGTTATAGGCAGGTGCCTGCTTAAAGCAAGGTGAAAGTAAAATAGAACGCTTCTATAGGAGCGTTCTGTTTTACTTTCACCTTGCTTTAAGCAAACACCTGTCCTAAATACCAACTAATTAACACAATTTAGTGGCCGCTATAGAGAGGTTTTACTGTACATTTCAATGCATACGATTTGCACGAGATTTTACAAGAATTTGTAACGGCGGGGATACCTTTATTTACACTGTGCTAACTTAAGCGTTGTATTTCAGAACCCATCAAGTGCTATATATGTGAATGTCTAATATATATCAAGGATGTGGCATCAATATGTATGATTTCCCCAGTTTCGACATTTCCAAGAAAAAGCTAGATGAAATAGATTGGATTTAGTCGTATATATTTTGTTTTGTAAGGAACGATTTGAATGTTCAGTAATTTATTCGGTCCTTCTTTAGGCATAAACCTTTTCCGTAGGATTAAGCAGAGGGCTATATAAATGAAATAAATGTGTATTTCAATTCATCGATTAATCATGTGCTGTTGATTTCTTGTTCACCAATTCTATTATAGGTTTCGTTTAAAAATCAGAGCTACGTTTGATATATTGATTACACGCTCTCAATAATAAGGATTTGCAGCCTTCATAAATACTAAACAGGACACGTATAATGCAATGTAACACATATCTGAATACTGTTGTCCGATGATGTCGTAAGGAATAGTGTTAGTTAAATTTCTGTATACTTCTAACACAAAATAAATCAAGGTCAGTATTCGTGGTTTGAAATGTATTTTTGAGTTGTACATACAATGTGTATCTTGTTCGTGTATTTCAACGGCTGGAACACTTAATTGTTCTTAACCTTCAGGGAATTGGAAGTTGCTGTGTTAGGTGCATATCCAATGAACAATGAGGTTTGATGTATTTCTTATCGCCTACCAGTATGTCTGCATGCACAACACCGGCTCGGATTCCCATTTTAAAAAAGCACATCATTTAGGTAATAAATCAAAAGGAGAAATATACCACGTTATTCCCAGTATTTGTATTATTCCTGTGATGTAGACCTTTCAATTTATCTCGTGACGCCAAATCTACGGCGTTGACATTCTATCGTGTTTTTTTTATGATCACAAAACATAATTTATAATGTTGGAAATATGTAGTTGGCTGTGTGATGAAGGAGTGTTTTGATAACATGTTATTAGACATTGTTTAATCCAATACTGAAAAGCTCTGTTGGACAAGGCGGGACCGAGTCCCGTATGGCTTTTCCTGGATGTGTACGAATCAAACAGATTTCAGCACGAGACTCAACAATGTAAAATTACCACTTTATTTTACATCAAGGCCTTTGATCAATGCCTACACATGCATAGTTTTAAGAACGTAAAGGGGGGGGGGGTAATTTGTTTAAACTTCGTAAGACGCCATATTTTATATAACTCTATAGTTCGATTTCGAGCGCTGAACCGCGACTGCCCTTTTCTATTCATAGAAGTTGCAACCATTCTAATTTATGGGTAAGTGGACAATGATTGTCACAAGAAGCTCGTAGTAATCGTGCAGTATTAGTATATATGCTTATTACATGCCTGTATAACCACAGGTAACTCCGGACTAAATACATGGTGTGTGACGCGTTTTACCTCTACGGGTGGACTCGTCTTAAAGATCACAGCTCACGGGTCAAAATCGAACTATAGTATTTTAATTTTTTTAAGCCATTAATGGTCTAATATTTGATAATTTATTTCTTCATGCTATAAGCTGCTGTTTAAATAAAATTGTATATATTTAAAATTATAAAATATGTTTAACTTTTCAATTAAAAATGATGCAACCGTGTATTAAAAACGCGTGACTAAATATTTATATACAATTTAATTCGACCACAACACCTAGCTGCAAACTGCTGATGACATAATTGTGTTGGTACTCAACCATTTGCGCATTGAGGAGCTGCTATTCAGAGAAAAACTTATAGAGGACATGTCTGGTACAATCAGACGTTTATGCAATAACCCTTTCCTCAGATAAACGTGTTTTCACGCATTTGCAAACAGAGTAGACCCCGATCAGACGGCTCCTATAGGAGCCGTCTGATCAGGGTCTGCTCTGAATGCTACTGGAATTTGGTAGATCTGTTCCTTGACTTTCTAAAATGGCTACAATATTCCGCCTTCCATATTTGATTATAACTACTTTGTTCATGGATATTCTGTAGGTATTGAAATTTGGAATAACCATAGAACAGGGAAAGGGTTAAAAATGAGGGGGTGAAAATGAACATAACACATGTGTCTGTCAATGCTCAGATATGTTGCATTTGTACTTCCGATTCGTAATAATGTTTCCGGAAACTGTTGACCGATCGTCAAAAAGTTTGGTGCATGAGGGACGAGACACCGAGTAACTCTTCATTTTATCGACGAGACACCGAGTGACTCTGCATCTTATCGACGAGACACGAGTCAATGTGTATCTTATCGACGAGACACCGTGTCACTCTGCATCTTATCGACGAGACACCGAGTCACTCATCGACGAGACACCGAGTCACTCATCGACGAGACACCGATTCACTCTGTATCTTATCCACGAGACACCGAGTCAATCATCGACGAGACACCGAGTCACTCATCGTTGAGACACCGAGTCACTCTGTATCGTATCGACGAGACACCGAGTAACTCATCGACGAGACACCGAGTCACTCTGTATCTTCTTGACGAGACACCGAGTCACTCATCGACGAGACACCGAGTCACTCTGCATCTCATCGGGATCCAAGCTATTTGAAAATGTGAGTCAGGTCGCGCTTAGCATGAAAAGGGCTAAGTAGGATCTACATACACTTTATGCGTATAAAGGAAAGTAATTTAATATTATGTTGTGATATAGTAATATTTGCCTAGTTGTACTTAAAACATGTATGTACTGTACGCGTTTCTTAATTTTATTCAATTTATTTCTATAATAAAGTCTGTTGTACGTTAAATTATGTATGTATATACAGATAAATAACTCTTAGGGGAGCAATGGTTGCAGACGACATTTGTCGAGGTATTCCACATGAACTCATATTTTGAGTCGTGTCGAGTCTGATATAGAGTCCAGCCATACAGGACTAATTGATATTGCACTCGCATAATGTAAATCACTGGCAGCCAGTGGTGTATAATAATTCAGTTTATTAAGGATGCATTATTTCTGATATTGTACATGATTAATGTAATAAAATCTACAAACCCATCACAAAAACAAAATATAATACACATTTATTTACTTTCGTTAGAATGCATCATGACAACCATCAAGAGATGATAGTGAACGATTTCCACGACATCAAAAGAAAATCTGAGAATTTATACTTGAAACCAGTGGTCTGGTTCCGGACACATCGGTCAATTTTCGAAAGAAAATATAAGAATGTCTACTTGGAAACAATGGTCTTGTTCCGGACAAATCGGTCAATTATGCGTATTGGTATGGGATAAAGGAAGTACTTTACAACGAAATGGAATTTAGACATAAGCTAGACGTGTTTGAATAATCTGTTATGACAGATGATGACATGGATATACAGTTTGCTTTCTGTTAGGCATATGTCTTGGAATATATCCATATTAGAGATTGATTTCGTCTAGCTAATTCATTTCTGGTAATTTGTTACAAACCGACGATACTCTGCAAGATATATTAGAAGATGAATGAATGCCACCATATGATAAAGCTTACTTTGTCATAACAGTTACGCCTGCAGGGAATGTCTTGTTTTCTCCTTGAATAATGCTCATTTGTAATTGACCGACACAATGCATTGTCTTTGACGATTTATCATTTCGATACTTACTCGTGTCCGTGCTTTGAGCTAGCGGAATATAATCAATTAACTCTTTCCTCCATAGGCTATTTTTAGATCCAACCACTTTGAATAAATCTACCGAAAGGGAGCATTAACTAGAGAATTAGAGTTTTAGAATTGTGTAGTTTGAAACCATTGTGATAAATAGAGCATTTGCTCCTATAGGAGTGGTTTCAAGAAGTGGTTAATACAGAGGCGTAGAAAGGCGCATTATGGAGGAAAGTGTTAAGAGAAGTTTTATGTTGTAAACTGTCAGTATGTATTGTGCATGCCACACTTTCGAATGAAATATTGATTGCCTGAAAAATATTTAGAACGGTTTAAATCAAGCCGCGTTGATCATAATACTTAAAATATATTTAACTACTATGAGGTGTTGAATTTTAAATGATTTATTTGAGGTGTTGAATTTTAAATGATTTATTTGAGGTGTTGAATTTTAAATGATTGTAGGAAATGCTGTACAGCTTTAACCTATTGCTAAAATCTTCTTGTCACAATTTAATATCGCGTTCATGAATTACTTTTGTTCTTTTAAAAACATTGCCGGTTGGTACATCAATTGTCCGTTCAGTATTTTGTTACGCTGTTCTGCATACGAATTTAACGAATACATTCAAAATACAAGAACACAATTTAAATGAGCCTGCTATTTGACAGGGGATGCTGACGAACATTTAATAATTTCAATTAAAATATATAGACGTGACGTACGCTACTGGTGACCCCTGACGTTACACATGATGTCGACGTCTACGACAGCGAATACGGACATTGTCATTATTATGCCACAATATGCGACAATACAAATCAACCCTTTCCCTCATATAAAATCTTCTTCACGCATTTGCAAACAGAGTAGACCAATATCAGACGGTCCCTGTGGGATACGTCTGATCAGGGTCTACTCTGTTTGCTGGTGAAAATATAATAGTTCTGACTACAGTTTCTACCAATACAAAAAATCTAAGTACAATATGCCATTTTAGAAATTCAGCTGATAAATTTTCAATATGCCATTATTTCTTACATCAATATTGAACAGGGAAAGAGTTAAGATACAAATAAAAATTCAACAAAAATACTGGTGAAAATTAAATTCCGTTTACAGTAAAAAAAAAAACACCACTAAACCGGGGTTTTAGGAGAGCAGAAAGGCAGATCTTTAAAAGCCGGTGGTTGCTTAATGCAGAATGAACGTCATGAAGAAAGGTATTTTAAACATAATTATCTTCTCCATGCTGTCGAGAACTGCTTGTCTATTTTTTGCGCATTCTGTATTCCTGTTCTCTGTTTCTTTCATATTCTGTTTTGTCTGAAGTTTCTTTTATAGATCGTATTTTCTGACATTTCTGGCGAGATTTGATTTAATATCTTTCCTTTGTTGCTTGCATTTGTTTGTATATGAGTTTATTTTATCGTTTACTTTGTCACCCGATCTCTTCATCATTAAAACCTATTAAAAAAGAACAAAAACTAAAGTCAATATTTGACCCGTTCTGCGACGTCAAATATTTGAAAGGGACATTTAATGTGGACTATTCAATTTATTGATAACATACACTATGATAAGATAACTATTATAAGTTATATATCAGATTACTTAACAGAAAAGGGGTATTTTATACAATGAATTATTATTTAATTAATTCACGCATTTCAAAACAAAACAACTTTAAATTTGTCTTTATTGTAAAATTAAACGTCATTTTATACATGTAACTGGGGACATTTCATGGGGACTATTTAATTTATTGATACCATACATTATATTAAGATAACTATCATAAGTTATATATCAGATTAATCAACAGAAAAAAGTATTTTATACAATGAATTACTATTTAATTAATTCACGCATTTCAAAATAAAACAACTTTAAATTGTCTTTATTGTACAATTAAACGTCATTTTATAACTGGGGACATTTGATGGGACAACAACAATGTATTGTTTAAACGCGTATAACAATGGTACACAGAAAATATTTTAGAATATAAATCTTAAATAAAAAGGTATTTTGCAAAGAAATTTTCAAAGACTAGCGAACAGGTTTAGGTTAACAGATACATCGGTGAAAGTTGCACTTGCTGTTTTCACTCACTCCGGGACATTTTCCCGTGTTTTGGTTTTTCACTTGGTCACATTTTGTTAATCATGAATTCTGTAAACACTTTTAACCATAACGTCTGGAAATGACGTAACATCAGCGCTGCAGACGATTTATGTGAAATTTCCAGCGCTTAACGGCAATATCAAATGAAAATTAAATTATGTCGGATGAAAATGTAACGCGGGACATCCGTATTTTAGCTGTTACTTAGGTTTCATGCGGTGAATTTATCTCAAGAAAAAACATAAATTCATTAACAGCATTAAGAAGCACATTGTATTACCTTTCTTTTGGTATATAACAATACTATAATAAAATAACAGATGTTATGTACTATTGAGATTGAAAGCGCTGGATTAACATATTTTCAAAAGTGACACTAGTTTTTGACGTTACGCCATAACATAGACGAGGTTGGAATAGTCTTGAAATAAATCGATGTTTTAGTCATCTCTTATTTCTGAAATATTTCTGACGTTAGTATAAATATGAGACCCGCGATACAATAAATAACATATTGGTTTTGCAACACGTTGTAGAATCAGATATGTTAAATCATGAAACCCTATAGAGAGATAATATTGTGTCACTTTTGGACCACATTTACCCTTAATCAGTAGACACTACAGGCGTGTGTGTTTGACTTTGTCTACGTATTACTTGACAGATTTTGAACGCGATAAAATATATTTAGTGGAACATATTCTGTAACACCTCTTGTGTACTAGGTGTCCATGATGCCAATCATATCATGTTGCACAGGAAGCTGTGTTGTTCTCAGATTCAGATAAATATGAATGTGTCCTCTCAAACATCCCTCTCCAATTGCAATGGCATATATCAAAGGCCAATGTCACATGGTATAGACTTTTGGAACACGTTTGGACCATTACACAGAACAAACTGACGTTTTAAGACATAAACTCATCAAACCTTGCATGGCTGCTTTAACCTGTCATTCAATAAAACATTGTCAACACACACAAACCCCATCACACAACATTCGCATGACGCGATATTGTAGCATACTGATTGTCAAGGTCATAGCACAAAGGGGAATGTCACAAGTATCACATCTTGAGGACACACTTGTGACTACAGCAGAGACAACAATAAAAGTGTCGGTGACGCTGCAATTAATAAAATTGTTTATATATTTACCCTTGAACTATTATCATCGAACCGAGTTGCATTTCCAGACAGATCGGATCCAAGTGTATGGCCGAGTACATCGACGTGTCTTCATGTCCTTAATTGTTTGAAACTTGGTGTACTACTTTCTGAAACACCATGTCACGTAGTTATATACGTCTTCCAAAATGTGCTATAGAACCAACTTAGAACAGACATTCGTTACATAGCGGGTTAAGTAAATAGACAAGTAACGTATGCGCAATTGTACTGATTGATTTGTGAACATTCTAACCTAACCGATGATATCTGTAATGGGTCGGTATTAATTGTGCATTTTATTTTGAACGGTTTATGTTTTGCATTCAGCATTAAATGCCGACAATACCTTATTGATTAACACTGGACTCAGTGCAGGTATTTCCGGCAGTGCCATAATTCTTCCATTCAGTTTTATATTTCCTTCCACAAAGGATATAAAATAAATGGCGTACTGTGAAATTCCATTTTGTTGATAAATGTGCTTCCGGATGACATTAATATCACTGCAAGACTATCACGTCTTGAGTCTTTGAATGATTTAAGAAATCCAAATTCACTTAAGTTCAAGTCGAACAACAAAAACGTATTACTTGACGGTGATACATGCAATTACACATTATAACTTATTTTGATTTAGTTTTCTTCTTTTTTATTTCATTTACCCCAAGTCACCATGCAGTATCAGTACAGTAACATCAGCGACACTTTATAGACCGTTTGTAACAATATGATATTTTCAAACTTACTTCTATTCGGTAAATAGCAAGCTAGATGTTTTCCGTATACTGGTTAAACACAGTTCTATTAGCAAATGAATAACAAACTTTACTTTTATGATTCATACAAAAAATCAACCACAATATTATTTTGAATTAATCAAGAAATAATCAGATTGTCTACCAAAATGCAATAAGGGTGTCAAACAGTTATACCTTTCCTCCATAAAAACGCCTTTATATGCCTCTGTAAAGGTCACCTGTTGAAACCATTGTGATAAATAGAGCATTTGCTCCTATAGGAGCAAATGCGCTATTTATCACAATGGTTTCAAAACTACAACATTCTAATGTTTTGCTTGTTTCTAGTTAATTCTCCTTTTCGGTAGATTTATTCAAAGTGGTTGGATCTAAAAATAATAGTATATGAGTGAATTGGCTAGATACTGATGAGACGCGAAGTGGCGCGGTGCGTTTAATCTGGATCTAAACTGTTTACCTAGATAATCACTCTTCCACCTAGGCAATCACTCACCCGCCTAGATAGTCACTCATCCGCCTACAGCAGGCAAAGGTTGAAGTTGTGTTTTTATTCTAATTACAACATGTTGTAGAGCGATGTTTCCGTATACAGTAACACTTCGCTAGACAAAATATTCCAAAGAGTCAGTATCGATCTTTACGACAAGTGTCAGCTAGTGCACAATGAAAGTCATGTAGAAAATCATGTAGAAAACACACCGGTAATGAATTTAACCATGTATTTAACAGCCACCTGCATTTAAATTTCTTATTTCTTCTTGATCAACAGTTCAAATTAGCCAAATGTTACTGCTTTACTTTTTACTGTGCATTATTAAATTACCATTTAGCTTTGGTTAATTTACCGCGGAACGAATATACTTTGTTGGTCCCCACAAATAGTACGGAAAATATAAGCGTCAACCCCCCCCCCCCCCACCCCTAATTCGAGTTCTACGAACGAGTATGTATACATTCTCGTGTATTTAATGTTATTATTGGGGACTGCTTCCCCGAATCGCGCTTATTCGGACGGTAGAATTGAAACAAAATAGCGGCGTGTTTACTCCTTCATAGCAACGAGTTTAGCGCATTCAGTGACGTAGTAAGAAACATTCCGGGGACCGGCAAAATAAATCCAACCCTTTACAGCACTTACGTTAAGAGGGAAAACAATACAGGCCTTAGCGGCTGCTTTTATGCTTTATTCCCATTAATTCTACAGTGCCACATAGTTAGAGTCCATAGTTAATAGAAACGAAAAAACGACACAGTTCGTTTGAGTTTGTTTTTGTTACTCACAACCCGTTGAAGCAAATTGAAATTAGACCTGAATTGCATTTGCAAATAGCTTGGATGCATATGAGACACCGAATGAGTTCGCCGATTCTCCATGCATGCATACACTTCAAAATGCTTACATCTTGAAACAATTTAAACTACTGTCCATTTACTTTGTCTTTGAATTTGAATCGAGATTTGTTTTCAATTCTTACCGGATTGATGTCAAAGTTAAACCATTTGTGTCATTGTTTTTCAGGAACTCTTTGTCCGAGTTTCCTCCGAACCCATCTTTAAATAAAGATGTTATGCGTAAAAACAATATTTTCCCATTGTAAACGTGTTCATTTAGAATTGTAAATGACGGACAATTGACGTCGAGTGGAATGTTCGATTTCACCTGAGAGTAATTATAGCTCTTAAAAGTTGACGTCATACAAGAAATAACGTCATTTATTTTATATCAGTATGCAACTCACCCCTGTTGAAAAATGACACGCTCCACTATCCATACATATGGCGGCCATTTGCGAAGAAACAGCTGATCGAATTAGCATGTAGAAAATGCATTTTCTTCCTTGTTTTTGCATGGTATTAAAGGATATTTAGCATGGGATTTCCTGAATAACGATTTAATCAAATGAAGCAGATTTAAGGCCTGACTCAGTTTTACTTGAAATTAAAACAAATCTCGATTCAAATTCAGTGACAAAGTAAATTGAAAATGACAGTAGACATGTAGCTTATAGTGTAAACCCTGAGCAAACTGCTCTTTTGCGAGCAGATTGTTACAGGTCTACATTATGTCTGTACTGTAACTTTGCCGGTCTAAGATTTTACGATAAATAGCGTACACGGCGTATTGTTTTACTAATATATCTCATGTCTCAGTCAAACCCCATTATGACAGTATATATACTAAACAGGTACAGTAAACCCTATCTATAACGGCCACTACGTTGTGTTAATTATTTGGTATTTAGTGCAGGTGGCTGTTTTACTTTCACCTTGCTTAGACCCTTTTCCGTGTTCTATGTTTATTCCAAATTTCAATACCTACTGAATATTCATGGACAAAAAAGTTGTAAAGAAATATGTTAGGTGGAATAATGTAGATATTTTAGAAAGTAAAGATACAGGTCTATCAAATTCTATTAGCAAGCAGAGTAGACCCATATCGGACGGCTCCTAGATGAGCCGTCTGATCTGGGTCTACTATGTTTGCAAATGCGTAAAAAGGTGTTTATATGAGGGAAAGGGTTAAGCAACCACCTGTCTTTAATACAAACTACTTGATGTAAATTAGTGGCCGTTATAGAGAAGTTTTACTGTATTTTTTATTCTAAATACAACCGATATAAATTGGTTGAACGAAGATACATTAAACTACTTTCCCTGATTTCTTTGATAATCCTTTTAGCAAGAGCTACATTTTATACCTTGTTTACATGGAACTAGAAGTTGAAAGTTATATCTAGGAAACTAACTAGCCAATATACCACTAATAAATTGGGGAAAATGCATGATAGATCAATGTGTATCGGAATGTATTTCGCCACAATTGTTTTTACCAATACATTTCAGTGTTTTGATATATGTCTTTCAGGAGAATTGTATTATATAGTGGTGTGTGGTGGTCTAGGGGTAGGGCGTTTGATTGCCGGTTCGGAGGTCCGGGGTTCAAATCCCGGTCCCTCCCGGAAATTTCAGAGACGCTTTTCTGTGTCTCCCACTCGCACCTCCTCTCCACCCAGGGATTAAAATGGGTACCTGTGAGGGCCACTAGCCGGTACTGCGGTTGCATGATTGCGCCATATGTTAGCAGTGCTCAATATTGTAGGCTAATATCTCAATGACCAGGGGAGTAAATGTACAGTCGGCTGAGCGGTCCTTCGGACTGAAAGTAGACTATAACTAGAGTTTTTTTTATATCAAATGTACATGTTCTACGAGAATGATCGTAACACAATGTTGAGTCGTTTTAAAATATTAATCAAGCAAAAAAAAATATTTCACACTCTTCAGCGACAGGAAGCTCTTAGAAAAAACGTCGGAACTTCCGCCGCCATTGCACAATAATATCACTTGAATATTTATGTTCGATGCATTTGTTTCTCGGAATTAGCAATACTATCTGTCATCCAACAACAATACCCTCCTTTCCGATCATACATTTCCGCCTGTCAAACTGTTTTTGAATAATTATGTATCAGCATTTTCTCCATAATGTGTGTCTTACATGCGTAAGAGTCGTAAATAACAGGAAATAGTTCATACACAAAACTTACAAAAAAGGCAACGGATATTTTGGACAATGAGAAATCTGTTGTTTGACTACAGACGTGTATGAAGTGACGTCAATGTTTGGAAAGGGTGTTTTGTACCAACGATTTGACGCTCATGTACAGTAGAATTTCACTCGTGTGCAAACTCGTAAATAAGGTATATATGTGTAGATATTAAAGACGGTGATAACATAATGAAGTATAACGAAAATGCAGAAAACTTCATTAGGAATATTTGGTTTTATACACAATACCAAATGTAAGGTTGCAGTATGGGAGATAAAACGCTCGCATGCGTGAATGAACGTATTGCACAGGGCAGAGATTGACTAGAAAGGCGTTTTGGTTATTCAGAATGATATGCACGTACAGTAAAACCTCTCTATAACGACCACTAAATTATATCAATTATTTTGTGTTAAAGGCAGGTGGATGCTTAAAGCAAGGTGAAAGTAAAACAGAACGCTCCTATAGGAGCGTTCTGTTTTACTTTCACCTTGCTTTAAGCAACCACCTGCCCAACATACCAACTAATTAATACAATTTAGTGGTCGTTATAGAGAAGTTTTACTGTATTTGGACAAGTTTGGAGAGTATCCCACGATTAGACTCATTTGAATTGTTATCATCACGCATATTAGTTACGGTTAGCAGAGTCCATGCTATCAAGTCATACTAGGATAAACGATTGAAGGACTGGGTACCATGGATGATTTTATAAAAATACATGTTTTGTTATACTCTCCGACTATTCATTAGAACGTTTCGGGATATGTGTAATATATCTAACGGAAAGAGATATAACACTCTAATCATGAGATTTAGAAATAGAAACAGCTGATATAATAATCTCAAAAGCAAATGGTATGACAGACCATAGCAAATGTGGTCCCCTGCATATATGGTTTGCTGTTAAGGTATTGTGTAGATGGCTAGATTGATTGATAAAACTGCCACTGGGAAAGTGTGTTGAGTAATCATTGAGCATTTGCACAAAATCAAATATAATAAAACACATTTGTTTCCTTAGATCTTCACTATATATTAAGAGGCCCTCTAACACTTCATCGAATGATCAAACACGCAAACAAATATCAAGAAAAATGTTTCACTAATAACTACTTCTAAATAATATACAGTTCCACTTTAAATAAGAAATAAACAGTTTATTATCCCCCATATAAGCAGTTATAAACACATGCCTTTTGTTTAAAATATATGACAAACACCTGCCAATATGCGTGATGATAACAATTCAAATGAGTCTAAACGTGGGGCGCTCTCCAAACTTGTCCAAATACTTGCATATCATTCTGAATAACCAAAACGCCTTTCTAGTCAAAATCAGCTGACAATTTATGTTCATATAATATACCTGCCATTGGCAAAACCAATTGAAATTCATATTCAACACATGGGTCTTTATTCCATACAAACCTCTCTCCAATAATAGTCAGTACAATTTATAACGCATACAATAGAATACGTTATTGTTAATGTCGCCAGTTACATGTATACGGTACTTGTTAGAATCCGTGTTATCAGATGATACAGCCTAAATGTGGTAGGATATTGTGTCTGAAATAATAGACGTACATTCAAATCCCGCTAATGCGACCACTCAATGATTAAACATGTCTGTTTTTAAAAGCAGGATTTTGCTTAATGCAGGACAACCTTAATGCAGAAAGCTCGCCTAGGACCTTTCTGCATTACTTTTGTCCTGCATTAAGCTACCGCATGCCTCTACAACCCAGAATGATACCTCTTTTAGGTTGTCGCATTAGAGAAGTCTTACTGTATACATACTACAGTAGCACCTGTCTTAAGTGGCAATTAAAAAGAGGGGCTGGAAGGCAGGTGACAGCTTAAGGTAGGTCAAAACTAATGCAGACAGCTCATGTAGGAGCTTTGGGCTTTGGTTTTGCCTGCTTTTAAGACCCTTTGTTCAATAAATGTATGACCGCTTAATGCAGGTTCGACCGTATTAATGCATTTTAAGAAACAGAACACTGACACTAAATAGACAAGGTGTGCTAGAATAACCGATATAATTGGGTTTATGTTTTCGAATGGATCGCCTTGCAACACAGACCACTGTGTTATTCTACGGATAATTATTTCTCTGTATGAATTAAAATATCGCTAAATATACGGAATCGTAGGAGAAATATTAATAATCTTACAACGTCCGTCCGAAACTCCGCTATAAGTTTGTCGTTTTGAAAACCATGCGACTGTCGCTTATCGTTTAGTGGTACCAATTTAAAAAGCATCCGTCCTAATGGAATAGTTCTGAGAATGTATTTCGATTTTAATACGTATGTGTGACATAAATATCTAGGTATAGTTGTCGGTTAACACAAAAAATGAAAACACTGCATTTATTCTGACATTGGCAATTAAGTAGGAGTTATTATCTATATCAAATATGGGCGTATACATTGTTATGGCTCTGTCACATTATAGTGTATGAGAGGAACGTATGGATAGCCGACGTATCGTTTGGTTTGAATAAAAATCTATCAAACCAGGGTAATAGTTGTTCTATAATAGCTGTCCTTTAGAGACATATATTTGCACTTACAATATGGCCTTTCTTGGCATGTAGAGCTAAGTAGCCTCTTATATTAGATTACAATTATTGCAATGTGCAAACGTTAACCATTTTGCTGTGTTTAAAATATCTCATATTTGCCAAAGCCCTGACATGTTGCATGTTTAACTTATTTTGAACGGATTCGTTCTAGCGTTTGAGAAACTGTTGACCAAGTATGAAACAGCTTGGGTCCTGATTCAACGCCACATTATTCGGTGTCTCATCTGGGGCCAAGATGTTTGCGAAGTCATACCAGGTCGTGCTTAGCACAATAAGGGCTTACATATCCAAAGACTAACTGAGATACAAAAACTAGAAGGCTTCCTCCTGTGGTTTACTGGGGCAGAAACTACATAGGGTCGCGAGAAACGTCTGTCGTGAACCTCTTCGTCTGGCGCTCGTTTACTTTGGTTGCGGCATATGGCAGTTAATACCTCAATAATCCACATATAGACGACGTTAACATTCAATGGTATAAAAGGCGTAGTTCCTAAATTAATCAAACCACCTGATTTCCCGAAACAAATGAAAATAAAATGGAAGTGATACATTAATTTTGTTAAAACTGAACAAGAAATAGATATTTCTTCAAGTCGCAGATGTTCGTGTTTTGCTTTTCTCCATTTATCCTTATTAGGTAATGACAAAACTCTGTTATATCATGTAAGATCAATCTGTTTTAAGCTTTATTTAACTCTTTTGCTGCCATGCCCGAATATATGATTGTCTATAGAAACAGTGTAGATCCAAATCAGACGCTGTGAAAATGGATGTCACATCAGTACCAAAACAAATCCATACCGTGATTGGAGTTTGAAATCAAAAGGGAAGATAATTTTACAAAAACACCAAAGCAGACAATAAATCTTTTGTAGCTGTAGCGTTAATAGATGAGGAAAAAAGGCAATATGCTTTTGCCATTATTTCTTTTCCTTTCGCATTATATTTTAGCCACAGGATTTCTTACATCAAATGTAGTTTTTAAGCGTAAAACCTGTTATAATTATACTGGTTTTGCAATAGGCTCTAGAACACTTTCATTCTTTGACATTTAACAGATTAAAGAAATATGGTATTTTTGGGTATTTGAAATGTCAGCTCATTTATTCAGCTTCAGTATTTTTGCTAATAAAACAAATGGAATATATGTATGGTTTTACGCAATTCCTCATGCGTAAGAATAGTCTAAGTTTCAAAACCAATGAAAATAAATAATGTATGGACTCACTGTATAGTTAAAGCGTCTTGTTCAGGATAACAAAATAGAAATAAATCATGCAAAAGCGTCCATCGGGCATCGAAAGTTGTAAAGCAAGCGCACTAGACTGTAATGCTATGTAATTTACGCGCTTGTAATTATGTGTATCTGTCGGTAACATAACGAGTTAAAATAATGGCTGTCTACCCCAGTAATACCTGTTACGATACGTTTAATTAAAACATTATGGGCCTTGGACATCACTAGAAACACAGACTTTTTCTGGGTTAACTTGACACTTAGTCAACACTTCTTGACACCCGCCAGAAACCAGATGATGTTCTCCACTTTCTCCAGAGCCATGGTCCACAGTAATCAAGCGTTTTGCTTTCAAATGTCACGTCAGTGGTACCGCAGTGCCTTCTACAACATTCGACGTCATTTGTCTTCCCCGAAATCACACAGTTAGAGTGTATAAGACGAAACTCATATTATTAACCCTTCTCTTGCTGAATTTTAAAATACATTTCTCCTTCTTTACCCATGCCATGTTGTATAATTACATATATTTTCACTGTGTACACGTATTTCGCGGTGCAGTCACTACTGTGGAGTGCACTGGTTGCATAATCAACTTGTAGATAGTGCAGACCCTGATGAGACAGCTCCTGCAGGAGCTGTCTCATCTGGGTCTTCACTATTTACATGTAGGTATATTGCCGTGGATAGCAAGCGAACGGATAATTACGCACAACGGGATTGTAACCATATCAACGTCCCTTTGTGGACGTGACACCTATTGTAACTATACATGACATCAACAATGAAAGCACATATGTGGCAGATAGTTAAAACTTTAAAGTATTTTAAATATCTTAATAGAGTACCTTATGTGCGTGTTCATTACAAATTGTCTTTAGGAAACGACTTTACTATTATAATATAACAAATGCTTTAGCGAGTGTCATATCCATTATAGTAAATGAATTTCATAAAAAAGTAATGGGAGCATTGAAAGCAATGCAATAGTCCCCTACCGCCTGAATTTTAATTGCAACTGCTGTAAGTCAGTGCAGCGTAACACTATTCAAACCTGAGCTATAACGCATAATAAAGGTACATACCAAACCTAACCTCAATATCTGCTAGCGTTTAGAAAAGAACTCCGGAAAACCTAACATGTCAAACTGCTTAAATTCCGTAAAAAATAAACGAAGCGTAACATGATTCAAACTTTTTTAACATTTCAGGCCCTTCAGCGAGGGATCCCGTTAGAATTATTCGTCCATTTGATGTTTGAGCGTCGGAGAACCACCCCTCCACACCTTACAAGCTGGCATATAAAACATATAGATTTACAAGCAGTACAAGGGATAATAATCATACATATAACGAAATGTAACGATAGTGACGTTTTGGAATGGGTTGTTATAAATGCAAATCTGGCGTTAGACCCCAGGCATGAACAACCACACCGTACTAGTATTTTGGTTTAAATCTGTTTAATCTTTAATCTTTTTAATAAAACATTCATCCCATGTGCACAGTCGCTGCAAGAACCTTTTGTTGAGTTAGCATTATAAACAAAGGAACAAAATAAAATCCGGACTTGATCTGTAATAAAGCTCCATACCAAATATCACTTCAATATCTGATAGGATATAGAAAATGAATCCGGAAAACCTAAATTTTCTAGAAAATTGCTACGTTCAACTGCTGTAATTCCATGAAAAATCAACGTAGCGGAACAAAATTCAAACTTGATCTGTAACTCATTATAACAAAGTTACAACCAACTATCACTTCAATTGTTTCGGCCATTGTTTACGAACAGTGTAGTAAGTAATAAGATAGACGATGCATTAATTAGTAAATCGGCCATGCAGTCCTACGATTGAATAGCGATTAAATACGTCACGTATTGGTTCCCCGTTTTCTCTTTAATATCAATTACCGGCCAGACTCAAACTGCTTATTTGACTAAACTGATCTAGTGCAATTGCGCGCTTTAAGGCACTGTGTTTCGGCACTCCAACTGTCGCAGGGTGTGACTAATTGTTTTGATCATCATTATAAATGTTGTATAAATATTGCATTTGCTTACCCTTGTATAGTTATTTCAAATGGTAGGACAATATAGGCTAATATTTAGTAGTGTCCGGATTGTATATCCAGTGTAAATATGCGAAGTGGCTATCTGACCAAGGAGTATATTTAGTGCTCACTGAAATGTAAATGGACTGGCTTGGTATGTGTATGAATTGAGTGATAAAGGTTGCACAGGTTACCTGGCGGTCCACCTCTATAAAATGCACGAGTAAATTGGTGCGGTCAAATTGCTGAAAGTATGGATCATTTTAGTACATTTTTATTTTCTATTGAGTTTTAACTCATTTCATCCATTATTTGCTTGAGTCTTATTGTAGTTACATGAGTGTTATTCTGCTGTTTTGCATTCGGGACTGTGATGAAAAATTGTATTAGTATTGAATCTTTAATGCGTTCTCATTCAATGTACTATTATATTAGTCTATTGCTATAGTCAGAAGTGGAACCTCTGTTATATATTGGTGTGTTTAATGCGGGAAGCTGTCGTGTAAATTTGGTAATTACTGACCAAGGTTATGTAAGGGGATATTGCATACCTTGTAGATGTATGAGTTAGGACAGCAAAGTGTCTATTGTAGTGTACGTCTAGGACACCAATATGTGCTGAGTTAATAGGTTGACAGGAAATTGTCCGGGAATTACAGTGAAGGGTTCATTGTTTACCAGGTTCCATGTTTGGTCGTGGTATAATGCATGGCATTAGGCGGAATAAATAATGAAGAGGGCTTGTAATCTGTTTAGATCATTGGTCTAGCCTGCTACACCAACGCTGCAGATAACGTAATAAAATGAAATACTGCATCGCGCTAAACGTCCTAAATACATGTATATTCGTGTTACTGGTAAAATTTTCGTATGAAAACGCGGCTTAACCACAGGGGCAAGACACGTTTGTGTCAGTATAAATTATATTAAGAAGTATATACAGATATACTGACTCAAACGTGTCTTGCCCATGTGGGCTTAACCCTTTACCTGATATTTAAATTGCTCCTACAGGAGCTCTCTGATCTTGGTTTGCTCTGTTTGCTTATAAAATAATATAGATCTGATTATACAGTTTCTGCTATGACATACATGTTCATATTTCAGCTGATTTACGTCATTATTTCGTACATGCATATGCATCAGATAAATGTCAAAGTCCACCAAGCAATTGGAACATATTATAAAACGGTGGAACAAAGATGTATTAAACAACGCGGGTTTGTGTTTATGCAAAATATAGATTTTAAGATTCGTGTGCTTGATACACAATGTATCATTATCCGTTGGTATACACCTCTCTTTCTTCCACAAAGACGCACCTCTATCAAATCCAATACTTTTGCGCAATCGAAATTTCCTCAAACTATAACAACGGTTTCTGATATAGAACTCGGCTATCCGCGCCTATTGTATAGATTACTTAACATTTGGCCTGTTATGGGCGGATGAGTGAATGCATATGCAAACAGTTTGGATCCAGATGAGACGCCGAGTAACTCGGCGTCTCATCAGGATACAATCTGTTTAACACTCTGGTTGCATTTTGGTAGACAAAATAATTATAGCTTGGAGTTTGAAAATGTAGTAGGTGAAAAATTCTGTAAACATAATTTGCTCAGCAAGCTAAATGTTTAAGTGTTTGTTGAATAATTAACAACAACCCAAGAACCCCTTACGAATTGCAAAAACAGTACACACGTGGGCAAATGTTGTGAATGCATCTGCGATCTCAGTGATCCAACCATAAATATGTACGTTTTGACATGAGTAATTAAGTACAAAGCACCGCTAAAACAAACCATCTGCACTCTCTCTGGCGTGGGGTGATCACTGATTAAAATCTGATGCATTGTATAATTCATTTTATGTTCGTTCTTGTACGTTCCCAAAACTTCAAAACCTTATCATACTGTGAAAACTGTATGTGTCAACTCAAAATTATAACATATTATAAGTTTATTGACCGTTTCTCACAGGCTCGCTTAATACCATGTTATGGCTTGTTTAGGAAAATGTGATCTTACAAAACAAATCGCGACAGATCGTTTATGTATGAACAGCTGCCGTTGGTTTTATGATGACTGGTATGTATTAATCGAACTATTCAAACCTCGTATCATACAGCCAGTTAGACATATTAGCAGTGAGCCATGTAAGACCTGCCTTTAGTGTTTTTTATTTATATTCAAATTCGTATTGTTGTTTAATTATAGTTTTCACCACAGATGACTGAATAGTTACGTAATATTACTATATCAGTGTTTTCAATAATATTCTAACAAGGTCAATGTATGCAGTACTATGCATACAATTCGTAGTCTACCTTTATTTCACATTCTTTGAATTTTTCCATGCGCATGAGGTTTTCTCTTTCATGCACTGTTACAATTCTGCGACCTACTGATATGCCCGGTATGGTCGCAGCATCATTTACGATCCTTAACCATTAGCCTGCTGAGCAAATTACTTTTACAGAATTTTTCACCTACTACATTTTCAAAATTCAAGATATAATTCATTTGTCTGCCAAATTGCAATCAGGGTGTCAAACAGCTTGGATCCGGATGAGACGCCGAGTTACTCGGCGTCTCATCCGAATCCAAACTGTTTGCATAGGCATTCACTCATCCATCCATAGCAGGCTAAAGGTTAAAGAAACATCATTTATCAATGATAGCCCCTTGTGACGATGTGTTAGGCAGTTTACAATTTGCTACCTTTATCAGGCCATTTTGAAGTTTACACTTCATACGAAATAATACAAGCTGAAAAGCAAAATATACGTTTTATTCTTGAAGATATATTTCGTTTTATTTTAAAAGGTGATATAGATAAAGATGTTAATTATAGTATACCTAGATATTTTCGACTTCGGTCTTACATGCAACGTTTGATTTATCGCAAATGGCACATAAAACAAAACTTCACATGGAGTAAGTGTGTAAACATGCTGCATAAAGAAAGGCAATGTTCTACGCCGTTTAGTGTACATACAGTTATGTAATGAGGCACCCAATCAGCCGCCCATCTATTAGAATCAAGCGTTTGAAACTAAAATAAAGTAGAACCCCGCTAATACAACCACCACAAAGATGCATAATTATTGGTGCTAGATGCAGGTGGTAGCTTAATACAGGACAAAAGTAATGCAGAAAGCTCCTAGAGGAGCTTTCTGCATTACATTTGCCTTGCATTAAGCAACCATAAAGACACCCATGTTTATTTATTAAGTGGTCGTATTAGAGGGGTTCTACAGTAGTCTGTATTCAGATACGAATACAGCAGAACCAGCACTGAGTATAGGCGTTCTTTAAATGATGCAATGGCAACCAATATGAGAGTAACTTTCGATAACCTGCCACCTGTCTCAAAGACCAAATGTTAGATATTTTGTTAGTGATTGCTTAAAAAGAGATTATGTTGTACATATATAAAGTTGTTTTTTTGTAAAAACACAAACAAACAAAACAACAACATACCCGAACAAGGGAGTTATTTGACATGCTTTAAAGAAAGCATTTACTTACTATGTATGGTGAAGGTGAACATGTATGCCTGTTCAATATCGTTTGCGCTACACTTGATAGCATGTGTAAATATCCGTCACAAACAGGTTTTACTTCTAAGTTAACGACATTCTATATTTGATATCAGAAACACCCCTTTGGTATAGATAAGGGTTATTTGGTGAATAACTTTTCGGGTTTATTGGGTGAGTGTTAGACAAATTGGGTCAAAGACGTTCCTCAGTGTAACGTCACGAGCCAAATGTATCCGAATAGGCCAATCTATTAACATAAAACTGCTTCATCATGAAACCTTAATACATTATAGATTAATGACATACAAATCAAGCGTTTGTCCTGCTTTAGATCACAGGGTGATAGAATTGAGTTGTTTTATTGAACCACGCCATCTATTGAACTGCAAATCGCCGGGTTATTGTTTTGATAGGATGATCCCGGGGTGAACGAACGTTTGTCAATGACCCAGAAAACACGTGGAATTTTGAGAAAATCATTGTTATCAAGTTATCGTCAGGATATTTTGTTTATTTTGCAGTAAACTATATTTGCTTTCAATAGCCGAAAGAGTTACGAATTTATCAATTAAATTGTAAAGTTACAGTCCTATTTGTACTTGAGGTAAAGAGATGTCCGTTATGCCTGTTGGAACCTTACTATTATATAGTATATGTAGACTCCCATGAAGCGGTGCAGACCCCTGTACTTTAGATAACATTATGGTATGTACATGTTTCGCGTATTTATGCATTGTTGGCGTTTGTGCGTTTGTGTGTTAAGCGTCAGCAAGCGCCACACCTAAATGAGTGCCATATATAATACTAAGAAATTATAAGGAAATAAGAAATTAAACAGCTTATATGTAACCTTTGTAAGCTTGAAAACCATGGCAACACTAATTATTTGTTACTGATGTTATCTTTTATTTTATATTATATTTCCCCGGAAACTGAAAGAAGACACTTGTCACTGAACGTTCCAAGACGGTACTTCCACCATCACCCTATGCTTTGTTTGTTATGTCTTTGGGCGTATCCTTTTGTATTTTGTTATGCTTATACATTTACTGTTCTTCTTTATTTCCATGGTACTGTTGGGGCGACAGCGGTGTTTCCTGCACGACTCAAACATTTTCTATTAGTCGCTGGCATGTAGCTTTGTCTTCAAAAAACAATCGATCAGAGTAATTGAGCTACAAAACTATTTTCTGTAGCCCAGTGTACTAAAATAGAATGCATACACCGTGATGTGAAAACTCTCCCGCAACTTTACTATAAAATAGAATCTGTATAATGAACCTATTAAAGAGATCGTGAGAAAACGATGGAATTGGGGGAACAAAAAAAGACAGAGGAATGTTGATGAGATATTTCACTAAGTATGCATTAGCCTTGTCGTTTGAAATATTGTTATACACACAGTATAGGGCGTATGTTTTGAAAGTGTTTCTTTTCATGTCACTACTCTGGCGCTGGGTTGCATTGATAGTGCAATGTAGAAACTGTGCAGAAGTTACACACCGGATACTTTATAAGGTGAATGGTCTCGTTCAAGCATTTTCTATTTTATAAAGGTCGCGTATCTGTAATTAATGGTATGTTTTATTGTTGACCTGATTCAAGCCGAATACTTCTTAAACACCTATGTCATGTAAGAACAAATAAAGTCACTGTTGCAAGGAGGTAACATCTTATACTTAGAACAAAGAACATCTAGATTATAAGCCATAATTTGGCACATCATGTTAATCAAAATTAGGTCTGGTTTTGAGCTACGAATACAATAAATCCTAAAATGTATTGGTTAGTAGGAAATCACTTATCGCGATACGTAATAACAGAAATTACGTGATAAAATGGAACTGTTTAAGATAACGAATACCGATCTATTTTAAAAATGAATGTTTTCTCCAACAACTTGGTAATCTCAAAAACGAGTATCATCTTTTAGTGCAACCATTGGATTTGTTCAGCTACGTTCCAGATTCGTTTGCGCTTAGGTTTGTTGGACATTTTTGCACATATACCTAAAGTGATTTTCTGGATAATCTCAGATTTACACGTTCTGCTAATACATTAAACGAAATACATTACCTGGGCATTTATTGCATAAGATGTTTGCAGCATGCTCGTGTGAATGCTATTAACACTATAAATAATAGTTTATCTGACTTATGGACTCGAGGCTCTGTATGTCCCATATTTATGTTATGACTTTTGAGCTAGTCTTACTAGTATTAATGTAAATCGAGTGTCTACTGGACAAGTAGAACATATCACACAGTGTAGAGTGCAGCAATTAATGGTTACTTCCAACAACAGGTGTTTTATTAAGGTCTAACACAGAAAATGTTTATCATTGCGTTATTATTATAAACCACTACAGTAAGACCTCTCTATAAACCACTACAGTAAGACCTCTCTATAACGGCCACTAAATTGTGTTAATTAGTTGGTATTTAGGGCAGGTGGCTGCTTAAAGCAATGTGAAAGTAAAACAGAACGCGCCTATAGGAGCGTTCTGTTTTACGTTCACATTTGCTTTAAGCAGCCACCTGCCTTTAACACAAAATACTTGATGTGATTTAGTGACCGTTATAGAGAGATTGTACTGTATTCTGTAAATATAGACATTTGTCAACAACTTGGATTAAACTAAAGTCTCATTTCATTCAGTGTCCACCAGAATTCAAGTTGTGTGGCACCCGTTGAATTATATGATAGCTGTAGGGTAACAAGTAAATACCCCCGCACCAAACAAGCGTTGGCCTCAGTATTTAACTGAGTCATTGAACTACAAGTATGGTAATAACTGTCTGTTTAAATTTAATTTACATTTTGAAAGTTTTGATAAACAAGGGACCATAACTCTGGTTTTCCATTGTAAAGTACAAATATGAGTCATGCAGGAAACACCATATGCAGCCGCCCGAACAGCGCCACAACAAGAAAACACAGCAAATGTGCATATCTATCAAAACACAAAGAGACGCACAAAGACATAACAAACAAACAACAGGGGGAAGATTGAAGTACCGATTTGAAACGGTCAGTAACAATAGTCACTGTGACTTAAAACCGGTTTAGGGGCGCCCAACCTCACACTCATTCCATCTCCACCCTAAAAGACAAACAGTGTAAACATACCCCTCTCCGACTAATCTACAACAACCGCGATGGTAAATGCAGTGGTAAATTGCATGTAGAACGGAAACATATTTAAGTGACTTAAACCGGATCCACCTATCGCTTGTATACTCCATGATTGAGTTGCAACCGGAGTTACTGTAGAAAAGCGATAAAGGGTACGACAAAAACGAGATGTGAAAATTACACACTCGGTTTTACTGTTCTATTAAAATTGAAACACTGTCACGTCCCTGTCACCGGCTTGTGAAGTATGGACGACTATATTTGCGGCTATTATCCAGCTGTTCCTGACATTCTGATAATACCCCCATTCCACTGGGCGGCGATTCCACTGCGCTCATGGCGATCATGGCGATTCTCCAAAGTCTTCCAAATCGCCGCAGAAGCGCCGCCATGTGCCTAATTTTTGGACTTGGGCGTTTCCAGTACGCTTATAGTACGCTTCAATAACGATCTCGCTGCGCTGCTTACGACCCCGTCGCGATGTTGCTGCGCTTCTACGGCGCTTGGGGTCTCTCCAAGACGCTTCTACTACGCTTCTACTACGACACGGGATTTCAGACTACGCTTCGTCTACGCTTACTACGCTGCTGTTACGACATTGCTTCGACCTAGGCGCAGGAGCTGCGCTTCTGTTGCACTTTTGGAACGTTTCTATATAAAATGTGTGATTAAAATGATTTCGAAGCAGTTGACCATCATCCTTCGAAGAAAATGGATCAAATTATTTTGAAGACCCAGATCAAGAAAAACACGGTGTTGGGCCTGATCTAGGTATTCTTTTTGCTAAGTCTTCCTATGGGTAAACTCAAACATTAACCTTTTCCCTGATCAATTTCCATGTAAGAACTAATGATCTTATGAATATTTATTAGCTGCATTTTTAAAACATTAACCTTTTTAAGAAATGTTTTTGCTTTGACAAAAACTGTAGAATCATATCTATATCATGTTATAAGCAAACGGAGCATACCCTGATCAGACGGCTCCAATATGATCAGGTCTGATCTGGGTCTACTCTGCAAATGTGTGAAAAAGCATTTGTATGCGGACAAATATCTCGGCGCTTTTGTTGCGATTCGACTGCGATTGCGCTACGTTACTCACGCTGCGGCTACGATACTGCTGCGTTCATGAATTTCTAACTACGCTTTTGCGACGATTCGAGTCCACGGCGATGCCACTACGATTGTTTTGAGCAAGGTCAAAACAATCGCGGTGAAGTGGCGATCAAGAAGCTTCTGTTACGCTTCTACTACGATCAGGGCGCTTCTATTGCGCTGTTGCCGCTCCTGCTACGATTCGCGGCGTTTTTACCAAAATTTCGAAGCGTAGGGGAATCGCCGCTCAGTGGAATGGGGGTATAACGCGGACAATTTGAATTGAAATAGCCGATAATACTTTGTTGTAGAACAAACATTATAAGTATTGATTGAATCGATTTATTTTATATCACAGGGTGCTTTATTCGATATAAATTCAAATTGACAATCTTCATAATAATGATTGAGCATAACAAATACCAAGTTTTATGATATTATTGAAGGGACTTCCTCTTTAATAACATGTCAGCGTGCGTTTGCTCTTCATGACACTAATGCATTAGCCCCTATGATGCGGAAATCAAGCATACAGGCTCAGTTTCACGAATAGTAATTACTTAATATCAGTAACATCATTAGGGGTATTAAACATGCATACACAAGAAATAAGTGAAATAAATCATGGTATCTAAAAAGAATCTTTAGAGACAAACTGTTATATTTTTAAATAGGAAATGACTTTTTATGCATGGAACACGTGATTCGATAAAATCATTCAGCCCATTACCATGTCTTAAATATATGTTTTCATATTTGATCACTTTCATTTATTATTAAATACAATATTTTGTCATGAGAATGATAATTGATGTAGACTCACATATATATTTGTTTGTTTGCCGATTAAATAGCATAATATAACCTTTTGATATAATAAATGTATGCGTTAATCAATGGTAGATCATTCTACTTTGAAAACACAGAATAAGGGGATCGACGAATGTTGTATAATAGTGTTTACTAAATAACACTACTATTACACTGCAGCCTGTTTTATGATCGATTGCAATACTAAAGTACTTATTTGCGACACTCGATACTATTGGTATGTATAGTTTCAGTTGCACGATTTTTCATAAGACGGGCCTCTGATGTCTTGGCCCATGCCGTTACACATGTGGTGCAGTATGAAACCACTAAATAGTTTTATCAGCTTAAAGTGTCAAGAGCGTCTGTAGTAATGAGTATCATTTTGTGTTGTTTAACCACACGACACATCATGATATCCAGTGCATAATTATTGAATATCAAATATCCTAATAAACCTATATCAAGGTTGAAAGTTTTTCCGTTAAAACCTAAAGAACAGTGCTCGTTTACGTGTTAATATAGAGTATTCTCTTATCTAATTGCACTTGTTTCTTATAGTTTGTTTTCTTTCAAATGACTATACGCGTGAGAAATGATTTGTCATTTAAAGAAATAAAACATGACTAAAAAATGTTATTGGCATATGCAACTGCATAATTAAATTGATTATATGATTTTCTAACGTTCAATGTTTACATATCAATACAATATTATGTAATACATTTGCCTCATATTGTAACGTATAATATATATACATGTATGTTAATACAAAACTCCGATTGTAAACGCAGAGTAATACATGTAACTATCTGTTTCGAGACTGAACTATTGTTATTAGATTATGAAATATTAGAATAGTTAATATGTTGTGACACGGCATATCAGCTATATCAGTTCTTAAATTAAATACAGATAAAGAAGCATTACCATAATATTTTACCATACTGTTTATATCACATTTGGGTACATTCTGGATCGAATTGAGATGTCGGAAGTCTCGTGTCATCGATATTTAAAACTGCTTTAAAACATCTGATTGTTATAGGTGATCCAGGCGCTAATCGTTTTTATACTGACAAGTGCATAATGTGCCCATATACCAGATGTCCAAATACATTCTAATTATATCATGCATTACGTGGAATCTCTTCAGGATGCAAACTACCTGCAAAGAGTACTCCGGATTCTCCTGTTACGTGCTAAATACAGCAAAAACATCTCTATAACGGCCACTAAATTAAATCAAGTATTTTGTGTTAAAGGCAGTTGGCTGCCTGTCCTGAATACCAACTAATTAACATGATCTAGTGACCTGTATAGAGAGGTTTTACTGTACATATTTTGATCGCACAAGCCACTTAGACCCAGATTAAAGGGCTATTTTCTGATCGGAAGCGGCACCGTTCATCATTCAAATGCCTCTAACAAATATAAGTAATTCATGCCAAATGGAATACATCTTAAACGCTGATGGGCCATTTCTTTGTATAATATTCAGCTATCAGTGTTAAACCTGACTATTGCGCTTAAACCAGTATTTACAATTCAAAATGACTGTAATATTAACATACATTTACATAAATGCTTCTTGCACTTGTTAAATGCATTTGCGCAGCAAGCATAAACTACTAATGACAGGCAGTTTTCAAGAAAATATATTCCAGGACATTTATAAGTAATTCTATTTTAGAAATTTGAATGTGTATCTGATTGTTTATTGTTCAGTTATTGGCTTCATGTCTGGATTATCGAAGTGTTATTATTATGTTTGCAGCATATAAATAAAGTAATGATAACTTAAGGATAGCCGTCAGCAAATGTAGTTACACTCGTTTTAAATTTATATGATTTATTATAAAACATTTAATACTATTTAGAAAGGATCCGGAGTTTCTTTATCAAGTTTTAAGCAGGTAGTAGTTATGCAGAAGGCTCCGACCGAAGTTTCGTACATTGCTTTAAATATGCATTAATTTGCTGTTTTAGGTCTGAGTTCGTTGTTATGCACCTGTCAGTGTTTTACAATAACTCCTAACTATAGTCTGAAAGTGGCAGATCCTTCGACAGCAGGAGTAGCAATGCGAAAAGAGAAAATTGCAGGTTCGGTTTTGTTGAGTCTGCTCATGAGTAGTATTTAAAAGCGCAACACTACTCACGCCACTAGGACCGGCTTAAGCAGTATTCAATGGTCAAAACTACTAAAGTTTGATATCCACTGGTCTACGTTGTACACTAGATTTAACCTTTCAGCTAATACAAACTACTGTGACTATAATCTGTTATTCCATTCACTTGTTTCACAATAGTCGGTTTGGCGCATCTGCAAACAGAGTAGACCCAGATCAAACGGTTCCGATTGGAGCCGTCTGATCAGGGTCTGCTCTGTTTGCTTATGATGTAATAAAGATCTTCTTATTCTACAGCTTCCGCCTGAGCCAAAATGTCCTGTGTTCATGTGCCATTATAATATCTTATTAATATCCATGACGTCATTATTTCCTACATGAATATTCATCAGGGAAAGGGTTAATATATAATAAACACTTATCTAGATTAAAAGTGTTGCAATATTGTGTTTCCCTTTCGACGTTTGAACACACAACAATTATACTTATGATACGCACTCTTGAACAGTACAGCACAGACTACAATTAGGCAATAATGTGAACTGTCGAAATATGCATGCAGTGTAACGTAATGACGACATTTATTGTGCAAGGTAATGACGACATTTATTATGCAATGCGGGTTATTTTAAGAATTTAAAGCTTTTTATTTGACTAACATAGTTAACTGAATAAAACAAAATTCTGAAGGGAGGTGATCCCCCTAAAGCAAACATTGCAACAGAAAAAAGAGAAACTTGCAGACTCGGTTTTATTGAGTCTCTTCATGAGCAGTAATTAAAAGTGCAACACTTCTCACGCCCTCTAGCACCGCTTAAGCAGAATTAAATTTTCAGGACAAGAAGTACTGAAATTCATGATCTCGATTTCTTTCTTCGCATTGTTGCCTTTTCTTTCGAAGGATCTCCATATTTCAGACTGTATGTACTCTACAACAGCAGTTTTTAAGTGCTTGTGTGTCGGCTTTAAAAAGTCACCCGTACTTCTCATATTTTCTGGTCATTCGAATTCGTTTAGTTATGAAAATTGAATACCGCTTAACCCTGGTGTCTACTACAGTGCCGAAACCTTGTTGAATGGTTGCAGAGTAAGTTTTGCTGGTTTTGGGAAACATTCGGAATCAACGTTGTCTTCGGGTCATTCGGCATGCATTCCGCATGTATTAGGCGTTGCGGAATAGACACCAAAGCGACACAGAAGCATGCCAAAACCTTGAGAAATACTTCCCAAACGCCTCCCGAATGTTCTCCGATCTGCGGAAAGGTTGCAAAACATACCGATGGGGTGCCGATTCGTTACTTTTTCCTCACATTTTGTGTTTTTGGATGGAAAAGATGTCCCTTCTCTCGAAATACTTTCGGCAATCTGACGGCCAATCTTTTTCAGATTTACATGTATATAAGTTTTGCTGACATCAGAATCTTCTGAGAGGATTCTGAATCGCTCATAATACATTCGACAGGTCTTCCGCGTGGATTCGGGAACCCTTCCGCGTCATCGGATTGCATCGATTTGGCTTTATTCGGGAACAGCTCGGGTGGATAGGAGATCCCGAAACTACTCCGACGCCAACGCAAAGGGTTCCCAAACGTCCCGAATGATTTCTGAAAGTTTGCCGAAGGTCCCGAGGTCCTCCCGAATAAAACATTCAGCATCCAAAATCCAACTTGTTCGATCCCTTTCAGTCCCAGAAGTGCCCAAGAGGTCTCCTGAAGCGTTCATGAAAGACGCGGAAGGGTTCCAGAACATCTCGAAGACGTGCTGAATCATCCAAAATCTGCGATATTTGGGAACACCTCGGCGCCCTAGTGGACGCCAGGTCCTAAGTTGGTGCTAGGGGCGTGATCGGTGTTGAGCCTCAAATGACTGCTCATAAACAAATTCATAAAGCTAGGTCTGTAATTGTCTCATTCTCACATTGTTCTATTTGCTTTCAGAATTACACAATTCAGCTGCTGGCCGTTGACAAAACAACTTGGATGTTGTAATCGAAAGCAGTTAAGCTTGTAAGACATGTCTTATTAAGGCTTGAAGAAACAAAACAATTATATTAACGCAATTCTATTGCTTTAAGATATACAATAATTAACTAGACTGTCTGGTATGGTGGCTTTTTAAACCATACATTATTCAAACTTATTGACGTTGCTTTTCTTGCCGTGTACACACATGCACGACGCTGCGAATCTTACAAACTAGCAGAATGCATTCAGTCAATTACGTTATATTTAAGAATGTCTGGAAGTTAACAAGTTTGACACATGCTATTAAAGTAACAATTGACATGAAACGATATTTAACCCTTCGCTTGCTATTCGCGTCAATATACCTACATGTAAATAGTGAAGACCCAGATGAGACAGCTCCTGCAGGTGCTGTCTCATCAGGATCTGCACTATTTACAAGTTGACTGTGCAACCAGTGCACTCCACGGCAGTGATTGCACAGCGAAATACGTGTATACAGTGCAGATATATGTAGTTATACAACAGGACATGGGTAAAGAAGGAGAAATGTATTTTTAAATTCAGCAAGCGAAGGGTTAAGAGACTTGTCATAGTATTAGATCCATCTGGGCAAATTGTTTTGTACAATACTGATCAGAGTAACCACCTGTTTTAACTGATAACACTTTCCGTACATAAATGTATCAATCGTATTGTTGACACACGCAATTTGGCATATTCAATTAGAATTAACAGCAAAATGTCGTGACTGTTCTACAAGTATTAACTCTGTTAACTTACAGCTTGGAAAGCCAGACGTGCAAGGACGTGCAAGGATATCGATATTGTTCGAACTTGTCCGTAAGTGAATGTTTGTGGATGTTTGCGACAGTAGAACATAAAGTTGGTTGGGTAGACCTTTTTAACCTTTAGCCTGCTGCGGGTGGATGAGAGAATACCTGTGTGAGCAGTTTTGGATTCAGATGAGACGCCGACTAACCCGGCGTCCCAGCAGACTGTTTGACACCATGACTGCAGTTTGGTAGACACATCTATTATAGCTTGAATTTTGAAAATGTAGTAGGTAAAACAATCTGTAAGAAAATCCTCAGCAGGCTAAATGTTAATTTACTTATCAATAATCTAACAATTGTAATCAATTGTAGATTTCCTATGTTGATACTGATATGCTGACATCAATTTGGAATTATAGCATGATAATGATTCATGAAGTAGCAGTGCTATAAGCTTTAAGATTAAAACTATTTTCAAACTATCTCATTTGTCGCGTATGTGATTGCCAGTCGTAACCCAATCGTTTTTAGATTATGTTTTATCTTTATCTTTATCGATAGTATTTCACTTGGCTAGAATCGTTGCATTTTTGTGATTTCGTTGAATTACCGAACAAGATTATGTACATGCATTATAAAGACGTGCGGTGAATTGTTATTTCTTTGCCAGACTATTTTGCCTGCTAATTTCTTATGTGAGATAAACATTCAGTACATGTATGTTATGATGTACTGATTTATTACTGGAAACTTCATTGACAGCGGGTCTTTATTTTAGATATTTAGAAGGATGTAGCTATATCACTCTTTGAAAAAACCTACGATAACGAAAATGCAAATATCGCAATGTTCAGAACGTTTCAGAAAACGGATCGAGATGAAAATTCGCGTCACATACGCGAAGGAGCGTGACCTCACATAGTGTTGTATTTCTCGGTGTGTTTGTGTTTGTTTTGTAATTTTGTATTGGACACATATCTTATTCGATTCCTACTGCAGCTTGTCTATTTGACACTATTAAACATAAAGCATAAAACGTTTCTGCTGTGTAATTATATTTGAAGTTGAAATCAGAATGATCATACAAATAAACAAATGCTTTCACTAATAACACATACATTTGCTCTCTATAGTTACCAAGAGTAAAAGAGAAAGTAATTAAGTTATGAGAATACAGATTATTTTTTCAATGAACAGTTTATATCAATATTATCTCTTTACTGCCGGAAAGTTAAAAAAGGAATTATGTGTACATGGTACTGATTGTTTTGTGAGTTTGAAATTTGAGAACCATACCCCCGTTGCACCCAGTTTTACGGTTCGTGGAACTAATTTATTATAGTATTTGTAGTGGTATAGATGTTTATATAACATTGGAATTACAGTGAAACGCCGCTAATGCGACCACTTAATAAACAACCACTGGTGTCGTTTAAAGCAGGTGGTTGCTTAATGCAGCACAAAAGTTATGCAGAAAGCTCCTACAGGAGCTTTCTGCATAACTTTTGTACTGCATTAAGCAACCACCTGCCTCTGCCACCCAGAATTATGCCCCTTTTTTGGTGGTCGCATTAGAGGGGTTTTACTGTATTTTACGATAAGCATGTTGATAGCCGATATTGCAAACACAAAACACCAAACCATGTCATAACTCAAGGTGTCCATTATATGTAATGGTTTCATAACATAGTAGCACATCTGGTTTGGATTGTTTATATTGATAATGATCAAATTTTGTGTCTGTGGCGTATCACTTGTCCTCATTATAGCGAAATACCCTCAGTGCTAAATATGTTACTAGTGTAATGATTCTTATCGTCGTGTAATTCAATAATGCAGTATATACAATGTAAATACCCACCGCTCTCATTTTCAAATTGGATGGAATACCCGATGAAAACCTTTTCAATAAAGTCATAGTATCCGATCCTACCAAACGTGTGTTAGTCTTGGAGCTTTAATAGTCACCGCGGAATCAACTTGTCATTTACCGCAATTGCCCTATGTATTTGGACACTCAATGTCCCACTTACATCATTGTTTCAAGCTGAATAGTTAACGCATACGTTTCATTACACGACTTACAAAGTTAACACATCATGTTACCTGTGACCTGATTCGCTTTTGCAAACAGCTTGGATCCAGATGAGACGCCGAGTAACTCGGCGTCTCATCGGGATCCAAGCTGTTTGACACTCGGTAAACACCTCCCCAAACGCGTGTAAGAATCACAAATGCACAAGTAGCAAAGTCAAGCAGGAAAAGCCACACACAAAACGCCACATCACCAAACCATCGATAGAAAGCAAGTAATACACACACAGAGGAGATGGAAATTCTAAACATGAACAAACACATACGTATTAAGGCACCAGACCAACAAAAATGTAAGGTTGAACACACATAAACACGCACACGCGCGAAATGAAAATCATAAACCTGAACAAACATATGAGTACAAAGACACAAAGACACCAAACAAACAAAAGCAGGGGTGACAAAAAGAGTACCGCCTTGGAACGGTCAGTGGCAAAATCACTACTGGGGGTTTAAACCGGTTTACGGACGTCCTAACCTCACACTTATCTCAAAGCCACCCAAGCTAAACAAACAGTGTTAATAAAGGTATCCCCACGGGACTTCCCCGCAACATAGAAGACGATAATCACAGTACAAATTGTAAAACATAGCATAACAACTGTGAAAGTCCGTCAAATATGTACTCAATGACTTTGCTAAAGACAGAGCAACTGCAGGGAAGCCGTTAAGGGTACGACAGAAAAGGCAATACATGAGTCTGGTAAGCTCAGTAAAAATGTAACAGATCAACGTTGTAGCAGACCCATGTTTTCAGCACGATAAAGGTTATCAAAGATCGGATAATAGTGAAAATTCGGATGGCAGTGCTGCTCCATAAGCTGCCTTAAGTTGCATATTTGAATCCGTAGAATAATTAGGGTATTTGAGTACTCAAGCAAACAATTCTCGAGAGGATCTGGAGAGCATTATGATAGCAAGAAAATGGCGTAGTTGGCTATTACTCCGTAAATCTATTGTGATAACAAATATTAAGTATGTATATTAAAATAAATTGTTATGTTTTTATTTTGTTTAAAAGTTTTCCATCGTAATGCGGCGTAATCGACGTTAAGACACCCATTGACAATGTGATAATTGTTGTGGCAGGTAGTATTAACTAACAGTGTAGAAATTGTTCATATTATCTTTCAGTTTATCGTATGTGAAACTTTAAATTCGCTGCATGCCAAGTTGTGTAGAAATTGTTTAAATTGCTTAATCTTGTAGAGATATGTTCAGAGGAAATTATCTCTAGTGATCCCAAATTTGATAAATGTTTTGTCGAAACGAATTAAACGGCACAAATAAAAGTGGAGTGGCAACATTTTTCACATATTTCATATTAAACGAGATAAAACCGGTATGCTGTTGTTATGACTATACTAGTATGTACATCTGGTTTAAAAAGTACATGTGTAAGTCGTGCAGGAAACACCACATACAAAACACTCAGCTGCCCGATCAGCACCACGACAAAAGCAGTAAATGTTAATTTATATCTAAAGACACAAATAGACGCACAAAGACATAACAAACAAATAATAGGGGGGTACAGCCTTGGAACGTTCAGTCACTGGGTGCTAAATGAAAAAGAGGTAAATTCAATCAGGAAAAGACACAAAAAATAACCACCCCAAAACACCGATAGAAACACATAACTAACCCTGGACATGCTGAGAAAAATGGCCAACTTGTGCAGTATGTAGATCAAACATAAATCCATTGTTTGTAATTTGTGTTTGTTTATATTGCGGTTTTACGTCGCCTGAATAGTTTTCAGACTGGCGACAGCCAGTTTTTTGTACCGCAAATCGGATTCAGCTGTCGTACCATTACCATGTCCGTTTTAACCCTTCTCTTGCTGAATATTAAAATACATTTCTCCTTCTTAACCCATGCCCTGTTGTAGAATTACATTTATCTTCACTGTGTACAAGTATTTCTCTGTGCAATCACTGCTGTGGAGTGCATTGGTTGCCCAATCAACTTGTAAATAGTGCAGACCCTGATGAGACAGCTCCTGCAGGAGCTGTCTCATCTGGGTCTTCACTATTTACAGGTACGTATATTGACGTGAATAGCAAGCGAAGGGTTAACATGTTTGTGTATTAATGCACCATAGGTGGATCCATATGTCTAATCGCGTATTTTCAATACAGTCAAATACCACTTAACTACTGTTTGAACCAGAGCTGCAGATCTGCCCCTATGCGTCTGAGATTCTGGGTCAAATACTGATGAGGAGTTAAGCGATTAAAAAAACAGGGCGCCTTGAAATCTCTCTCTAACCATTATGAAAGTCATCCGAAGCATTCCTATATATTTGTCAAGAAAACCTGTAATAAATGCATGTATCTCTAGGTAAGCGAATTAATTTATCTGTATATACAGTATTGTCTCCATTTTTGACTGTTAGTTAATATTTAATTAATTTGTTGCGTATCAAAGTTAGTAAACACCAATTTGTTTGTTTTATACCATATAAAAATAGTACTATTTACATATTCAATTTGTCAAACGAGTCAATTATAAATAAAACATTGTTAATATGGAATTTGCCGAAATATACTCATTGTAATAGAAACTGTGTGTAAATGCTGAGACTGGTGCAAACCGATTCAATGTTCAATAGAATCTTCAGTGACGGCTTCATATACATATTTATAGAAGCTATACTGGTTTTAGAATATAGAAGCTATGTTGGTTTCGACTCATTAAGATTAATAGCTAGCGAACATATCGGCTGCTTGGGCAACATAATTGTGCAGTTACCTGTTCTTTTGAATTGGCTCAGTAACTGTTCCTGGAGTTTACCCATTGGGCATGAATGTTGCTCGTTTAGACTGTCCAACAGCATGGTAATAAATTTATACTGCTACTTTCATACATGCATTGGAATAGCGTTGCTCAGACTGATATAGCCTGGTGTTATATTCGGTCTGAAGCAGATTTGGTTACAAACACCATCATAGTATTCAGGGCTCTTCCAGTGGCAGTGTTTCGAGCACACCTCGGATCATACTCAAAACAGCAGGCTTCAAAACAGCAGGTACTATTGGCTTCTGGCTTCTTCGTAAACGATCACGCTAATCGCTGTGTGTGTACACTTTCGTCACGCGACAACAACAGTTTGGGTAGCGGTACGTGTTAAATCCAGATACGGATCCAGATACGGATCGTACGTACGCTGGAAAATGCGGTGATAATTTTCATCAGCCCGTCAGTCTTTCAACAATTTCAGCGCTTTTATTTTTTTTGTGAGAGTGCTTTAACGTTGACGGTTCTATAATTTGCATCCATATATAACTTAATATAAGTTAATGGTATATTTAATATGATATTGAGGTGTCAACATTTTAGATAATGACGATAAACGAGCGATCTGTACAACACATTTGTTATTCGTTTACTTACTCAATAAAGGAAGACGGCTTTGTTTGCATTGTAATTGATGGCGTTGTAAGCTTTGTGAACATTTACTCATATCAATTTAAAATTATGGGTTCATATGTTCACTAATGGCATTGGAATCGATGAAGTGATTAGAGAGTTTATACGCAATTAGAGTAGACCCTGATTAGACGGTTTATACAGGAGCCTTCTGATCTGAGTGTACTCTGTTCACAAATGCATAGAAAGGTCAGGACATGAGCAATTATTAAAAGTGCAACTCTATTCATGCCCTTTAGCACCGACTTAAGCGGTGCTTTTCGTAATTGAAAGCAGTGAACTTGATAATCCTGCAGGACCAGAGATATACAACAACATCGAGAACAGAATAGAATTACAGCCGTCACACGGGCACATAACACATGTTGTGAAGTGCATACATTCTGAAAGTAGAAGTTCCTTCGAAAGATACAGCAACATTGCGAATTAAGAGTAAAAGGGAGATCCTTCGTAATAAAAAACAGCAATGCCAAAAACGACAATTGCATACTCTGATTTATTGCATATGCACATGATTAGCTCTTTAAAGTTCAACACTACTCACGCCCTCTAGCTGTGATGTAAACGCTATTTATTTTTCCAAACTGATAGCATTGATATTTATAATCCTGAAGGAACAGAACATATAACAACATTGAACATTGAGCATTAGATACGTTATGCAATGGCATAGGCTGATATAAAAGTCAATGTTAACCCTTCTCTTGCTGAATTTTTCAATACATTTCTCCTTCTTTACCCATGTCCTTTTGTATAATTACATATATCTTCACTGTGTACACGTATTTCACTGTGCAATCACTGCTGTTGAGTGTACTGGTTGCACAATCAATTTGTAAATAGCGCAGACCCTGATGAGACAGCTTCTGCAGGAACTGTCTCATCTGGGTCTTCACTATGTACAGGTACGTATTTTGACTTGAATAGCAAGCGAAGGGTTAATGTCATCGTAAGCATTTCATTGCCACAAGTCTACCATCAAATGTCCGATTTGAAAATAATGTCACCCAATTATGGCACACAAAGTGCTAACTACAATGTTAAGGTCACATCAGATACATCTACAAACACCAAATATCAAATCTTTTTGAATATGGAAGTACATTCTTAGTACCGAAACTGCTTAATTGCCGGCAACTATCAGGGCGATTAAGCTGCAACCTTAAAATGCAATATGTCACTGCTAATAGACATTTCCAACCTATCCCGATGACGAAGTGTACTCCAGATGACGACGTTTTCATAGGTTTGACTAGGGGGCATCTCAAGCGTGTTGATTATTGGCGAATTGTGACTGGTTGACCGAATTTATATAAATAATAAGACTAATTGCTTACTTAACATGTTCATTTATAAAATGTATTGCATTGTTTGTAGTTCTATGAAAGTTTCTGGCGTTTCCCCTGTTATCTGGTAAGATTGGTAATTCAACAAAGCATTGAAAGATATGATTTAATCTCTTTCAGTATATATGTATGCATGTTTATTTGCTCTATACATACATGCTTACTACATGCTTTCCTTGTATTTGTTATGTTTTTATGATTGTTACAAACTGTAAATAAACGGACTACCAGTAGGTAGTTCCAAAGAGAAAAAAAGATTTATTTGATAGTACGATCTTTCTTAAGACGACCCAGGTTACATTACTCTTACCGAATTAATGCCGCCTTATATGAAATCAAGTCGCATATAACAGGTTGATGGTGCAGACGGGTCACATGTTACGCTTGAGTTTTTTCTTTTGTATTTTGGACTGGTTCAGTTTTACTACTCCCGATTTGACTCTATTGACTGGTGTCAAACAGCGATGATTTTAATGAACGCCGATATACTTGGCGTATCTTCTGAACCAAAGCTGTTTGCAAATGCGAGAGTTTGTATAACTATTACGAATAATCACATGAATTATATTTTTTAAAAAACACTTATTTCGTTGATCCAAAATATATACAATATTAGTTATACAGTTCTTTCCCAGGGTACATGACGATTTATTCCCGGCTGAGGAAAATCGTGTTGCCCGAGCCGTTAGGCGAGGGTTACATGATTTTACCAGCCGGGAATAAATCGTCATGTACCCTGGGAAAGAACTGTATAACGAATTTATTATACTGCAAAGTTTTACAGTTCGGATAATTTATATAAATCCATTTTGGCACGTTGAATCACTAAACACGCTTATTCCCCTAAAAGCGTCCCAATACATTTATTTCTACCCGAAGGTATCCGAAGTGGTGTGTATTGTATTTCATCGGCGTTCGTGTTATTATAGATGACTGGACGATATAATAACTCCTCTAAAAACTGTTTTATTGGTCATTTCAAACAATGATGTTTTTTAATTCATTCCTGCATTGTTTTCTTTACGTATCAATAGTTGTCTATTATGAAATTTGCTTTTGTTTAGCTGAGTCTGACCATAATATGTGGGGCCTACCGTGGGGGATTTCTATGTACCCTGTCAGCTCACAGGGTACATGGACTCATGTACACGGCTAGTTAACCAATCAGAAGTGAGGATTTTACTTTGCAGTATAATAATGCCATTTAACCATTTCCTTCATATAAACACATTGCCGCGCATTTACAAACAGAGTATACCCAGGTCAAACGGCACCAGTTTTCTTTGTAATTATAATAAATTGGGCTTCACTTTTTTACCAACACTAAAAACGTCTTTATTATTATGTGTGTATGTTCTTATAAACATTCTGCTAATAATTTATTATTATCAATGATGTTATTAGTTTTTACATGACTACTCAAACACGGGAATTATTAAAGCTATACTCTGGCCCGTTTAAATCAGTTTACACCAATAATTCTACACATTTTCATATCATGAAAACATTGCTTAACCCTTTCCCTCATATAAACGTGTTTTCACACATTTGCAAACTTAGTAGACCCAGATCAGACTCCTCCTGGATGAGCCGTCTGATCAGGGTCTGCTCTGTTTGCTAACAGAATTTGATAGATCTGTTTCTTCTACTTTCTAAAATGTCTACAATTTTCCACCTTCCATATTCCTTTATAACTATTTTGTTAATGAATATTCATTAGGTACTGAAAATTGGCCTAAATACAGAACAGGGAAATGGTTAAGGCTCATTGTCCTTTAGTATATATGTATTCAGGTCTATATGGCTGATACCTGCTTAATCCTTTGATAGCCTCCTACGTATTAACCCTTCGCTTGCTATTCACGTCAATATACCTACCTGTAAATAGTGAAGACCCAGATGAGACAGCTCCTGCAGGATCTGTCCCATCAGGGTCTGCTGTATTTACAAGTTGATTGTGCAACCAGTGTACCCCACAGCAGTGATTGCACAGCGATATACTTGTACACAGTGAAAATATAATATATTATGTAATCATACAATAGGGCATTGGTAAAGAGGGGGAAATGTGTTTTAAAATTCAGCAAGCGAAGGGTTAAGAGAATTGCTGTAGAACAACGACTAAGGTCGGCGAATCAATTTAGAAAAAATGTTAAGAATATTAAATAGATGTTCACAACAACAGCGGACATGATAGGTCAGTCGAAAGTTTAATAACCGCGAAAGAGAAAGTCCATTGTGTAATAATCAACCTATATGTATATGGAAATGATTAGGTTCTTAATTTGTACAAATTCCCGGTGAATGGCCATTGCATTTCCGTTGGTTTCCGCAGCAATCAACGTTTCTATATTTTCGGTACAAACGATTCCCTTCTTACCATACTCGCCAGTACTTAATGAATAGATATAGATTAAAGTAACATATATTCAGTCTGGAATCCCTTTTCGGCGTGAAAGTTTCGAAATTATGACCATCTAACAAGATCCCACTGTAGATAGATTTTGTTTTATGGAATTAAAATTACTTATATTTTGCGGCGTATCGTAATTTTACTCATGTGATATGTGGTTGGTTCCGTTGAAATACTCATTGTTTTTGCTGATGCTATGATTTTACTTGTGTATTTAAATTCTCATCAGACGACTACAAGGACAGATGTTAAAAAGGTGTTTAAGTTCTGGAGTTAGAAGATCCTTTGAAAGAAAAAAACAGCCATGCAAAATGATAACATTGCAGACTCAGTTTGATTGAGTCTGTTCATCAGCAGTTATTTAAAATGCAACACTACGCACGACTCTAGCATGCGCTTAAGCGGTATTCAAAAACTAATAACATCGAAATTAATGATCATGAAGGACAAGAAAATATCACAACATTCTCTGGTTGTTTATAACCTGTTATCCTGTTAGGCGCGGACCAATAAACATCTGTAGTTAGGAAACCAACTGTAGTACATCGGGTCGGCAATGCAGTGATTGAGAAGGAAGAAATAATACCTGCATACGTATAAAGTTAACCCCTAGTAAGACTTAGTTTACCTGTCGAAATATACCTTCATGCTATATTGTTGAAATGTTGCAGTTTAAGCTAAACGGAAACGTGTGCAAGAGTTACTGGGTGCATTAAGCTTAAGACGATTGACACTGTGTTTGTTATTTCAGCAGGTACTGTTCATTTTACTGGCATCTAAACGGAATTCTTATCGTTTGAAAATTGTTGAATGTGTTGAACTAGTGGTACAGAGAATATTTATTAACTGTAAAGGTTCCATAGCTATGTTGATGTGGACTTATCTCAGATGAGAGATATAAACACATGTGCCATAATGTATATTGATATCGCACGAATTGTATTGCTACTTTCATTTGCAAATATGCTCTAACATCACTGTAGATTTTACATGTCTGCAATTGAAACAGTATTTAGTCAACATTTGTGGTCTGCGGTTGTCTAGTTGCGGTATGCGGTGGCCTAGTAGTAACGCGCTTGATTACCAATCCGGAGGCCCGGGGTTCAAATCCAGGCCCCTCCCGGAAATTTCAGAGACGCTTTTCAGTACCTCTCACCTACACTTCCTCTCCACCCGATGGTTAAAATGGGTATCGGTGAGGGTCACTAGCCGGTACTGCGGATGCATGATTGCGCCATATGTTAGCAGTGCTTAATATTGTAGGCCAATGGCTCAATGACCAGAGGAGTAAATGTACAGTCGGTTTAGCAGTCATTCGGACTGAAAGTAGACTATAACTAGGTACTCTATTATACTAGTGTTATTAAGTATATTTATCACACAGTCTGCATTGTGGGAGTCCAATAAATATGTGCCGTAAATCGATGAAATAAACTAGTTGCATTTTTTATGCAAATTAATATGACCAGTCTATATGCAGTGATATACAACCACAGTGTTACATACGAGGCCAATTCAGGAAGACAAAACAATCCTTTCATGAAAATTCATTGATGTTCTTAAAATTGTACAACCTTTGCATGTATGGGACATTTTTTCCGCATACTGACAGACAACTTGACGAAAGTACATACCGTCAAACAAACATGAATCCGGAAACATTAAGGGATTTTTTCTGTTCATGTTGAACAGGCATTTATTGTCAATGATATCATTATTTCATTTCCATTGAAGGGATAAGATAAGAGTAAAGGCCTGAAAGCGTCTGAAAGGTGATATTAACCCATTTGCTCCCACGATCCCATATATGGGACATAGGCAAACAGTGTAGACTCTGGTCAGAGTATACACTGTTTGCTGATAGGAATTTAAATATAAAACAAAACGAAATTGAAAATTTTAACCAGGAATCCCTTAGATAAAAATGGACTAATCCAATATATAAGCATGGAAGAATCCACTTGGAGCAAATGGGTTAATCTAACCTTAAGCACTATATTGGCGATTGTATTACACTATACGTAAACAGTTTGGATCCAGATTGGATTTTGATTATATCGGCGTATCATCGGGAACAACTGATTGTTACTTTCACATCTTTTTAACCTTCAGCCTGCTGAACAAATTAATTTTACATAATGTTTCACCTACTACATTTTTTAAAATTTAAGTTATAATCAATTTGACTACCAAAATGCAATCACAGTGTCAAACAGTTTGGATCCTGATGAGACGCCGAGTTATCTAGATCCAAACTGTTTGCATAGGTGTTCACTCATCCGCACATAGCAGGCTAAAGGTTAAGCAATAGAAGAAACAGCTACAATTAGAATTTAAGCAGACAACGATATTTCCAGACGACAATTACTCAGATTTCAGAAGGTTTTAATCAGGAAATTTCCTATGTGGTATATAAAACCTGCATCTTTTGCTTTTAGTGATATCTCTCTACAACGGAGACTAGGTTTTCAATTAGTATGACAAAATATATCTTTCACATAATGGAAAAGGAAGAACAGTGGTCACATTTACTTTCACCAATAACAAATTCACATTACCAAAACCACCGAATGGTTAGAAATGGAAATGAAGGTTCAAAATAGAATTCAACATTAAACCTTTCGGCGCCATATTTTTAATCGTCGTCTGAAATCCAAGTTTGTAAAATCATTCAGTAAAATAAGGAAATGAGATAAATAAATGCAAATTTCTAAGGAATAAAGCACATATATAGAAATTGAGACAAATAGTGAAGTCCCTGACCAGACGCCGCCTTTTCAAGGCGGCGTCTGATCTGGGACTGCACAATTTGTCGTGGTGCATTTACTCGACTGTGGCGATGAAAGGGTTAAAATGCAGTAGTGCACTGGTAAAATGTATGTGAATACATGATCCATTACATTCCTGGATCATGCATGCATTATTAAAGCGTGGTTCTGTGTTTTTGCGTTTACGTCTCACGGTTTCTCTCCGTGAATTGCATGAATATTTAACCTTTAGAATGTTGTGACATTTGCATATATTTTCGCCCACCTCATTTCTCCATTGGAATCTAGTTAAACATGGAGACACTGACAGGATATAGGTTAAGGTCAATGTGGGCAGCCAGTCACCCATGCAGTGATTTGCGTATTGGGGTTTCAGTACAATATTAAAATCAAAGTAGGGATAAAACCAGATTATTCTTTGTGCTGAGATTAATAGTTTTAAATCAATTAGATATATAGTTTTAATATTTACCAGCTTATTCTTATAATATCATAGGCAAATAGAAGTATTTATCCGTTGTAGACACTGTGGGATCCGACTCTTATTATTTCATATGCAAACGGAGAGGAAGGGCTACTCAGGTTGCAAAAGAGTGAACATGGGGGAAAATATTAAAGGACATGTTTCCCCAATGTTTCTGTTATTAAGCAAACAACATAAGCAAAGTGTTAGGATTCTAATGTACAGGAATGGATATAATATATAGACAGATATGTTGGAATTCAGAACAAATATCATATAATTGATTAAAAATATATTCAAGTATCAGTTCAGAGTTTCGCATGGAAATATTGCCTTTGTCAACAGTGAACAATATCAATTATACTTACTAGTGCTTTTGCTACTGACCGTGCCAGTGGTGGTTTTGCTACTGACCGTGCCATGGCGGTACTCTCTTTGTCACCCTTCCTTTTGTTTGCATTGCGTCTTTGTGCTTGTGATTTTGTTCATGCGTCGAACGTTTGTCTCTGGATATTGTGTGTCTTTTGGTGTTGTCTGTGTTCATTTCGTGTGTGAGTGTGCGTTTGGGTGTGTGATTGTGTGTGTATGGGTGTCATGCTTACTGTCTATCGGTGTTTTTGGTGGTGTTTGCGTCTTGTATGTGGCTCTGCCTGTTTGACTTTACTACTTTTCCATTTACTTTTTACTTTTTATTTATGGTATGCAAAATACTGTATGGGATATTTCAAAGCTAGTGCAGCCAATACAACATTCATATCAATGTGAAACAGCTGCTTTAATGCAACCTTTTGAACTGCAAATCATGCATTTGTATGCGCTGTCCGAGGGAGCGTGAATGATAGAAATAGCTAATACTGTTGGTGTGAAGAGATATTCCAAGCATAAACATATACCTGGTCGTGCGTTACAGGTGTTTAGAAAGGCTAACACATGTCGATGACGATATCAATGTGGCTGGTGTAGTATAAGGAAATGAAAGTGGCACACTCAAACTCCTGAGCAAACTACAAAGGTGATTTAAAAAGCAAACCCCGACAATATAGAGGAGTCTTGCAACTAAGATTATAATTTGAGTGTGAATGTGAATAGGAGCGAAATAAATGATTATTTAGACCGTTTTAACTGTCACTTCTGCTGTTGTGGAACAGATGTTATATCTTTGTTTCGTCGAAAAGAAGGGATAGGTTTATCGTTAGGGTTATGGTGAGGACGAAAATGGGGCAAGTTCCATGTTGGACGGATTTAACACTAGGCATAGTTTTTCCACCAAAAAATTATATATTTCGTCTTTTTTAATCATGTGACTGATGTGTGCATGTTTTTGTTTTTGCGTACGTATGCATGTGTGTGCGCGTGTGCATGTGTTGATATGCGTATGAATGTGTGCCAACTTCATATGTTGTAACTTGGTGAGTTTGTAGCAAACTTCATTTGTACTTCTTGGGAAGCTGTGGACTCTCCTGCCTCACGTCCGTTCCTATTTTGTAATTATAATAATATGATATTTCAGGAGTTAAAGTAGACACGTTTTTTTTTGTAAACACCGAGCACGGATATATAGCAATACTATTACTTTGTTAAGAAAACATATGTGTTGTAATACACCATAGTAAACCTGAAGATACATGCATCTAAGACTTGATTTAAAGCGTAATGTGACTAATTATAACATAATGAACATTTTCCTTTAGGCCTTAATGATAACATTTTCCAAAGCGGCAACATTTCTAAAGATCCAATTATAGATATTTTCTCTATATTTTCTATTCGAAAACGTAAAAGTAGATCACATGGCAGACGTAGAAATGGTCATATTAAGCGTAAATTACGTCGTAATATGTCTATTCATGATTTACATACCATTCTAAAACAAACTGGTAAACATTCTATGTTATCTTATTTATCGTCTTTACCCCTTTCCTGTCTTAAGTCCATAGACGAAGAGGCTGATAAAAGCTATATGCGTACAGATCCGTTAATTAATACTGCCTCATGTATACAAAGTTACACACAGCATATTCTTCGTCCACGTATTGATAAAGAATCTGAACATAAAAGACATTTTCTGAAACTTCAGTTCCTAAATAAAGGTATCGATTTTATTGATATTCAAAGTATAGTTCGTGATAAGAATGTAATCGATACTATTCCCAAATATTTCATCAACTCTGAATCACCTATCATCTGTTATAAATATAAGAAATCTATTACAAATGTTATTTTTAACTACAATAAAATTGTCTCTGACTTAAATATTGATGTTAATACCCCTATTTCTTGAGATTGTAGCATTTCTAGTTTTTGCTATAAACCAGTTGGTCATGTCATTACTGGTAATTTTGATATCATTAAGGATAAACGTCTCAGGACCCTCCTAACTAAAGGACCTAAATATAGATTACCTTCCCTTATTGATGTTGACGCATGTCGGACTCATATTGCGGAAGCTATTCAAGAATTCTGCATCAAATGGTGTCGACGAGAACATGCTGATGTTAATGCCCTTTCGGATTTGAAGAAATGTATTTTCGATATTATTGATACACGTATTACTTTTTACAAATCAAATTACCATCTTTTACCACCTCGACCTAGAGTTACATTTCGCTACCTGAAGAAAAACATTGTAATTTTCATTCAGATTATGTTCTTGTTCCTGCTGACAAGGCATCAAACAATGTAATCATTATTTGAAGATTGTAATATTTTGATGTTTTAAAGAAGGAGCTAACTGATTCAAAAACTTATATAACAGTTCAATAAATCACCAATAATGTCTTGCTGGATACAATGGAAGCCAGGGCCGGGAACCGAAGCCATGCTGAACCAGGTTATGGCAGAAAGTGTAGTTGAGAGAATATGAAAGCGAGATGAAATAATTTATATAACGTTTCTTGATCTAGACCTTAAAATTAATAATGGAATGATTTCTTCTAAAATATATGACAAAAGAGATGATTTTGATTTTAATATTGTAAATTTTCCTCATCTTGACGGGGATGTTCCCCGTGCTCCATCTTACAGGGTTTATATATCTCAACTTATTCGTTTTGCGAGAGCTTGTTCATCTATTGACGATTTTAACAGTCGAAATCTCATTTTAACTGAAAAACTGCTTAAGCAAGGATATAGATACCATAAACTAAGAAAAACTTTCTCTAAATTTTGCTATCGAAATCTCTCGCTAATTGGCAAGTACAAATGTAATCTCAAGGTGCTTCTGCGACACGGTATTTCACATCCTGAATTTTATGGTAATGTGATTTACAAACTTCGTAAAATTATTGGACATACCCATTTTCTCACTTTGTTCATCAAATGTATAAAGCAATTCATTAAAAAGGGATATGATCCTGTAGTACTACAACATACTGCATGTTTGGTTGTCAACCCCTTTACAGTTGGTAATCACGCTGGCCTCTTTGCATGTACGCCGACAAGAAAGGTTTAGTACTCTATGAAGGCGACCTCTTAAATCCAGAAATGGAAGGAGAACGTCGGATATCTGTACTATTTCATTTTTGTCGTACCCTTTATTGCTTTTCTACAGTTACTCTGTTTGCAGCTCAATCATTGAGTACACTAGCGATAGGTGGATACAGTATGTTCACTTAAATGTTTTTTCGTTATACATGCACTTTACCACTGTATTTGCTGTCGCGGTTGTTGTAGATTAGTCGGAGAGGGGATACGTTTATTTACACTGTTTGTCTTTTAGGATGGGGATGGAATAAGTGTGAGGTTGGTTGCCCATAAACCGGTTTAACCCCCCCCCCAGTGACTTTTGTCACTGACCGTTCCAAGGCGGTACTTCCATCTTCCTCCTTTTGTATGTTTGTTTTGTCTTTGTGCGTCTCTTGTTGTTTTTTCTACTTATGTACATTTGCTGTTTCCTTGTGTTGCTGTTCGGGCGAGTGTTTGTTCTGTATGTGGTGTTTCCTGCATGACTCATTTTTGTACTTTCAAACACCTGAAAAAGATATAGTCTCGGAACATGTAAAACTGTGCAATAATTTTAAGTCTGGTCCTAACATAAAACAACATAGACTTTCTACTTTGTACTGGATTCCGAACTACATAAAAACCCTTATAAGGCGCGTTTTATTGCCAACTCTAGCTGTTGTACCACTTCTAAATTATATATACTTTTGACGTCCTGTCTTACTTAGATCAAAGAACATTTAAAACGCTATTGTGATAGAATATATGAAAATTCTGGTATTAATGTTTTTTGGTCCATAACAAATTCAAATGATGTTTTAACAAAACATTTCTTTACTGAGCTCTTATGATTTCTCTACACTCTATACAACCCTACCTCACCATCTTATAAAGGATAAACTTATTAAATTAATAGAAAAAACCTTTACCAGTGAAAACAAAATGTTCATTGCTTGTAATGTTCAACGTTCATTCTTTTCGAATTCAGAAGTTGAACATTACACAATGTGGACTTGCCTTGATGTTTGTAGATCTCTTACCTTTCTTTTAGATAATATATTTGTGCGTTATGGGGATACCATATATCGTCAAGTTGTTGGTATACCCATGGGTACAAAGTGTGTCCCTCTTGTTGCAGATTTGTTTTTGTATTGCTACGAGAGGGATTTTATGCTTAGCTTACAACCTGATACACAGACATATATTGTTAATGCTTTTAATAAAACTTCAAGGTATTTAGACGATATTTTGAATTTAGATAATCCTTATTTTGATACTATGATTTCTTCAATTTACCCAAAAGAACTATATTTAAACAAAGCTAATCAATCTGACATTAATGCTTTATTTTTAGATTTGAATCTTTCAATTACAAATGGTAAAATTTCGTCCAAAGTATACGATAAAAGAGAAGATTTTAATTTTAAAATTGTTAATTATCCTTTTCTAGATGGATATGTGCCACGTTCTACATCTTATGGGGTTTATATTTCTCAACTTATTAGGTTTGCACGAGCCTGTTTTTTGCTTGAAGATTTTTAACTTAATTATAACTGATAAACTTCTTAAGCAAGGTTACAGATATCACAAACTTCGGAAAACTTATTCTAAATTTTATTATCGAAATTTACCTCTCATTAGTAAATATAATTGCAATCTACGGACGTTACTGCGACAAGGCATTTCTCAACCAGAATTTTATGGGGATGTTATCTACAAACTTAGGAAAATTCGGGGTCATATCCATTTTCATGATTTGTTTATAAAACGCATTAAAACATTTAAAAAGAAAGGTTATGATCCTATTATATTGCAGCGCACTGCACGTTTGGTTATCGACCCTTTTACAGTCGGTAGCTACGCTTCCCTCTTTGCTTGCGCGATGACAGGCCGAGGGTAGTACTCTATGATGGTATACTCTTAAACTTGGATACAGGATGAGCTAACCAGACTCATGTATTACTTTTTCCCTGTCGTGCCCTTAACGGCTTACCTGCAGGTGCTCTGACTTCAGCAAAGTCATTGAGTACATATTTGACGGATTGTCACAGTTATTATGTTATGTTTTACATGTTGTCCTGTGTTCACCGTCGTCTATGTTGTGGGTAAGTCCAGCGGGGATACCTATATTTACAATATTTGTAAAGCTAAGGTGACTTTGAGAGAAGTGTGAGGTTAGGACGTCCGTAAACCGGTTTAAACCCCCAGTGGTGTTTTTGCTACTGACCGTGCCAAGGCGGTACTCTCTTTGTCATCCTTCCTTTTGTTTGCCTTGCGTCTTTGTGCTTGTGATTTTGTTCATGTGTGGAACGTTTGTCTCTGGTTCTTGTGTGTCTTTTAGTGTTTTCTGTGTTCATTTCGTGTGTGTGTGTGCGTTTGGGTGTGTGGTTGTGTGTATGTGTGTGTGTGTGTGTGTGTCATGCTGTCTATCAGTTTTTTGGTGGTGGTTGCGTCTAGTATGTGGCTTTGCCTGCTTGACTTTACTACTTTTCCATGAGTGGCTTTTAAGCTTGTTGGTACATGCGAACTATTCTAATCTTTGTATAAACAATATTGTTTCTCCTTCTCCTTCTCTCCACACAACGCTATATCGACTTCACAAACATATCTGAAAGTAAAAGCAGCAATGCTGTTGTGAAGTACATAAATTATGACAGCAGGATATTCTTTGAAAGCAATAGCAATAAATAATTTCAATAAACAACAGAGTAAATCAGATATGTCCGCCACTTCGTAAGGTGGACATAACCACAATGTATGACCATTACAATATATCAGAGTGTCAAAAGATACTCTTATATAACTGGGTCAAACTAATAGCAAAATACGATCACCCCGATCATAATGCATTAGTAGGCTATAACCGTATACACCACACGCCGAGTACAAAATTTAAAGCAATCTGTCAATTAATGCAGCGAATAGTCTACAGATTACTAAGGCTGTCGCACGAAAGGAATTCGTTTCCGAAGTCAATGAGTATTCGGACAGTATTTCAGAATTTAGTTTTGAAATTACCGCATTAATTCCCAGAGCGTTTAAATAAGTGTCCTGTTAGGAGAAATCTGAGAGTTATGTGCAGTATTTATGTTAAGTGTTCACAACTGCTGTAAGTACAAACATTTATGTACCAGTTGATAATTAATGTTTCCACAAAACGATCTATACACTATTCCTAGTGTTGTCTGATGGTGCAATTCAATTCTATTTCACGATGTGATAAATTGAAATGTCTACGTATAAATGCAAATGTGTTCATCCATTTGCACCATTACGCAAGGTTAAGCAGGGAATTTGCATACGGAATCTGAGTTAGATCTTATTGAATCAAAGAAATAAGCAATGATGTCTGCATAAATGAAATGTTGCAAGCATTATGCTAACAGCATATGTTTAGTTACCACATTGTAACGTTTAATATTGGAATACTTCAACATGTCCATATTCTAAAAGCCATGAGATGTATGAATGTTTATCAGGAAAGGTAGATTATATAAATTATTTGAATAACATATTTAGAAATCATGTTTAAGGTTACGCACAAATTCGTTGAACTTAGCACAATAAAAGTAGTAGTTTTTATTGTTGACGAAATATTGTGTTTTGCCTCTTATGCTACCGAAGGTAGATCTGATGCAGTAAAAACTCGGTACTTTTATTCTTAACCCTTCGCTTGCTGAATTTTAAAATACATTTCTCCTTCATTACCCATGCCCTGTGGTATATTTACATATATCTTCACTGTGTACACGTATTTCGTTGTGCAATCACTGCTGTGGAGTGCACTGGTTGCACCTTCAACTTGTAAATAGTGCAGACCCTGATGAGACAGCTCCTGCAGGAGCTGTCTCATCTGGGTCTTCACTATTTACAGGTAGGTATATTGACGCGAATAGCAAGCGAAGGGTTAATAATGATGACGTAATGATTTTTATGCAGGGGATGCTTAAGGCAGGATGAACACATTTCCCACATTAAAAGAGTTAAGTATAACTTTAGCACAAACGTAAACAGAGTCTGCAATTTTCTCTTTTCGCATTGCTACTTTTGCTTTTGAAGGATCTCCTACTTTCAGAATATATTTACGTCACAACAGCAGGTGTTAAGTGATTGTGTGGCAGCCGTACAAAGTCGCCCCGTACTTCATTCCCAGTGTTGTTATCCTTCGGGATCATTACTTTTGATGGTATAAGTTTTGAAAATTGAATACTGCTTAAGACGATGCTAAAAGGGGGGGGCTTGAGTAGTGTTGCACCTTTAATTACTACTCACGAACAGACTCAATAAAACCGAGTCTGCAATTTTCTCTTTTAGCATTGCTACTTTTGCTTTCGAAGGATCTCCCACTATCAAAATATATTTACAGACATGTTCGATCCGGATTATTAAGCCTAGCAGCGTATAACCCACGAATTGAATGTCTGAAGAAATAAACAATGTGCCTTGGATTCTAAATGCGACTCAGGTGGGAATAACACGTTCATGCTTTATGTTAAACAGGTTTTATATCGGCAGAGTAAGAGAAAGCTGCTTTTATTTCGGTTACTCTTTACATACATCTATCTTGTCAAGCGAAGTAGTCTTCTGATTAAAAACTGTAAGAAATATCAGGTTAACATAACTTTAACACCAGTTAAGTAACTGCGCTTCAGGGACATTCAAAAATAGTTTACCCTACTTGTGTAATGCTGAAGCAAAAGCACATGTTTATTTCTTGCAGTGGGTCTATTTTATCGGTATCTATTTATATTTATGTTGAAAGTATATCTTCTGCACGATAGTTTGTTTTTTTGCTCGATACGCTTTTTGTCTTGGTAACTCGATATAATAGCGAGCGCATCAGGTTGTTTCCAAACGGTTTTTGCAACAATTCTACGTGGATTTCAGCAAAGTTTTGCAGAAATGTCAGATTGGCAGATACGAGAAGATTGTAACTGCTACTTTTACTATTTCATATATTTAAGGGATACATTTCCATCTTGTTTAAACTATGTACTGCTGGGGGAAATCGGTATCGGCTTAAAAACAAGTTTCCTTTGTATTTGACATTTCTACTGTTTTTTCATATGTACCCGAGGTTATTTTTAATAATCCCTTTTGATTTTAATTATGCGGAAAAGCAAAGCAAGCAACTCAACGTACCTAAAGCGTAATGTTTCGAATCAAATGCATTCTTTAAATAAAAAAGCAATAAAACAAACCACATCAAATGCAATTACAACAGTAATTTATCCATAGTTATTTCCAAAAGGACCTTAATTTTGAAGGAAATTAAGATCAAAATGACATACAATTTGTTGCAATTATAACAAATATTAGAACTAAGTGAATGGTACAAACGCTTGCATTTTGTAACAAATAAAGTATTATCAATGTGTATATCTGATGTTTCTTGTATTCAAGTTTCAAATAAACGCCACTACTCTTAAACACTATGAGTAAAACAATTTTCTTTACAAACAAAAACACCTCTATTCCCACGGGGTATTTGGCACTTATAAATACTTATGAAACATTTTAAACGCTTATTTTGACATTATAGTGTAGGGGAAAATGTCGTGCACAGACTAAAGATCGGCTTGGAATGTATCCAGTGTGTTAGATAATTTAAGACATGTACATATAAAAATGAGTCATGCAGGAAACACCACATACAGAACAGACAGTCGCCCGAACAGCAACACAAGGAAACAGCAAATGTACATAACTATAAAAACATCAAGAGACGCACAAAGACAAAACAAACATACAATAGGGGGAATATGGAAGTACCGCCTTGGAACGGTCAGTGACAAAAGTCACTGGGGGGTTAAACCGGTTTATGGGCGCCCAACCTCACACTTATTCCACCCCCACCCTAAAACACAAACAGTGTAAATAAACGTATCCCCTCTCCGACTAACCTACAACAACCGCGATGGCAAATACAGTGGTAAAATGCATGTATAACGAAAACATTTAAGTGAACAAACTGCATCCACCTATCGCTAGTGTACTCAATGATTGAGCTGCAAACAGAGTAACTGTAGAAAAGTAATAAAGGGTACGACAAAAACGAAATAGTACATATATCTGACGTCCTCCTTCCGTTTCTGGATTTAAGTGGTCGCCTTCATAGAGTACTAAACCTTTCCTGTCGGCGTACATGCAAAGAGGCCAGTGTGATTGCCAACTGTAAAAGGGTTGACAACCAAACATGCAGTATGTTGTAGTACCACAGGATCATATCCCTATAAAGAATGTCAAACCGTTTATCCGCGTTACCATTTGAATATATTCTAAAAGTGGGTGATCCTTCGAAAACAAAAATAGCCATCTCAAAAGAGAAAACTCGGTTTTATTGAGTATGTTCATGAGTAGTAATTGAATGTGCAACACTACCCACGCCCCCTAGCACCGGGTTAAGCGGTGTTCAATTTTCAAAACTAATGATCCAGAATAACCAGAAAATGGTACAAATTTGCAAAACAACGATCCGTTTCATAGCAAATCATTGTTTTAAACAGTCCCTCTAGTTCATCTAATTTGTTATAGTACATGTAGTAGGTAATATAAGTTTTTAAAGTATTGGTTAAATTCTGTAATATCAAACTGGTGGATTCTAAGATTCAGTCTGTATAGAATGCCCTGGCAAAATAGCCCTGAAATTAATAAAAAATATTTCAATCCATGTTTACATGTGTTACGGTAACCCTACCTACAATTCAAAAACATCTATATACATCAAAACAAATCATTAAACAGCATTACACATCCTTAAAACATACCGTTATTTACACTATTGTGAATAATACAAACACAGGACCTCAGTTAACAAACCACGGCTTTGAGTGTGTTAATCCACTGATTCATATTAGGGTTATTTGCAAATACCAATATATAGCCAATGCATTTAATTCATTGCAAACCCATTTATTTATTTTAAAGGATACCCAGATTTACACATATGAGTCAGACAGGAAACACCACATACAAAACAGTACAATAATTAGTCATCCAGGAAACACCACATACAGAACAAACAGCCGCCCGAACACAAACACAAGGAAACAGCAAATGTACTTAACTATATAAACATCAAGAGACGCACAAAGACAAAACAAAAATCCAATAGGGGGAAGATGGAAGTACCGCCTTGGAACGGTGGGGGGGGGAGTTAAACCCGTTTTTGTGCGCCCAACCTCATTCCGTCCCCACCCTAAAAGACAATCAGTGTAAATAAATGTATCCACTCTCCGACTAATCTACAACAACCGCGATGGCAAATACAGTGGTAAAGTGCATGTATAACGAAACCATTTAAGTGAACAAACTGTATCCACCTATCGCTAGTGTACTCAATGACTGAGCTGCAAACAGAGTGACTGTAGAAATTTAATAAAAGGTACGACAGAAACGACATAGTAAAAATACAAACAAAATACATACAAAACAAACAGCCCCTCAAACAGTACCACAACCAGACAACAGTAAATGTACATATTACCAAAACACAAAGAGACGCACAAAGACAAACACATGCAATAGGGGGAAGATGGAAGTACCGCCTTCGACCGGCCAGTGACAGTAGTTTCTGTGGGTTAAACGGGTTTAGGGGCGCCCAACCGCACACTTATTCCATCCCCGTTTAGCGTACAACTTGATCAAACAGACGTTATGTTTGATATGTTTCAGTACAATTTGCAGTGCAATAATAAGTATCGTCTGCATATAGGTAAGAACCGGTTAAACCGCCCTTACAAAATGTGCATACACTTTAATCAGGATTGAGTTATTTGAATTTACAGCGTGTTTTAAGACATGAAGATATTCTAATTTAAAAATAATATTAACGCGGACGGCGAAACATGTGAACATTTCCACAAGTTAACTAATTTTAAGGTAGGTGTGTCTAATCTGCACCATGTATGTTTGTTACGGTAATGAGCTCCGTGCTACAAACTATGTGAACTAGGATTAGACGTCGCATTGTACCTAAAAGTATTTATGTATCTACTGAGGTTTAAAATGTTCATTCATCTTCCTTATCGACAGTACACGAAAGAATGCACATTTTGAACCTTTGACAGGAAATCATTAGTACTCTATGATGACGCCCTCTAAAATCTAGAAACGGAAGGAGTACGTCGGATCTCGTTTTTGTCCTACCCTTTATTACTTTGCTACAGATACACTGTTTGCAGCTCTATCATTGAGTATACTTGCGATAGGTGAATCCATTTTGTTTTACCTAAATATATTTACGTTTTACATGCACTGTATCACTGTATTTGCCTTCGCGGATTGTGTAGATTAGTCGGAGAGGGAAAACGTGTATTTACACTGTTTGTACTTTAGGATGGGGATGGAATAAGTGTTAGGTTGGGAACCTCTAAACTGGTTTAAAACCCCAGAGACACTTGTCGTTCCATCCTGAACGTTCCAATGCGGCACTTCGGTCTTCTCCATTATTACGAGTTTGTTTATTATGCCTATGTGCTTCTCTTTTTGCCTTTTGATAGGCATGTAATTTTGCTGTTCTTGTTTGTCATGGTGCTGTTTGGGTGATCATGTGTTTCCTGCATGACTCATACATGTACTGTTTTTCTGTGGCTTTTGTGCTAATCTATATTACATTTATATATGAATTTATCTGAATATGTAGGTTTTGTCTGTTTACAGACTATTGTTCGGATGGTGAAATAGACTTTCGGAGTATTCATAAGAAAATGAGATTTTGCTACGCAGGTTTACATGAGCATGTTGCTATGTATGTATTATTTCAACGTCATTATCGGGCGATCGTTTTTCTTCGGAGTCTTGTCTTAATTTATAGCAAGCTATTCAATCATTCATATTGGATGCAAAGTAAACGACGGCTATATTTGGCTATGGATAGTTGATGTTGTTACAACACAGCTAGATACCGGGGCGTAGTTGACTAATCGATCATGTACATACCTGTCTACAGCAGGACCCAATAATTTAATTCACATAATCAACGTTATAATCTTACTGTAGGGTCTGTATTTCTAAGGGCGATATCATGCATCTGCACGATTTACTGCCATCGTCCCAATATCGTGGCACTCTAATTTAGATGGTTGTCCGTGTATTTTGAATCTTCCGTCTTCACTTTCATTTTACTGCACTTGTATGAAGAAGACAAAACGATGCGATGTGGAAATGTAAGCGAGGCAGCCTCAATATGTGCAGCCAGCCAGAGCCTCTGGAGGATGACCGGAAATAAAAATGCAGGGCATGCCTTTTGCATCTAATGGCAAGGGCAGTCATCTCTCTACCGTATACGGTAAGTTTATGGTCAGGCCAACGTCAAATTTAGATAATTGAACATTAGATGATTTTATGACATTTATCAATATATTCTGACAATGTGAGATCCTTCGAAAGCAAAAGTAGAAATACAAAAATAGAAAATTGCAGGCTCGGTTTTATTGAGTCTGTTCATGAGTAGTAATTAAAAGTGCAATTCTACTCATGCCCCCTAGCACCGGCTTAAGCAGTATTCAATTTAAAAACAAAAACTGATAACATCAAAACTAATGATCCTGAAGGACCAGAAAATATAACAACACTGAGAATGAAGTACGGGGCGACTTTTTAATGCCACCACACAAGCACTTATCACCTTTTGTAGTGAAGTAGATATATCCTGAAAGTGGAAGATCCTTCGAAAGAAAGAGTAGCAATGCGAAAAGAGAAAGTTGCAGACTCGGTTTTATTGAGTCTGTTCGTGAATGGTAATTAACAGTGCAACACTACTCAATAGACACAAGTCGTTTACACTTGATCCTGGTGGATAAGAACAAGCAGAACCATTCTAGCTGAGCAAATTCCTATTGGAAACACTATTGGAGACACTGTAAAATTTGCAAATTTGGGTGCTTTGAATGGATCAGCAATTCTTCCCAAACCTACCTCCTTCATAAATAAATGATATGCCACTCAACCTTGATTTGTGAATCGAACCATACACCGATATTCTTTATACACAAATATGTTTTTAATTTAGAGGATCCTACTTGCACATTAATTTCTGCAGGTACTTTTGTGTTTTTGTATGAAACAAGATGACCTCAATTGTGTCAGTATTGAGCTTCAGCATGTCCTTATGTATCCAAAAGACTATTTTATGAGACAGTCCTCAACTCGCGATAAAGCTTCTTGTTGACAGGAAATGCTCTTTGGCTTACAGGACAGGTATAATGGTGAGTCATCGGCATAGAAATAGTGGTTAAGCCCATGGTTTCTGCAGATTGAGCAAACAGGTTTTGTGTACATGATATAGTGTTGTTAAAGCATAAATAGGTAGTACATATATAACATTATAGAATAAAATATATTTTTCACAACGAATATATAATTATACAACACATATATAAATTATACAACAAATATATATCATTATACAATCAAAATATATTTCATAGAACAAATATATAAAATATACAACATCTATATAAAATAAACCATAAATATATAAAATTATACAATAAATATATGTTATATAACAAATATATAAGATAATAAATATATAAAATTATATAATAAAAATATATATTTTACAATATTGCAACGCCTAACGCGCCATACATTTATCAGATACTGGCAATCATTTATTTTTACATAGGATCCAAGAAGCTTTACAACATTTTCTAACATCCGATTGTGTGGTATTCCCTTCTATATGAGCTGGTCTAATTTCGACATTCGGATTTAATGTTAAAATGAGTGAAAATGAGTAATGATTGGTAATATGTAATGAACAATAATGTGAAATGATGACTGATAGTGTGTGATGAAATAATGACTGTTAATGTGGATAATGATAATGTGTAATGAAGTATTGGATGATGATTTGGATACTGACAATGTGTATAATGATATAATGATAAGGAGGACTGATATTTCAAACAAGTTGCTGGTTGCGTCGGCAGCGCAGATCACTTGCGGGGATAGGATTGGAACAGCTTCAACTGCCAATACAAAACTCGAACTTGAACTTCCTAGTCCAAGATGGTAGTGTGGTCTATCGTTCTCAGCCCATTCCAGACATTTGTTTAAACCAATACCATAATTGGAAAAGTAGTAAAGTCAAGCAGGCAAAGCCACATACAAGACGCAACCACCACCAAAACACCGATAGACACTCACACACACACAACCACACACCCAAACGCACACACACACACGAAATGAACACAGAAAACACCAAAAGACACACAAGAACCAGAGACAAACGCCCTACACATGAACAAAATCACAAGCACAAAGACGCAAGGCAAAACTAATGGTAGGTAGTTGTTTCCAGGATCTACCATTATTGTATTATTGTAGATTGAATTGCGCATCAAATAGGTACTATTGAAGTTGAAGCTGTGGCCAATACTTACCATTACAATTTTATAATATTGACCAAACCTTTGCTGTTTTAGCATTCCTCTAACACAGCTGCGATCTGGGAACTCGGCATCAAATCAAACCTGTATTAACCCCTACTTTTATTTTTAGAGCACACTGAAAGCAAATTCACTCTTAACTTACACGATATTAGGAGCAGACGATATTAAAGTTGAACTATGATATCTCGAACTCGGATAACTCGAACTTCGGGTTAACTCGAACTTAGAGTTCGGTCCTTCCAAAATCATACAATACAGAATTGCTCTAAAATGTATCACTACGCATATCTAGAAACACATTTCACAGCTTAATGCAGATTTACAGTAATGCTGAAAGCTCCTATAGGAGCTTTCAGCATTACTGTAGACCTGCATTAAGCTGTGAACTTGAGAAAATTTCCAGATTAGAAATCGGATAACTCGAACTTCTGTTATCTCGAACTAATTTGTATAGTCCCTTGAAGTTCAACTGTTGCGCTAAACGAGTTAGGCATTTTAGTCTCGCTGTATGACGAAACATTTCGTCTTTTCAACGTCTTTTTTCTGATGAACTATTGCAAATATAAACTTAGATGACTGAAAAACACTATGTTAGCCCTGAAGGCTAATGTCATACACATTGTTTGATTACAAATCAATATCGTAACGAATCGTACTTTATCAGATTACTGAAGCAATTTTCCAGAACTACTTGGCTCAGCCATTTTTTCGTGAAATTAGTTTATTTCAAATCAGATTTGGTCATCTCCAGATATATCATGCTGTATCATTTATTGCTTAAATAGCAAACTGTATATCGTTAGTGGCTTTCAGAATTACCCTAAATACTTCATGACGGCAATAAACGATTCTTACATTGTCCTTTATCACATTAGCCTCATCAGGTCCACGTCGCCATTGCCAGTCGACTGTGGTTACTACTATCATGTTGCCTTAAAATCCAGTATTGTTGTGTCACCTGTTGTAGAAATGAGGTCACATTGGGTTCATATCGACTTCGCCTGCTCGTCATTACGCCCCTCTGTCTGTCCGCCCTGTCCAACATCTGGGTAACTTTCTCTTCGTCTAACTTATAACAAACGTCTTCCTTCGAACACTCTTGAATATATATCAATAGTATTTAAGTTCATGCTAGGTACAATCTCTAAAATGTTTCATTCTTTCGGTATATGTTGGTGTAATAAACGCTTTGTCAAATCGATTTGATAGCGCAGATGTTTGGGATACAATGAAAAGTTATGTAAAGGTTGGAGTGTGGGTTCACTTCAGTTACGAGCGTATGCGTTTGGGTTGCTTTGGAATTTCGTGTTACATCTCAATTCTGTCGTCTGGTCTGTTAATAAAAGTTTGTACATCAACATGCCTTTCCTGTATCAGATGTACTCCAACCGACAAAGGCCGACACATTTGTTCGGGTGACTTCGCCCATACAGTCCTAGCTATTCCTATTCAGTGTATAACAATACAGTTGTAGAAATTAAACACACTTCATTAGGTTTAAGGTAACGACTTGACTTCTATTGTCTTAAAATTGCGGAACAAATGAAACACTAGCTGGTACCGCCTGTGATACATATGGGTTATATGTCAGTGTGGCATGAGTCTACTAAACATTAGCTATGTTCATATACATGTATGCAGGCCATGTTTCTTTATACTTATATAACAAATATAGGGTATACAAATATATTTATTTTTAGTGTGTAAATGCCAACAACAGTTGCTTGGTTCAATAAACGAATAGTTTGGCAATGTTCTAGACAGTACTTAACAATGCAGTAATGACGTCATTGCTATACGAATAGTATGTTAGAGGACGGTAACTTATGTTCATAGAGAAGATGTGAGGAATCTGTAATGCAGGACATTTTCTGAAAATATGTACCTGCCTGTATTCGATCGTTTACACTTAAGAATATTTCATACATTCTATTCTCAGAGCGGATCATGCATGTAATCCAGTATGCTTACCATCAAAATATCAACATGTTTGCATTCACTGTATTTACAATTATTGATAATAGTATATTTTTATTAATTTTGAAAACACTGTAATGCACTGGCGTCATTAATTGCAAATTGAATAGTACCATGTGTAGCATAATATATACAGTTAACACCAATTCCACTCATTTAAAGCTATTGTGTGTTAGTATACCGATGTGTACCATTGGCATAGGTACCTTCACAGAGTTTACATTGTACGTTTGCGTGAGAACATCAAATAAAACCGACTGTCAATGCGGTGGTTTAGCAAGCCATCAAACGAATGCTTGTAAATGGCATTATAACATCAAACTGTAACTTTTATACTTAACAACGATTCTTGTTACTGATTTCGTTCTCTCCTCGTTATTCAATATGAAATGTATTGATGATACCGTACATACATCTACAATGCGTTCAAAATGTCTTTTTTTTCTATTTCACCCCGTTTTATTGTTTCTCTTATGAATATACTTCCGCCGCTTTAGGGAATGCGAATGGTATAATTATACTGATGTTCCGTTGATATACGTATAATATTACATTCAAATTACAAATTAGTATGCACGTTGTTATAATTTAAACGAGTGGTTTCTGCTTGATTATTTACATGTTCGAAATATTGTTTAATACCTTCACAACAAGTGGCAGTCTCACTTATCAAAGTATGAGTATACAGCTGTACGTGTGGATGAACAGTATTATGTGCACATTGAAAATAATAGCTTGGATGGTGTAGCTAGGTGCATGCAGTGTTACATATTCACAAACTAACGCATTATCATATAAACTAGCCTAGAATATTTTCTCCGTTTATTAAATTACAAACGTCGTAAAGGACGGTAGTGTTAGTGTCACAGAAATAAAATGCTGTATTTTCAGACAAGTCGAATAAAATAAGCATAACTAGTAGTATCAATTGGGCGCTATATGAGAGTTTACAACTAGTAGTATCAATTGGGCGCTATATGAGAGTTTACAACTAGTAGTATCGATTGGGCGCTATATGAGAGTTTACAACTAGTAGTATCGATTGGGCGCTATATGAGAGTTTACAACTAGTAGTATCGATTGGGCGCTATATGAGAGTTTACAACTAGTAGTATCAATTGGGCGCTATATGAGAGTTTACAACTAGTAGTATCGATTGGGCGCTATATGAGAGTTTACAACTAGTAGTATCAATTGGGCGCTATATGAGAGTTTACAACTAGTAGTATCAATTGGGCGCTATATGAGAGTTTACAACTAGTAGTATCGATTGGGCGCTATATGAGAGTTTACAACTAGCAGTATCAATTGGGCGCTATATGAGAGTTTACAACTAGCAGTATCAATTGGGCGCTATATGAGAGTTTACAACTAGTAGTATCGATTGGGCGCTATATGAGAGTTTACAACTAGTAGTATCAATTGGGCGCTATATGAGAGTTTACAACTAGTAGTATCAATTGGGCGCTATATGAGAGTTTACAACTAGTAGTATCAATTGGGCGCTATATGAGAGTTTACAACTAGTAGTATCAATTGGGCGCTATATGAGAGTTTACAGGATACAGTTGAATATTTTTTGTAGTCAAACTAAATCATTGCCTTCTGTTGTGGCTTACGTACAGTATTAAAGGCAGCTTCGGTTATGCCCACATTTACAAAGACACAGTTATTTATCTCAAATGCACAGCTAGGGTAAGTAAGAATTATTGCATTCCATACTATAATAAAATGAAGTTAAACATTTCCTTCATATAAACGTCTTTTCACGCATTTGCAAACAGAGGATACCCAGATCAAACGGCTCCTATAGGAGCCGTCTGATCAGGGTATGCTCTGTTTGCTAATGGAATTCAAAAGCTACGTTTCTTTAAAATGGCTTTGTACAATGTTCAACCTTTTTTCATTCTAACTAGTTTGTCGATGAATATTCAGTAGGTATTGAAGTTTGTAGTAAACATAGAACAGAGAAAGGGTTAAACATGGGTGCTAAATAGTCATGATCGGTTTCAAATTACATAAATATGCATAATGTAGTGCAATTATTTGGATTTAGTATGTTCTGTTATCTGGCACAAAATATCTCTTTTCTAAATGTTCATAAGCAAAAGTAGTTTACCGCTATTATGCACTCAAGATAAGCACCGTATTTTAATGACTGACTGAAGATAAACACGGTATTTTAATTACTGAAGACTGTACTAACACAGTAACAATTGATTTTGGGTTTTATTGCGCTGCAAAGCTAGATACGCCGTAGGTCGTCGGTTTTGAGCTATCGATATAGAAATATATGTGAATTTGTTATACATATGCACATGTTTAAGATGCACGTTCCTGTGTGTGATAGCTCATGTTTCGTAGACTGTCGTTGTTAAGGTGGCGAGATACCTTCAGCACGTGTCATGGTAAAATGGTATTTATTTCCATCAAATGTCATTTTTCTCTAAATTTAGTTGGTTAAATATATTAATTCGTTTAATTGTTTATTCAAAGGCATCGACACTCCTATCGAAACCGACATTTAAAAGCCGTTTAATTGTGCGAGTGTGATTTTTAACAGCGATTGCAGTCCTAGTTGGGCTAAACATCTTGCAGTTAGCCACCTTGAAAATCGTAAGCATGTCCAGGAACCATCTCACAAAATTCCTCTGTTTAAAGGTTATGCAATAGTTTTAGTTTTAAGACACTTGACATTCTGCATCCCGCTATGTTTTGATGTTTGACAACCAATACATGATATCGTAATACCGCGACACGGACTCCTCACTGAGACGTTGATTTTTGAAATACCGAACACCGCGAATAGTTCGGATAAAACAAATAAAAAATATGTTTGTTTGAAAAAACCAACGCCTTTAAATTTGCATCTGCCGAAAACATAAAACACAAAGGAGAACCCCAAATGTGTTGCGTATTCTGATAATTAGCAGCTTTCGATCATATGTATATCCATTAGATAGCTTATATGAGTGATATTTTTCGCTACACTTCTCACCCTTTCTTCCACCCGATTATTTTTAAAGGCTGATGTTATTGTCAGTTACCTATTACTCACTCATTAGAAACGCCTCGTACTGTCATTTAATCTAGTCACATCATCTATGTATTTGATGCTACCGAGAGAGGAATATGACCGAATGGTCGCCTAGCGCTTTATCATGCGCGCCCTCGAATTATTGTTTACCACTAAGGGCCCAGTCCTACTAGGCCTTACGACACCTTAAGACCTGTTTACGATTGCTACCGACCTCTGGACGCCGATAATCGTCGGTAATCGTTTCCAATCGTGCGACCAATTTCAGTCGTATTTCAGTCGTAGAGAGGTTGTTGATCATGTACAACAACCTCAGGGTCCAGTCCCACTAGGCCTACAACCACTTATGACCTGTTTACAATTTCTAGCGACCCATTGTCGCCGATATTCGTACGAAGGTCGCACGACAAGTCACTAATAATCGCGGGCGGTCTTCAGTAATTGTTGGTAATAGTTTCTTGTCGTGCAACCAATTTTAGTCGCTGAGAGGTTGTTGATCATGCACAACAACCTCCTTACGATCGAACTGGTCGCCGGTATTCTTTAAAGAGGTACCATTAGAGGGTTTTAGCTAATCGTGCGATCATCGTACGAAAGTCTCCAACAATCATTAACTGGTCGTTGGTGATCTTCACTGCTATCGTACGACTATCAGCGACTTTTTCACAATTACCTACGACTGTCGTGCGATCACCAGCGACTGCCTAAAGGTTACCCGAGTCTAGGCATAGATCACGTGACCACACAACAGGTCGGAAGTGATTGTGGAACCTTCGTACGAATATCGTACGAATACCAGTGACTTGACACACGTTTGTCAACAACCTGTCTTACGGTGGTCGCAGATGCATCGCCAATGTGACTGCGAATCATATTTTGGAATTTGGTCGCCGACAATTGCAGACGATCGGCGGTTTCAGAAGTCTCAGAGGTCGCCAGTGGTCTTTAACGATCGCAAGCGCTAGTGGGACTGTAGCCTTGGGTGTCACTGATAGGCCCTTCCACATAAATGGCTGACTGGTTAGGTCAGAGAATTGCTTGGTGGATTAAGGAAAAGGGGCTTTACACGGTTTGTATGGTATCGCTAGTGGTATTTCGTTTATGCGATGGGTCGAATATATTAATTCATTAACACTGTCATTAATAAAAAGAATAACAACAATGATATATTTCGTAAGTGTTTTGTCATCCGACAACTTAACCCACGTATGCCAAGTGTCCCTTAAAAGAACGTAGGGAAACAGTGTGGACCATACGAGAGGGCTCCTGTAAGACCACATCGACGGCCATGGCCTATACCGGCGAATACGCTTTTTATTTGTGTTCCCCTCAATATGACAAAATAAGAGCTGGATGAATTTACCTTCAATAATGTGGGCACATGGGTGAAATGGAATTATTGTTAAACATTCAAATTACATTCTATGCACCATGCTTAATAATTTTACAAAGGATACTTCACCTATAGTCAAGCTCAGACTGATAGTCAGGTTACCCCACCTCACCTATGATCGAGCTCAACCACTTTCATTATGTATTAAATGTGTGTATTTCACCCGAAAACTCCACATATTGTTTTGCACAACATCCTGTATTCGTTATTGCTATTCCCCATAATTCTCGATTAATCCAGGAAGAATTGCAACTTGTATTTTTTCGTCTATGTAGTTTAAAAGCTTGTTATACTCTATAATGATTTTGATCCTTATGTCTGCATTAATCTGATTTAAAAAATATTAATATGCATATTCTGAAAATGGGAGATCCTTCGAAAGCAAAGAAAAGAGAAAATTGCAGACTCGGTCTTATTGAGTGTGTCCATGAGAAGTAATTAAAAGTGCAACACTACTCATACACCCTAGCACCGGCTTAAGCAGTATTCAATTTTCAAACTACTAACATCAAAACTAATGATCTCAATTTTGACGCATCGCCTTTAACCCATTCCCTCATATTAACGACGTTTGACGACTCTGTCAAAGTAACTTTGTGAAACCATTGTGATAGGAGCAACTTTTCTATTTATCACAATGGTTTCAAAGTACCAAATTCTAAAGAAAATCCTTTTCTCTAGTTAATGCTCCTTTTCGGTCGATTTATTCAAAGAGGTTGTATCTAAAAATAGCCTATGAGGTAATGAGATAAGCGCTTATATATTAGTAAGATTAGTAAGCTCCATCACTGACGACAATTGAACATAAGGATAAATAATGAGATCACCCGAAACCAGTTTCTTGCAATTATGTTTCATCACCATCATCATCATCATCATCATCATCATCATCATCATCATCATCATCATCAACAACAACAACAACATCACCACTACCATCATCAGCATCATCATCTTAATCATCATCATATTTGACGCTCTATAAAAACCATATATCTACCAATCTCAGGACACACAAGTTTGTTTTTACACATTCACTTGGTCCCGTTTACGTTCGACCAAATTTAATTATCAGTATTCAACAAAGTGCTTATTTGTTATGAATAAACATTAAGATATACAACAAAAATACAATTGTAAAATGCATGTTTTCGCTGCTGAAATATTTCTGAAATCTACGATCCACGGGCTATGCTTGCATTATAAACACCTATCTTTCCCACCCATGTCACCGAAATACCATTACAGGGTATGCTGCCATGGGCGACTCTGTGATTACCTTAACAAACTGTTTGATTCCAGATCAGCTTGGACGCCGAGTAAACCGGCATCTCATCAGAATCAACTGTTTAACCCTGCTTTGTATTTACACTTGTATTACAAATATTCATGGACACATTAGTTAAATATGGAAGGTGGGACATTTCAATCATTTTAGAAAGTATAGAAACAGATCTATTAAATTCCTATATGAGCCGTCTAATCTAGGTCTATTATGTTTGCAGATGCATGAAAACATGTTTATATGAGGGGAATGGTTAACACAGAACTTGCTTTTTAGAGACGAAATTGAAGTAAGGTCCTTTCTGATACTTGAAATAGACGAAATATAGTTGACGCCAAAGATTTTACGCGTTGTTCTATATCAGTCTTCCGATCTCTGTCTGTGAACTGCATTGATAATTAAGGCAGTCACTGGACTATGTCAAACTGAGAGAAGCATTGCAGTCCAGCTAAAACACAAAATATTTTGTAGAAACTTTGATCTAGAATTTCAATCATTTAAATTGCACCAGCTAACAAATATTGTGTTCACATGTGAACACCCTTAGATTATTCCGGAGAGTACAAAATGTTCTAAAATAGAAAATACAAAATCGATTTAGACAGCCGTGCCCATAAAAAAACTAGTACCGTAGGATAGTATGAATTCACATTTATTTTGTGTTGTTTTCTAGTAACGTGTCCCTGAACTAACTGCAATTCCTTATGCATATTCCTAAGTTCTTTAAGCACGAGTACGCATGGCCTAGTGCTGGAAATAGAACATCCCTGTCCATACTTAACGTCCTATAAATGTGTTTAGTGATGTTTGTAACTACATTTGTAGTTCAAGTATACGATGTGATAAATCGAAATGTCTCCGTATACATGCAAATGTGTGCATACATTTACACCGCCTTGAAACATAAAACATGCATTTAGAATACAAATTCCGATTAAGATTTTAGTAGCATAATGAAAGTAAGCAATGATGCATGTAATAAGGAAGTACATACCTCAAGTATAGGACGAGCAACATGAATTTGGGTTATTATATACAGTAAAACCTCACTATACCGGCCACTAAATTGTGTTAATCAGTTGGTATTCAGGGCAGGTGGCCGCTTAAAGCAAGGTGAAAGTATAGGAGCGTTCTGTTTTACTTTCACTTTGCTTTAAGCAGCCACCTGCCTTTAATACAAAAACTTGATTTAATTGAATGGCCGTTATAGAGAGGTTTAACTGTATGTATCCATGGTGTGGGAATGGTTATAAATGTCTATTATTTGTCATAAAACTTTTGAATGTATTCTTATTGTGGATAGAGGATTGAATGTTGGTTTTGTTTTCATTTTGGTCAAAGATTTATATATCATACAATTGAACACTTAAACATTAAACACACCTTAATTACGACAACTTGTGTCATGTATGGTAAGACAATAAAACTAGTTTCGTACACAATAAGTTAAAAATCGTGATCGATAGTTTGCATCAAAATAAGATATTGGAAAGGGGGCATATCACCGCAGTTCAAAAGTCCTTGAAACCGTTTCTGATCCGCATAGGTGATCAAGGTGTATTGTATTCCTCCAAATTGTAAACACCATTTTTATTCACCTTAAGTATTTGCACATGTACAGTTAGGCAAATAAAGCCGGTTAGTCTGCTTCTATACCGCCTGCCACTATGTCAGACTAATGTAACTTACCGCAATAATGCCAAAGTAGATTGTATAGATTTACAAAGCATGAAGATGACGGGTTTGGTGTCAGTATTCTAGAATAATTAGGGTAATGTATTCAATTTAAATGTTATTTTATTGCCCAATTGTTGTCGATGGAAATGGCTTTTTATTCACATTGCAACCTAGACCTTCCCAATCCCTTTCAACCGACGTCATACAAGTACTAACCAGTTTGGATTATACTGAGACGCTGCAATCTGGATCCAATTTATTTGCAAAGGTCTCAAATAAATCCTCTTCACAGATAAAAAAGTAAACTAACAGTGTATCATAGAACATGAATCTCCCAACGCAGTCTATGGTTCGCGAAAATATAAAAAGCACGCACACTATTATTTAAAGTTCGAAGTAGTAAAGGTATTGTTACGCATTTACATAATTGCCTACTATATCTGTTCAATGTTGGAGTGTAGCCAATATGAGCTATCAATACAAGTCGGTTCGCTCGTACGGTTATTAAAGGACATATTCTTTAAACTCATTTTTGTTTTCGTATTCGCTGGACCTTTGAACGTGAATCAGACTCGATGTTTTACTGCACTATCCATTGTGTAATATTGTTATGCACATGTCAAAACTATTTGTGTAATAAATTTGAAATAAGGGTGATAATTATGTAGCGTCAATATAATATGTATCCAACATCTGTTTACAAATGTGCGACAAGTATTCATTGCAAATGCATTGTGCATCATGAAGTATGCTTCCTTTGATAGCACAAACATTTACAGTGCATTTGCTATTGCGAATTTGCATGCGCTGCTAGCCGTTGCTTTTGTTTTAAAACAGCACGTATTTTACTATTCCTCTGATAAATTAAAGATTGGATAAGTGCTAGGTTGGATGTGTCCCTTTAGCCATTACTTACGCCTCCCCCCCCCCCCCCGTGATAGTTTAGCCACTGGACGTTCTAATGTATTTCTCCTTTCTTCACTTTAATAGGTTTGTGATTGCTACATGTTGTCTTTCCTCCATTTAAAATGTTTGTACAAGTATGCGCGCCAGTGTGTGCGTTCGGGCGGACGGGCGATCGCACCTTTGTCAGTCTGCGTCTATATCTGTATATGTATGTCGGCGTTTGTATGTTTGTGTTTTGTATTTTGTCATTCATTCTGTCGTAGCCAAAACAACCTCTGCACGCTTGCTCTGGTCACAATTGACTGGTCATCGAATACATGTCTTCGATGTCCGTTTTGTTCTACTAAAACAGTTATATATTTAGAATCCCCTTGTATATATTTCCTTTTTTGCTTTTAAAATGTCATTATAGATATTACGTCACATAATTGTTATGACATCACTTTTTAGTTTTTTTTAAAATTGATTTAACATCGTTACTCACATTGTGGGGTTGTATGGATGGGGCATTTTCTTTCATTTTGACTTGGGTAAAGGTGGGATAAGCGTGTGAATGTGTATGTACAGTCTTGGTTTAAGCCCCAGGTAGCAGGTTTTGGCTATTGGTCGTTCCAAGGCTTTCGTCCTTATGGTCTACGTGGTATATTTGTATGGTAAATGTTTTATGTCTGTTCTGTGGGTTTAGTCAGAATTTGTCTTGTAAGTATGCACTTTCATGTTTAATGGTAGGTTTGTGTCGTGTCCTTTTGTTTATGCAGTTCCTTTCTCTCACTTCTGCGATGCGTGTTTGTGTGTGTGTTTGTGTGTTGCATGTTTGCACGCGCCTTTCATGTGTTGCGACACAGTGCTTCTTAGATGATTTGGTGTTTGTATTATCTCCAATCTAACTTCCACTGTCTATTAATGTAATGCTTGCGTATTGCAGTCTAATTCAACGGTATCAAAATGACGCTAAACTGAATGATCCAACTTTTCAACTAAAGGTCGGCAGATATTTGGTGTCTGCTAATGTAGGGTATATAGGATACATCGGCGTTGTACACTGCAGCAGATGACATTTCCTACCAACATGTTGCTCAACAACTTTTAATACGGGTAAAAATAAAAATAACTCTTCGCTTGCTATTCACGTCAATATACCTACCTGTAAATAGTGCAGACCCAGATGAGACAGCTCCTGCAGGAGCTGTCTCATCAGGGTCTGCACTATTTACAAGTTGATTGTGCAACCAGTACACTCCACAGCAGTGATTGCACAGCGAACTACTTGTACACAGTGAATATATATGTAATTATACAACAGGGCATGGGTAAAGAAGGAGAAATGTAATTTTTAAAATTCAGCAAGAGAAGGGTTAATACGGGTAAAACTATGGAAAAAAAACTTAAAACGCTAATTTGATATTCGCCTGATATACCCTACCGAACGTGACCTGAATATTGCCGAATTCACCAGTTTTCTGTTTGGTAATTTCAGTTTGAAAATAAACTTATTTCCATTTGGTCTGCAATCTGTTTATTTTTTGACAATTCGCAGACTACGATTTTGATTTAAAGCAGATACGTGCCAAACACTACGCGTAATTTCGTCAGATGAAATTAAAACGTTACGGAGATGCAAATAAACAATTTCCTTCGCCGATAACAATTTCGTCTCAAACCAAACAAAGGCTGGCGAACGTGATCCCATTTCAACACTATATATAGATTAACCAAACGTTTGGAATGAAATGTGTACTTAACATCTCTGGAGGTCGTCGACTGCTCTGATAGAAATAAAACCTTAGCATGACGTGGGTTATAACGTTTAGTTATATTCCAGATCGAAAAAAGTAAATTGGTGTATCATCAGGTTCTAAATTGTTCAAAACTCTTACTATTACCTTTATAAGAAATGTGAGAAAGAGATATTTGAAGTATGCATTGGAAGATATATTGTTTTCCTAAACTTTTATCTGCGCTCAAGGTTAAAATTAATGGCACACTTGTTAAACACAAGTTCTTACACCCTTCACATTGAAGGACACATACTATTAACCCTCGCTCCGCTGTGAAGAGATGATACTTGCCCTACATTTGGATCCATTGTCATATTGATTACATCGGATTTGATCAGTTCTTTTTGAGTAAACTGATGACTGAGTGTCCTTCAACATGGACACTGGCGAGACATCGAGTATCTCTGTACCATCTGGATTCAAGTTGTTTGCAAATGCGGGACAGACCGTGTATAGCAGGATAGAGCCTACAAGTGCGCATCATGCTCGACGTTAGAACGTCAATTTAGCCCATTCCCATATATATTGAAGCCTTTTGACGCTTCTGTAAATGTCATTTTGTGAAACCATTGTGATAAATAGAGCATTTGCTCCTATAGGAGCAAATTCTCTATTTCTCACAATGGTTTCAAACTACAAAATTCAATTTGTTTCCTTTTCTCTAGTTCATGCTCCTTTTCGATAGATTTATTCAAAGTGGTTGGATCTAAAAATACCCCATGCGGGAATGGATTAATATAGGATAATAGTAATACTTCAAATATGAATTGGGGCTATTATTGTACATTAGAAGTCGTCCTTTTTACTGTAACGAGTAAACAGTTATATTAGTGTCATTTGTTTTATTTCAAATATGTTTGATCGCTGTGTTATAATCAATGAGAGACACAGTTTATAAAATAATAAAACAAAAACTATGCCAGAAACAAAACTAATATACATCTATAAGACACCGCGCCTTCTCATTTCAAAGGTGGTTGAACTGAACAATAATAGTAATTAAAGAAAGACACAGCTTAATAAGGTCGCACATTCCATACTTGCCACACGTATTGGTATTTGGACCACCTGAACCAACATCTAATTAAACATGTGATACGAGCATTATGGAACAGTAACCTCTAAACTTTACTGGTAGGAATTAGGATATATCTGTTAGTGATTATTTTCGAAAAAAAAATTCAAATCTGTATTGAAATATTGATAAGACATTAATAAGTGTGTCGTTTACATTATTTGTGTTATGTTTTTATTATGCCGTTAAACAGTTATTTACCTGACAGAGACACATGGTTGGGCTTTTAAAAACAGATTTGAACCAGATAAAACAGTTCAATCAAGGTTTGATACGTTTGCTTATGAGATGATATAGTTCTCATTCTTTATGTTAGGTCAGTGTAAAATATAATGTATTTGATGTACCTGATACCATTATGTCTTACATCAATATATTTCCTTTCTACAATAGCAGTATCTAATCTGAAATATGATCTTGTGCAGAATTGAACATTTAATAAGATACATAGTGTCATCAAAAGAACAACACTTAATAGTCGTGAACTCTTTACTTGATGATGTGTCCTGTCGGTGTTCGCCTATTATGAATATGAATTATTTTACATTTTGTATCACATTTTGTATTAAACGCATAAAATAAGAATGCACCGTCATGGCAAATACTAGATATCTATGATATGTAACCGAATGTTTTAAATTATCACAGGTGAGTTATAGTTATCAAAACATCAAAGGAACATAAATAGTTTATAAATTAGCATAAATATCATAAGCTTGCTAAAATATTGTATCTGTTCAAAACTCTGATCTGTCACGATATTTACTTATTGACCAAGTGGCAAACATTCTGGATCCTGGTGAGAGGCCTGGTTACACAATGTCTCATCTGGATCCATGCTGTTTGCAAAAGTTACTCTGTTTGCACAAGTGGATGAAGCGTCGATCAACTGAAAACACCGCCATAATAAATTGACAGGTTGGTGCAAATATTTAATATTTCATCACTATTGCGTCCACTGAATATCTGACAATAAAAATTAGTGGTTGCTTAATACAGGGCGAATGTAATACAGAGAGTATTTGTGTTCTGTATTTAGTGACTACCTGTTTCTAAGAACGTGTATACATCCGTTTTGGTGTTTGCATTTAAGAGGTTAACTTAACATGTAATTCAAAGAAAGCAATTTTATCCTTGGATTACTTTATAAATATATTTAAGTATTTGTTTTTGTCTTTGTTTAGTTTGAACGTGGTTTCAAACGCAAACTATATTTAAAAGGGGAGCATGTGAACGCAGGTGCAATGCATTTCCTTATTCCATTGCCAACACTTTTAGTAATTGTGTATGGAATATACGACAGCAAACTACATTTGTCAAATAAAGTAACAAGAACAGGTACTTGTCATATAGTAACAAAACAATACTTTTGTCATAAACAATGACAGGAAAGACGTTTCATCAGACTAGCTCGAATTTTCAGAGACTCTTTTCGGTGTCTTCCAATCACACAAGGTTGCCTCTTTTCTATCCAGGGGTTAGAAGGGGTACCTGTAATGGGTCACTAGCTGGTACTTCGGCTGCGTAATCGTGCCATATGTTAGCGGTGCCCAATATTGTAGGCGAATGGCTCAATGACCAGGGGAGTAAATGTGCAATCGGCTGAGCTGTCATTCGGACTTAGAGTAGACTATAACTTGTTACTTTACTCTTTTTAATACAGCTGTCGACAGACTTGATATCACTTCAAGGGTAAGTTTTATTTGAAGCACATGCTTTTTTATATCTAATTTTCATTGAAAACATACTGTTTGAATTATGTTATGATAATGTCCATGTACAACATATGTCAACCACTACAACGGTTACCCATATTCTAAAACAAAACATCGCGATGTCGCGAACTCATACGGAACTAAAACATACACACATGTGTCTAAAACGTGGGCGAATAACATCAGCCACTTCGATCGTTTAACATCACACTATCGAAATGTTATGTGATTACCAGCAAGCTATTCCCATATAATATTATGTTTCAGTTAACCAACTACCATTTTGTTCTTTTTTTTCAGACTTCTAGAGCCTGTCATTTTATACAAAATATCTCTGTTCCAGTCAATATTTCAGTCACCTTTGTTCTGTTTGAGGCTTTGACCGTATAAAGCATTTAATTCACCTTAAGATACTTTAGTTTAATATATTTTGAATGACTCGACAAAGATAGTTCCTAAGCTTAACCTAGGATTTGAATGATTTACTTTACTTATTTGGTGTAAATGATCTATTGTTCTCTACAGGAAATGTATATAATTGGATTCGTGATTAATGACACACGATATAGGTCATACATTTAAATCATCGCAAATGGGGTTTGGTATGTTTAATCAGTCCATCTTCCATTACGTAAGGATATCATAATAAGACCAAAGCAATACAAGAGTCAGTATTCGACATAACATGTTCTCTACTTACCTATTTCTTGACTGGGAACACAACTTGTTAATGTGATAATAAATATCAAATAACTATGTGTTTATATTCGTATACGGTACCTCTCTAAACCGGAATTTTTACAATGAACAACGAACAATTTATGTATTATTAAGCAGCTCCCTGCTTAATGCAGGATGAGAGTCCACCCTGTATTAACCCTTTCCCTCATATTGACGACTTTTGACGACCCTGTAAAAGTCACTTTGTGAAACCATTGTGAAAAATAGAGCATTTGCTCCTATAGGAGCAAATGCTCTATTTATCACAATGGTTTTCAAGCTAAAGAATTCTAAAAAAATTCTTTTCTTTAGTTAATGCTCCTTTTCGGTAGATTTAATCTAAGAGGTTGTATCTAAATATAGCCTGTGAGGTAATGGGCTAAGCTGTCATCTGTCTTAAAGATAGGTATTGATACTAAGTTGAACATCCGGTTTATAGGTACAGTGATGTATATGAAACGTGATGAATACATTTTCACGATCGAAAAAGGCGGTCCCTGATTAGACAAAGCTTAAAGAGTGTGTTTGTTATGCAACGACATACATGTATAAGGCGCTTCAGTGGAGTACAGTATCCAATCAGCAATGTAGAGTAGAAACTCTCTAATACAACTACTCAAAAGAATTACCAATCAGGAGTTTTGAAACAGGTGATAGCTTAATATACGACAACGGTTACGCAGAAAGATCATATACCCCATTTCTGCTTCTTTTTGCTCTGCGTGAAGCAACCACCTTCTGTTACAGAATACTCTGTTAAAACATTATGTTGTAGCATTATCGAGACCTTACTGTACCAACAACATTATATAGTTAGATTTGACCTCGGAGACAGCCGTGAATGAACACCAAGCGCAACTAATTTCTAGAGTCATTGAATCAGTATTAACTGCTGATTTAACTTCTTGGAGAATTGATTATATTTTTCAGAGAGTTTAAATCAAGATTAATCGACTAACTCAGCACCTCATCACCATACAAAGTGTTTGAACTTTGGTCATGTTATATGACGATACAGGGAAACAATTCACCATTACCATGTGAATAATTTCTGCTTAAATTAGATTCGGTGCAAGTTTGACTACCTCGAGTCAATCAAAGCTTTGAGAAACTATTGACATATTGTCAAACGGCCCGGATCCTGATGCGATGCAATATTACCAGGCATCTCATTTGGACCTAAGCTGTTTGCAAATACGAGTCAGATTGATGATAACGGGATAAGCGTTAATACTGACTGACTGACTGCGACATAGAAAACGACAACAATGTGTACAGGGGGTTAGAGCTAAATGTTGCGGCGACTGATCATCGTAAAGATGTTTATTACAGTAATGTACACAGTGTTGTTTTACAAATTACAACTTATGTAAACCCTGATTACACGTAGTGTAATGGATGTGTTGAATAATCATTGCATATACTATCGGTTATGCACCGATCATAAAGTATGAGTAGTGTTGCACCTTTAATAACGGCTCAAGAACAGTTTCAATAAAACCGAATCTGCAATTTTCTCTTTGTTTGCATTGATGCTTCTACGTTCGAAGCAGCGCTTTCTTTTAGAATTTAGTGAAGAGAATCTGGATCATTACTGACGGACATTTTCGGGACAATGTATGATGGCTGATACATACCCCCGTCAGCTACATATTTATTCAGTTCATCCATTAGGGGACGTTAAATGCAGAGTGTTGCGGAACTGTTATAGAAATGTAACGTGTGACAGGGTGTGTTTTTTTATTTTCATTCTTCCTTATAAACTTTTCCGGATCGACAGAAGCGAACCGGTTCGCCATTGTTATCATTTGATGCAGCAGATGGGGTTACGGAAATAGTTCGCAGATCACGTAACATGGAAGATAAACATCACGCAACATGCGTGTATCTTCCATGGGCAAAATACCTATATCTAAGGGCGAATGTGGGGGGAAAAACATGTTATGATATGGAACTTCAAAAAGGAAGTAATAATAACATAGTTATAACTGAAACCCTGTTTCGAATTTTAAGACTCGTGTCTTGTTTTCATAGGTATTAAGTTACATTCACTTGCATATCAGAAATGTTCACGGTGTACACTTCCTGTATGCTGTCATCTCCTTTAATAATTTAGCTTAGTAAATATGTCATCTCAAGCAATGAAAGCTAACACATAAAACTCAGCAATGATAATGATAGTACTACTACTAATACTACTACCACCACTACTACTGCTGCTATTACAACCTCTACCAAAATGACATCAATAAAAATGATAATAATACTTATAATAATCATAAATAATAACAATAATAATTATGATAATAGAAGTACTAATAATTATTATTGTGGTATATATTAAAATAAATAACAAGGATAACACTTATAATGATAATAGTCGATGCAGATCGTTATATATTTACTTTGAATGTTTTAGGGTAAGCGAGTGAGCGGTTTCATTTTTATAACAAATAAAAACGCGTTTCGTTCTGCCATAAAGTGGAACAATGTCAGTTATAATTGTTATGCAAACACAATTGTAAACGTTTCAGACAATATCATACAGAAGGCACTGAAGTATATATGCGAAGCTATCTTCACAGTGTCTGCATTTAACAAAGTGACGTTTAATTTCCCAAAGGTTTTGATTGTCTACCTATTTCCCAGTCGTAGACAGATTTTCTAATTTGATTCTAATCGGAGAAAAAAATTGGACGAGAATTTCAGTGTTATGTAACACCAAAAGCTTGACATCGATCATTTTTGTTTTGGGGAGTAATATTACTCCAACTAGCAAATGATATACTGATATTGCATTACGTCTTATAATTCATCCACGGGTAGCAGGGTCGAACACAATGGTTTTGCATTTTGGCAACGATTGCATAATCTAATCTCTATAGTACTATTTATATATTTAGACTTTTAAACGCTCATTTTTGAAAATGGACTACAGTGCTCCCTCTCTACAACGACACCCTTTGGGATACGAAATTGTATGTGTTTTTCAGAGGAAGTTGTTATAGGTAGGGAAAATCAAACATATTTAGCTTGTTTGCAGATCCCCAGATAGGGTGTATTTCGAGAACTAAAACCGTTATGCCTCAATCAAACCTTATGTTGTGACCACTCTTTAGAATCGTCACAAAGTGACGATTCTAAAGAGTGGTCACAACATAGGGTTTGATGGAGGCATAAAGAAAATACGATGGAAAAAGTTGTTTCTGGAGCCGTGTTGTTTCGGAAACAGTGACATGCGTTGTTGTTAGGAGGGAATCGTTATTGAGAGGGCCGTTGTAGGGAGGGAGCACTGTATTCCCAATTTCAAATATCTTATACTTATCGTGAATATTCAAGGACTGTTTCGAAAGAAAATATGTTGGTATACACAAAGACGTATTATACAAACAGACATAATTGAACATTTTCTTTTCCAAATGATTTTTACTTTTCTAAGAAATCCGATATAAAGATCAAATTCATAGTTTTATATATTTCCATATTAAGAGTTATGTTGTTTTGTTGATATTCGTTTTTTTAAATATGCTTATTTCGTTAACTATTTAACCTATCGCATATACATTTCAGTATGCAATTATTGCGGATTTTACTTTATTTAGGTTTTATATTTACCACAAGAGTTAACTTAAACTATATGGCATGATCCTGGGTAATTACAATAATAAACGCCGATACGTTACCATGGAAGTGATACATGTAATATGTTTATCATCTAAATAGAAGTTCTAGCAATGTTAGACGTACACTTCTTCCCACGTATTTGAATTCTCTATGTGCATCATACAAACATTAATACAAGAGTTCATACTCATATATGAGCCCACAATCGTTGCATATGCAAATTTTGTTGACCGATATAAGAACTTCTGAAGTAGAACTGTAATCAGATTTGTAATGCTCGCAATACTACTTAATGTCGACGGATTAGACATATATGTATGTGACGTATTTCGCACGGTACTACTGTGTTGAGGTAACCCGTAAAACCCGAGATCCCATACGTTGGGCATAGGCAAACAGTGTAGACGCTGCTCAGCGGACTCCTACATGAGTCTGCACAATTTGCTATACAAATCAATGTCCAAGGCTTTCAACAGGACATGTTTCTTTTGCATGTATATGTAATATAGTATACCTTACCCAAATAAGCTCATTCTTTACTTATGTATACTGTACCGGTCACTAAATTGCGATAGTGCCCGCTACGCTCGGTACTTTCCGGTAGTTTCCGCATGTACGGAAACTTTCTTGAGAGCTTACGTCATTCTAAAATATATTAATAAGTTTTAAAATTAAAAGGCTTATTATTATTTTTTAACTTAATTAAAGATTGTACAAAAATAATTGAAATTACTTATTTTTATTATTGATAAATTAAATATGTACGTAATTAGTACATACTTAAAAAGATACTGTAACTAGTTATGTCTAATCGCCCTAAAGGGAGGTAATAAATGATCTCCTTTAAGACCTTTCTGCAATTGTGTGCCTTTTATTAAACAAAAACCTGCTTTTTGAAACTTCTGTGTTCGATTAATGAATTGTCGTTTAAGACATGTTCTACTGTATATACTGGGTTTTGTACATTTCAATCCAAGAAATCTATTAAAAGCGTGTTGTTGTTTTTCCTGAGTAAAATAATAATTACTATCCAGCTTGATTAAAATTGATACAAATGTTTTCTTTGGAAATTTTAGTAATATCACGGACTGACACAGAACTGCTAAAATACGTTCGGGAAGAAAGAAATGCGGTATACTATAAGAAATAGTACAGTCCACTTCGGGCCTAATTGCATTATATAGTGACCTACTAGTCAGCCCGAAAATAGTTTAAGGCCCGAAGATTGGTAGGTCACTATAATGCAATAAGGTCCTCAGTTGGCTGTACTATTTCTTATATAGGATTCAGTGATTAAGGTATACGGTCGTTTGTGTTTCTTCTGTTACGTGGTTTATATTTTCAGTAAATAGATATATTCGAATATAACAGATAAATATGGATATTTTAGAAATTTGTATTCTTGAACGGAAAGTAAATATCCATAATGCATGATGCGTTATGATATTTAAAGGCAATGCGTCTATAAATGATGCATGTTAGTCTGTGTTTTGGAATAAATTGTGGTTTGCGAAACGAATGGTACTGTAGGTTAGAAAATTAATTTAATAATAATCACTTACAATTACGAAAGTTTGCTTAAATATCGATTTCGTCGATGTGATTCGAGCGAGTTTTTAACAAACCTCTTGTGCGTTGTAGCTGCGTATCATTTGTAACTACTCGTAATTTTATGATATCTCAATAATATATTTGTCTAACACTGGACAGTATGAGTTAAAATGAAAACCTTTACAATTTATTGACCGATTAATTTTATAGGGACATATTCATAAGACCCAATCAGTTTTCTTCCAATGACTCTGATTAATACAAAAGCATCGCGGAATTTATAGACAGATTAACTCTTAAAACAAATGACCAGATAAGAAAACTTTATTCAATGGATTTCTGAACGGTACTAAAATGTGTCAGTACTTACATATGACATAAGAACTATTTTGAAAAGAAGAATATGTTGACAACCATCACCATCTCAAACCATTTACTTTCTACTTGATAAACAATGAAGACCCAGTTCAGAGAGTTTATGTGTGATATTGTCTTTGGTATTGAACTATTTGCAAACACCAAATTACATATGACCTTGTGAAGTGTCCATTCTTGCAATTCACTGACGCAACACTATAAAATATAGTTTAATCATGCTGTTGATTAACGCACGTGGGTGCCTAAAAGCAAGCGTTTGCTTAATGGCGGATTACTGTGTTTTTACATTACATTCGTCCTGTGTTACGATCTGCCTTGGTAACCAATAATTAAGATTGTTGTTGCGTGTTTTTGTTTGCTCAATACAGGTTGTACCGTACCATTCAACGTTCACGAACTATAGACATATGCCGGAACATCTTGAAACGATCTTGAAGCATTCTAGCAAGATATTCATTAACGTTATTCAATATAAATTACGTGTCCTGTATATTTCTAATAACAGAAGTTTCTTATTATGAAATTGGAATATGCTTTATAACATCACTTAGATAATATTACTAAATGTCGGTATCGAATACATTGATTCACACGACGTTTTAAGATATCAAACACAGGCATATATTCTTCCACTATGGATCATTACTATGTATTGTATATCAACATAAAACTATCAACGTGTGTTTGCATGGTGATGGTTTGTTACCCGTTGCACTTTCCTACCTAACTGTAGTTGGGGATATGACTAACATTGGGAATGCTAATCTGCCTTTTGCAATAATAACGGCCTCTAACAATAACTAATAGGAAAATATAGCGATTCCTCGATCCGTTGCTGATCTCCGGAACGTGCTTGGTTTGCTAACCACCATGTCCTTGATAGTACTGTCATCCTCATACATCAGAAGCTCGTCGCTCATCGGCTATATGTATGGCTAACACAATCTGCTGAAAATTATCCCTAAAGTATAACTAACGCATATGATATAATTATATGCATTAAATAGCCGTCTGTTGCTATGATGCATCGGGAAATGGTCGCCTAGATGGAGACAGGTGTTCTGGGCGAATCCCTTTGAGTGTCGAGAGGGTTTGACCCAGACACATCATCCTCGCCCGGACCCAAGACAAGTTGTACCGAACTAACCATGTTCTTGCTATCTGGCTGTTTGACGCATTCAAACGATTGATGCAATTGGAAGTAATCCAAATTGTACCAGATCGAAATTTGAACCAAATTGATGGAATCATTTATCTTTTAAGGGTCATATGATAACTTTATAATTCGATATATTTCACATTTTATAACACTTGTAGGTATATTGATTAATTTCATTGTAATATATTGAGGTTAAATGATATGTTTATGTAGCAGTGCCGTTAACTTTTGATTGATATACCGTATGACGACATGTAATGTAGATGTCAACAAAATACATGTCATGTTCAAATTTCCTTATGTATTGTAGTCAAACCAATACATGTCATGTTCAAATGTCTTAATTTGTTGTAGTCATTGAATGCCATGTTCAGGTGTCTAAATGTATAGAAGTCAACACACTGCATGTTATATTCGAGCATCTCAATGTATAATGGTCATTACTGTACATGACATGTCCAAGTACATCGATGTACAGTAGCCAGTGCATAAGATGCGATTTTCAAATGACTCATTGTATAATGGCCAAAACAGTAATGTCATGTTCAAGTGTCCCATTGTACAGTAAGTCACTGTGACACGTGTCCTGTTCAAGCTTTTCATTGTATAGTAAGTCACGGTTACACGTGTCATGTTCAAGTTTAATATTGTATAGTAAGTCTCGGTTACACGTGTCATGTTCAAGTGTTTCATTGTATAGTAAGTCACTGTGACACGTGTCCTGTTCAAGCTTTTCATTGTATAGTAAGTCACGGTTACACGTGTCATGTTCAAGTTTTTCATTGTATAGTAAGTCTCGGTTACACGTGTCATGTTCAAGTGTTTCATTGTATAGTAAGTCACTGTGACACGTGTCATGTTCAATTGTTTCATTGTACAGTACGTCACTGTGGCACGTGTCATGTTCAAGTGTTTCATTGTATAGTAAGTCACTGCGACACGTGTCATGTTCAAGTGTCTCATTGAATAACAGTCAATACGATACTGACATGTTCAAGTGTGTTATTGTATAGTAATAAATGCAATACATGTCACGCGCAGGCGTCTCAATGTGCATGTATATCCGTCAAGGAAATATACAGTGTTCAATACAGTACATACCATGTTCAAGTGTTCCAATGTAAAGTAGTCAATGCAATACATACCTTGCTCAAGTATCTGAATGTAAATTTAAAGTAGTCAATGCAATATACAGTATTCAGTACAATACATGTTATGATCAAGTGTTCGAATGTATAGTAGTCAAAACAATACATGACATATTGAAGTGTATGTACAGTAATCATTGAACTATATGTCATGTTTAAGTGTCTCATTGTGTAATAGTAGTAACTCCGATATTGTTGTGTTTGAAGTGCTTTTAAATGCAAAATTGTTTTATTCATCGCAACTGTGAAGCATAAATTTACAACCTACCGTTCAATATGCTTTACTGTACATCACTCTAGATGGTCTGAAGTACAGTAAAACCTCTCTATAACGGACACTAAATTACATCAAGTATTTTTTGTGTTAAAGGCAGGTGGCTGCTTAAAGCAAGGTGAAAGTAGAACAGAACGCTCCTATAGGAGCGTTCTGTTTTACTTTCGCCTTGCTTTAAGCAGCCACCTGCAATTATTTTGTGTTAAAGACAGGCGGCTGCTTAAAGCAAGGTGAAAGTAAAACAGAACGCCCCTATAGGAGCGTTCTGTTTTACTTTCGCATTGCTTTAAGCAGCCACCTGCCCTAAATACCAACTAATTAACACATCTTAGTGGCCGTTGTAGAGAGGTTTTACTGTATTACTAATTTAAATTCAAACAAATGACATACATGTACAGTCATTTATGGCATAGACATTCGTCACAAATAATATAGGCAATGTAATAAGAAATACAAATATCTGAAAATCCGTTTGTCACAGTAATACAGGAAGGCTTATACGCAAATTACTTCGAATCTATCTTCGGGGCTTTGCAAATATCTACGGATATATGAATTGAGTTAATGCAGATTGAAGTTAATTGACATTAGCAAACTATAGCTACTCAAATTAATGAACTCCTGGTAAAACCCTCTGGACAGCGTCTACACTGTAAAAATATAGAAGCCGTGTCTTTGCTGTTGTTGTTGTTGTTGTTTCTTGTTTTATTTCTTGCTTGGTTGTGGTTTTTGTTGTTGTTGTTTTGTTTTTTTTGTTGTTGTTTTTTTGGTGGGGTCAATTTAAACTCTACTGCAAATTAAATCCCAGTATATAGCGTATATTTAATCTTTTAAACCTTTCAACTTTAAATGCATTGTCATTTTCAAACAGTATAAACCTAGATCAGAAGGCTTCAACAAAAGCCCTCTGATCAGGGTCTGCACTGTTTGTCATTTAAACACATCTAGTAAGTTTAAGACTTTCAACTAATTGGACTCTATAACTAAACACGGATAGGCTATTCCACTCTGATACTTCAGGACTAAAAGGATTAACACTTTCCCTTTCTTTGTTTATTTCAAATTTAAATACCTACTAAATATTCATGGACAAAATGGTAATAATGACATACGGAAGATGGAACATTGTAGCCATTTTAGAAAGTATAGAAATATCTATCAAATACCATTAGTAAACAGAGCAGACCCTGATCAGACGGCTCCTATTGGAGACGTCTGATCTGGGTCTTCTCTGTTTGTATATGCGTGAAAAGGCGTTTGCATGAAGGAAAGGGTTAAACAATAACAGACAAATCAGCTTTGGACGAGTATTATTCAGTGTTATCATATATGCTCAAGAGGATATACGGATAACGAATATATATTTCCAATCAGTACGTACTAGACCATGAGACATTGTTCAGGGCAGACTTATAAATCACTCTTCTCTCCGATGATTTTCATTATAAATGTGTACAAACTCAACGTAACGTAGAACAATATATCACCACCTCTGGATTTCTGAAATAATCAGACCAGCAGAATGGCAGATAAGACAACCATTCACCTAGTGCAAAGTAATAGCTTTTATCACTGTATTCAACATTCCAATAATTCTAAACCAAATATTATCTCTGGGGGAGACTTAAGTATTCTTGATAGTGTCTGTGTACAAGCCATCCAAAGGCAATTTAGCCGATTAAACGTTTTCCTCCATGAATAGTCATGTAAGAAATAATGCCGTCAAGAATATACTTTAGATTAATTTGTAATAATAGCACATTGACAGAAGAAAGTTTGGCCATAGCAGAAAATGTAGAATCATATCTATATTATATCATAAACAGACAGAGCAAATAGGAGCCGTCTGTTCTGGGTCTACTCTGTTTACAAAGGCGTAGAAAAGTGCATTTATGGAGTAAAGAGTTAAGAGTATTGTTAACTTATTTATTTTTACTTACTGACACTGTTCCGATTCAACAATGTTCACTAACAACATAATAAATGAATATAGAGATCAGTCAAAACTCCTTTCTACAGATGAATACTCAATACAGACGTTCATTACTTTTGATCTTTCTTTTATAGATTGATAACACCGTAATGCCTAGTTCACACATTCATAAAACACAGAAAGCTACGGATATACAAGTACTACAGTGCTCCCTCCCTACAACGGCCCTCTCAATAACGATTCCCTCCTTACAACAACGCATGTCACTGTTTCCCAAACAACAAAGCTCCAGAAACAACTTTTTCCATCGTATTTTCTTTATGCCTCCATCAAACCCTATGTTGTGACCACTCTTTAGAATCGTCACTTTGTGACGATTCTAAATAGTGGTCACAACATAGGGTTTGATTGAGGCATAACGGATTTAGTTCTCGAAATGCACCTTATCTGGGGATCTGCAAACAAGCTAATTATGTTTGATTTTCCCTCTCTATAACAACTCCCTCTGAACAACACATACAATATTCGTATCCCAAAGGGTGTCGTTGTAGAGAGGGAGCACTGTACTACGTATGACTACGGCTTAAATACGGAAAGCTACGGACCAGTACAGATTGCCACGAATGATGCCGGATCGTATCCGTAGCTAATCCGGCGTCTAATCCGTGAATGTGTGACCGTCAAAGCCCGTTGGTACCCCATTGTGTGCATCCGTATCGCACTACGGAAATTGGAATTTCGGGGTCATCTGTGAGATCTAATCCGTAGTAGAACCGGCGAGATGATCTATGAATGTCTACAAAGTTAAGTGATATACCGTCTGATATACAATGACATATCACAGTTTGGTTCTTTGACAGCATTCATCATTTCAATGTGTTGCTATATCAAATCCTTCCAGACAGAGGATATTCCTCAAATATACGTTCCGGTGTCCGTTATAGCTGGGATAACTCGTTGCAATATTTGTGACACACCGATATTTGCTTTCAAATGGAACTATCGGTTTTATCATGTTTAAAGCAAATGTATTGCAAATGATAGAATGTTAAGAGGCCGCAGAAGCGATACATAAACACACACTATACACACACATTTGTGTCCCCCCCCCCCACACACACACATACATACACAAACATATACATATACCACTTAATTAATATTCAGACAAGGATGAGTCAGCTTTATATATTTGCAGCCAGATATGCGCATCACGCTTCTCAGACGTGTAGGTAAACAACGAGCAGTGAGCCGTGAATTTACTTTACATTTTGGAACGTTCCACGATTTAGGGGTGTCGGCATTGCTGCAGTCCATCTAACTAAGGGCAAAGTCACGATTTTTTCATGCAGGTTTTTAATATATAAAACAGACAGAATGCTGATTCCAAAAAAACGTGGACTTCGCTGATTTTTATGGTTCACTGCTCGTCGTTTACTTATACTAGATAACCTGATTTACTAAACATAGGAGTACTAGAAATCCTAAACTGGAACTGTATTCATGCGCGCGATTAGGCGAAATTAATACAAGGGAAGTAACTCTTACTGAATTTTACCAACAAGTCTTAGTCAACGAGTTGATATAAGTAATTAGCACGGTATGAAATTCTATTTATCATATAAACATTTTATAAAAGGCTAATTAATTAACCGAACACGTTGTTTTGTAGTCCTTCAGTCATGTATATTTTACGCCAAAACGTAACGTAAATATAGGTAATGTCACACCGGGAACAAATAACGTCATTTAGTGTCACGCTTTTATGCTGCAAATGTTTGCTATTAGATATTAAAGTCGTATTACACAATGGAAATTAGTACTTCACAAAATCTATTTATTTACTTGTTTTAGGGTGTATTTAAGCGAGAAAAATTATCAAGCCTCGGTTGGTCTGTCCCTGTCGGAAACTCACTAAAGCTCGTTTCCGACTGGGAACAGACCAACCTCAGGTATAGAAACCTACACACCCAAACACACGCACATACACGAGATAAACACAGAACACCTCAACAAACACTCCAAGTACAAAGACACAAGACAAACAAAAGTAGGGGTAACGAAGGTACAGTAAAACCTCTATTAACCGACCGTTAAATTTTGTATGAATATCGATCTTGGAGACAGGTGGCAGCTTAATGCAGGGTGAACGTCATGCAGAAAGCTCCTAGAGGAGCTTTCTGCATGACTTTCACCCTGCATTAAGCAGCCACCTGCTTGAAAGTATCTAAATTCTTATCTACTAGAATTCCGGTTAAGAGAGGTTACACTGTAGTAACGACTTGCAATTGGAGCGGTCAGTGGTAAAATCCCCACTGAGTGTTTAAACCAGGTTACAGATGTCCTTACCTCACACTTATCTCAAGGTCACCCTAGCTTAACAAATAGTGTAAATAAAGGTATCCCCGCCAGCCTTTCCGACACCATAGAAGACGGTAAACACATGACAATATGTAAAACATGCATAAAAACGGTGAAAAATCCGTAAAATATGTTTAAACAGTTATAATTACCCCACTGGGAAACAAACTACCTGCTCAAACATGGGTCTGTTGTAATGCTAACTACAGTAGAACCCAGCTAATGCGACGACTTAATATATAAACATGGGTGTCTTTATAAGCAGGTGGTTGCTTAACGCAGGAAAAAGTAATGCAGAAAGCTCATCTAGGTCGCATTAGTGGGGTTTTACTGTACTTCAAATTCGAACAAGCTTTTGAGAAACCAGTGTCAGACAGCTTGAACATCCTGATGAAACGCCAAGTAACTCGGACTCTCATCTGAATCGACATTGTTTGCAAATAAAAGTCAGTTTATGGCGACTTAAGGGCTAGCTGTACAGGAAATTAGACGTCTAGTGTTGGCAAATGTTAATTTGTTCAGCTATGTCGAAGTCCTATATTTAACCAGTTGGTGGTCGCTTAAAACAGAGTTCATTGTATTCATAAATAACTTTCTGCTCACCTCGTATATCTTCCAGTTAGATCTATAAAGAAGCTTAGTAATGTATAGTTCAAAGTCGACTATTGTGTGAAACCATTGGTTAATACTACATTGTATTCGTAGTGTGAACATATGTGGGAGCTACTGTGTAAATGTGTTATCCATGGTCGTGTCAGGTGTATAAAAATACAGACAAGGACTATATCTCATCCAAAGTGTTATAACGTATGTGTCGCCTAATGTCTAGTGTGTTTTTACCCCCTTGAGAGAAAGTGCAGACTGCTAAAACATACCGTTTAAAACGTTTTATGATGTAAAAATAATCTTGTTCCTACAAAACGTGACTTGCTTTGTATCTCGAAACACCTGTTTCATGGGAATTCAAGCTGTTTACCACTAGATCGATACAAACGGTAATCGAATCGAAATACAGTATAACCTCTCTATAACGGCCACTAAAGTACATCAAGTATTTTGTGTTAAAGGCAGGTGGTTGCTTAAAGCAAGGTGAAAGTAAAACAGCACGCTCCTATAGGAGCGTTCTGGTTTACTTTCACCTTGCTTAAAGCAGCCACCTGTCCTAAATACCAACTAATTAACACACTTCATATGCCGTTATAGAGAGGTTTTACTGTAATGTCTAGATATGCGCAGATAAAGAATTAGTTTCAGTTGGCTTTATGTTTTCCATATAGAAATGCATATACCTTACAATAATTAACTTATCCAATTCCCCGATTAATATTGCTGTAATGAATTATGACATCATCAACATTTATTTGTTAAACAATGGTAGTGTACACCACGTGTTCATTTATGCCTATATCATTGTACATGTATAAGCATACCGATCAGACCCGGATTAGTCGACTTACACAGGAAACACCCAAGCCGGGTCTTCTATGTTTGCAAAGAAGTTCAAAGATGTATATGTGAGGGAAATGATTATGTTCAATGTATTTAGGAAATGAGAAATCAGACATTGCATTGTTTTAGTATGGCTATATTAATCAAGTTGTATTAAAGCTAAATATGCTAATTTATAACTGGTATTCTTGAATCATTATCTAATGCGTTCGTCTGATAGCTTGTCTTGGATTCCATTTGATACATCTAGGGTTATTATAACTTCAATGTAGTTTTTAATTACTAGTTCATTGTAGTTATTTTATTTGTTATTTTGAAATCAAGGCAACCAAATAAAAACAACTTATTTTAGAGAGGAACAAGACAGTGGAATCCAAGTACAGTGCTCCCTCTCTACAACGACACCCTTTGGGATACGAAAATTGTATGTGTTGTTCAGAGGGAGTTGTTATAGGGAGGGAAAATCAAACATATTTAGCTTGTTTGCAGATCCCCAGATACGGTGTATTTCGAGAAGTAAAACCGTTATGCCTCAATCAAACCATATGTTGTGACCACTCTTTAGAATCGTCACAAAGTGACGATTCTAAAGAGTGGTCACAGCATAGGGTTTGATGGAGGCATAAAGAAAATACGATGGAAAAAGTTGTTACTGGAGCCGTGTTGTTTCGGAAACAGTGACATGCGTTGTTGTTAGGAGGGAATCGTTATTGAGAGGGTCGTTGTAGGGAGGGAGCACTGTATCATGATAACTAGCAGGCATTGTGTTTATCAGTCAGTACCTACCTATAGTCTACCACTTCTACTGTTATATTTGAACACACATTTCGACGTTTGAAATTGTTTTAATACGCGCACAAATGTGCATGATTTCAATAATTTAAATATTAAATTATACCTTATGCCTGAATCTTTGGTAAGTTATTCAGCAGTTGTCTATATTATAGTTAAATCATCATTTATAAATGTAATCTGCATGACCATGTACGAGGCGATTCTAATGAGTACCAGCAATATAAGATTTCTGCTCATTAAATAGATCTGTACACACTGTATATGATCATGGCCTCATCCATCTAAGCGACGGGATACTCCATCATTATGTACGATGAGTACTGGTCCAGTTAACCTTTAGCCTGCTGAGCAAATTATTTTTACCAAGTTTTTCACCTACTACATTTTCAAAATTCAAACTATAATTAATGTGTCTACCTAATTGCAATCAGGGTGTCAAACAGTTAGGATCCAGATGAGACACCGAGTTACTCGGTGTCTCATCTTGATCTAAACTGTTTGCTTGGGTATTCACTCAGCCGCCCATATCAGGCTTAAGGTTAATTAATTAGAAACGTCCCGTACAAGCGATGTTAATGAGTAGAAGACTTATATTGTTGGTACTTGTTAGAATCGCCCCAGCGAGTGATTGGCTGAATAATGTTAAATCATATTTTGACTAGTGTGGCTGAGTACTTCTCTCATCAAAATCCTTATAAGTTATGTATTCCTTGACGAAAGGAAATAAGTGATCCATTTCTTTGTTCCGTTTGGGACAAACCGTAATCAGAAAAACCCACACATATTATATCATGTATAAGTAATGTGATATCAGTCTGTGAACTTAAGATTATATGTATTTTTTCAGACCTCTAATTGTCCTTTAGGCTAGAAATAATACAACGTTAGATCAGATCTAGCAATGTCTGGGCGTCGAGTCCCGATAACATTGGTAGACCCTCGAACTTTCACACTGCGAGCAAAATTGGTTTGATGATATGATATTTTCAACAAAACATATAAAGTATTCTTCACTGTTTTTCTTAAATGACGCATGTTTTATTTTACCTGATGAGTTTGTTTTACTCTTTGACGACCAAACGTAAAAGCAAAAGAGTAACTCTATAAAACAATATGCTTCCGGCAGACGAATGTAATATTCTTTTTTCAGCGCACAGGAATACTCTATGGATTGCGATAGAATGTAATTCACCACCAACACTCATTGGGGAGTGACGAAAATGATCACTGTCCAGAAAATGAAACTTGCTCCGAACTAAATTGAAAATGCAGCTACTGTGAATGATGTATTTCCTTCACGAGTCAATCATTTTCTTAAGTACGACTTATCTTATACTCCCGCTTTTTTGCGACATTTACACAATATATATTCTTGTTTCTTCTCCGGATGATCGTGCGGTTGGTGCGCAGTGATACTTAACCCTTATCTCTCCATTCGCAACATGATCCGCATTTGCAAATAGATTGGTGTATAAAATAGTATGCCTCCGACAGAAGAATGTAATATTCTTTTTGCAGCGCACAGGAATACTCTATGGATTGCGATAGGATGTAATTCACCACCGCCACTCATTGGGGAGTGACGAAAATGATCACTGTCCAGAAAATGAAACTTGCTCCAAACTAAATTGAAAATGCACCTACTGTGAGTGATGTCTTTCCTTCACGAATCAATCATTTTCTTAAGTATGACTTATTATATATTCTCGCTTCTTAGCGACCATTTACACAAGAAATATTCTTATTTCTTCTCCGGAGGATTGTGCGATTGGTGCGCAGCGACACTTAACCCTCCTCTACCCATTCGCGACATAATCCACATTCACAAAGATATTGGTGTATTGGTGCATTGGTATATTGACATTCGATCAATAGTTTCAAAAACAAATCGGAAGTAGTTATAATTTTACCACCACATTTGGGCAGACCTGAATTGTTCACAACAGGAAAGCGTTAATATGGGTATAACATCTAAATAGAACAGACCAAGAGTGTTCTTGTCAGAGTTTGCATGATTAACCCATTACCGCATAGGCTATATTTAGACTCAACCTCTTTGAATAAAATCTACCGAAAAGGAGCAGTTATTACAGAAAAGAAACATTTTAGAATTGTGTAGTTTTTAAATCATTGTGATAAATAGAGCATTTGCTCCTAAGGAGCAAATGCTCTATTTATCACAATGGTTTCAGAAAGTGACTTTTACAGATGCGTCAAACGGCGTCAGTGTGAGGGAATGGGTTAGCATATTTGCATTTGCCAAATGAGCGTGTACTCATTGGTTTTTTTAAGTGATAGTCTCTACTTGCAACACGTGTTAAAACTGCCCAAGAATTAAATAAATCATTAATTTGTTAACCCTTCGCTTGCTATTCACGTCAATATACATACCTGTAAATAGTGAAGACCCAGATGAGACAGCTCCTGCAGGAGCTGTCTCATCTGGGTCTGCACTATTTACAAGTTGATTGTGCAACCAGTGCACTCTACAGCAGTGAATGCACAGCAAAATACGTGTACATAGTGAAGATATATGTAATTATACAACCGGGCACGGTTAAAGAAGGAGAAATGTATTTTAAAATTCAGCAAGAGAAGGGTTAATATACTCAAAGAAATACCAATCGAATAAACACTGAAGAAGGCAACATGTGTTTTTGTGTTTGATATCGAATGCCCGTTGTTATTCGCCAATGTATTTATTTAGGTTGTGTTTTAGTTTCGTGACTGTTCGACATAGGTCAATAGTATATTGTTGTACAAAACAGTATTGCAAGTATGGAGGAAAAATGTTTATATTGTATCACAGGGCCATGTTTCGATACGAGTTCAAGTTGGCAATCTTCATAATGATTGCATACAACAAATACAAAAGTTTATAATGTTATTGAAAACATGCGTTTAACGTAAGAACTATCAGTTTAAGGTAAATAATGTAAATAAAGCGGAAATATTCTTTTTTCGCTGTTTGACATTGGAAATATTTTATATTGAATGGTGTTGATGATATATACGAAGGTGTGTTAATGATATATACAGACCTGTGTCAATAATATATACATACGTGTGTCGGTAATATATACAGACATGTGTCAATGATATACCCAGAAGTGTGTCAATAATATATTCTGAGGTGAGTCAAAGACATGTACAGAAGTGTATCGATAATATATAGAGAAGTGTGTCAACGACATCTACAGAGATGTGCCAATTATATATACAGACGATTGCCAATGATATATACAAAATATGTTCATGTCATATACAGAAGCGTGTCAACGTCATATACTGAAGCGTGCCAACTACATATATAGTATTTCAAAGACAAACCATATATAGAAGTGTGTCAATGATACATACAGAAGTATGTCAATAATATATACAGAAATGTGTAAAAGACATATACAGAAGTATGTCAATAATATACACAGAAATATGTGAAAGATATATACAGAGATGTGTCAATGATATATCCAGACGTGCGCCAATAACATATCGTGAAATCGATAAAGGAACATGTCAACGACATATCCAGAGAAGTGTCACAGGCAATATATACACACGCGACAAAGACATAGAGAGAAGCTTATTTATCGCACATACGCAAGTATGTTAACGCATTTTCAGACGTGTGTTAAGAACATAATATTGTACAGATGCGTTCAATCACATATACAGAAGCGCATTAGCGGCATTCACAGACGTGTGTCGGCGACTTAGTTACATGTAAGCGTGTAAGCAACATATGCAGATGCCTGACAAACACAGAAGTGTACACGACATAGACAACCGAATGTCAACGACATATACATACGAGGGACAACGAAACATATAAAGGGGGGGGTGGTACATTGTATATACAAAGGCATATCAGTGAAATATACAGCATTTCAATGACATATATAGAAACGTGTAAACCAAATACACATAATAGTGTCAACAAGATATACAGAGGTGCATCAACGACATACACTGAAGCATGTCAACGTCATAGGCAGAAGCGATATGACATTAAAGAATCGTATCATCGACGTATAATTAAGTGCGTCAACACGTGTGTAAACGACATGTCAGCAGAGGCAAAGCTATGTCGACGACATATACAAAACTATGTCGACGACATATACAAAAGTATGTCGATGTATGACATATACAGAACATATGCAGACACAGTCATGTCAACGATAAATACAACAGCATGCAAACACTATATTTAGAAGTGTACCAACGACATATACATAATCGTACCAAAGACGTGTACATAACATGCCAACAACATGTACTGAAGCATGTGAACGATACATACAGAGGTATAACAGCAACATGTTTAATGCGAACGCGAATTAAATGCGTTTGTAAACAATTTAGATCCAGAAAAAAAGTCACTTCTTAGATCCCGATAATATTCTGAATCACACCAGTATCCTAGCTGTTGACACTCAAACGATATATTCTAAAATGTTTGAGGAACTGTGTGTGGTCTGTGCAACAGATCTGCGTCTAGGCAAACATCATTTACGGTACGACAAGCTTTATATGCATGGTAAGTACCTCATCTTTCTGATAATATTAGAACTGCACTTACAATGTAACATTTGGACTTAGTTCGTGTCTTTCAGATATCATGATTCTTTGAGAATCGGTGTAGCACTGAAAGTGAATGGTTATGTGCTTATAAATGTAACTTTTCTAATCGTTTTATTTTCTACAACCTAGAATGCACTGTCATCTATCCGCTAGCTTTGAAACATCCATCAACAATTTGTTTCTAGTGGCAATTGGTTTTCATTGACCATCATATATTGCAGTCGATCTAATAATTGTTTTTGCAATAAATGGAATAAAAACGTCTGTTCTTATATTTACGTGTACTGCTTCAAACCAAACCGTTACTACTTCAAAGTATTTTGATTGCCTGCGTACGTATATAATACTGTGGTTCAATCCCGGGTAACTACGTACTAAAACCGTTAAAATGGATGCAATAAACAACTCGCTTGATTAATATAAGGAGATTGTAACGAACTATGGCTGGTCGTATGGGGTCAGGTTATAATGTGACAGGATGTAGTACTATGCAACTGTCTGCGACATGTTGCATACGTTGGCATGGGCATTATTGGTGGATAAGGAAGAGAGTATGGTTTTTATAGATAAGAAACACCCCCTGCTAGAGCCATTCGTGGGACATAGTGAGTCCGTTTAAAGGCCATTGTTAGTTTCGCTTGTATCTCATTTACACATGCTATCAGTTGAACTACAGTTATTTCTTTAATGTCACCTTCATAGATATACCAAAAGTATATACAGTAAAACCTCTCTATAACGGCAACTAAATTGTGTTACCCACTACCCGTGGTGTCATGTGTCAGTTTATAAGCTGTACCTCAAACTTATTAGACATCACTTATACCTTAGAAAGGTATTGAACGTGCACCTCAATCTTCTGATGGATATCACCGAAGTCGACCGGGCAACCAAACCATTTAATTTGCATGCCCTTAATTATGTATGAATGGCCGTAGTGCAAGATAGATGATCAGAATATCGCCGTTACTGAAAAACGCAGTCATCATTGTATTGCAATCCCTTATCTGTTGACATAATATTATTATATACATGTACAGTAAAACCCCGCTAATGCGACCACCTAAATGAGTTATTGTTATGGGTGCTAGATCCAGGTGGTAGCTTAATGCAGGACAAAAGTCATGCAGAAAGCTTTCTGCATTACTTTTGCCCTGCATCAAGCAACCACCTGCTTATAAAGACATCCATGTTTATTCATTAAGTGGTCGCATTAGAGGGGTTCTACTGTAGTTCCATTGAGATACCACATAGTAACCACCTGAATGTATGAAACTGTCATTTGTAGACCTGATCATAGTGTTCCTAGAGGAGTCTCTAATCAGGGTTTGCACTATTTGTCATTCAAAATCCTCTCACAGCTCTGGCGGGCTTTATAACATTTTCCAAGAAGAATTAAAATCAGTGTTTACAAATTGACTACAAGCATCATAATTATTATATTTATCACATAACTTATTTCGACTAAAATGCTGTTTTGGACAGGCCATACATGTATATTTCTACATGACGTCATGGTGTTTCTACATATGTTACAGCTTAAAAATGTGCAATATTGAGAAATGTGTAATGGCTATATTAACTTGAGTACAAGCCGGGGTATGTGATAAATTACATGTATGTCAGCTGTTGTTTTTATAATGGCATGTGTACACAGGTCTGTGAGGTAATGGTAGAAATTGTGGAGTAACGTCAATAATAATGCATAAACTAGCAGAGCAGACCCTGATCAGACAATTCCAACAAGAACCGCCTGTTCTTGGTCTACTCAGTTCGAAAATGTGTGAAAATGGCATTCCAATGAAAGAAGGGTTACTCTTATGGTGTTAAGTACGACATGGCGTGCATGTACAAACAGTCCGGATCCTGATGGAACGCCGAGTTACTCGATGTCTCACCCGGATCAACATTGTGTGACACTGTCAATAGATTCTCAACCGCGACTTAACCCTTTCATTCATATAAACGCATTTTGGCGCATTTGCAAACAGAGTAGACCCAGATCAGACGGCTATGCCAATGGAATTTGATAGATTTGTTTCTTTACTTCCTAAATTGGCCACAAAGTTTCACCTTCCATATTTCATTATTATTTTCATTTTGTTCATGAATATTCAGTAGGTATTAAAACTTGAAATAAATATAGAACAGGGAATGGGTTAACTCGAATTTACAAACAATTTCGATGCAATGCATGAATAGTTTCGTTAATATCTTGGTAACAGCTCGGTCGAGTCGGAAGTAGGCTAAATGGCACCAGCTCCAAAGTAGAGGTTACTTTTTGTTGCAGCGGAATACGGTTTAAATGAAATGTATTCCAACTTACATGTCAATCATTTAATTACTACAATTTTCCACAAAATTATATCATGTATGAAATTAATGTAATTACTGTTAGCAATTAAAATCAAAATCTTCCATCTCGTATGTGTGACATGTTCAGGCTGATGTGACACATGCTCATGTAAGGAGGACTGTCAATTTTATGATGATGAGTATATTCCATGAATATTGTCCTAAAGTCAAAATACTAACTATCCTCCTATTGTAACATTGACGTTTGGACAATTTCGGTAAACAAATATCTATTAGTTTATTTTATTCCGTTGTAACTAGTTCCATTGATTATATAACACAGTCGTGCGATCAAGAGAGTACTTGATGATATGAGAAATCTGTGCTCGAGTATCGAAATGAAATTTTATAAATCAACATTCAAAAGAACTCTGACAGAAACGCACGAAGGTCAGGATTTATGGAACAGAAATTATAATTTATAATTCGCATTTGCCTGAATGTCAACCTATAAATACATTCTTCTTCACAGAAAAAAAAGTGAGAGATTTTTCCATTTACCGAAAGAATAACAGAAACAAAACGATACCTCATGAAGCCTGAAACTCGTATTTGTAATTACAGTCGAATCTCGAAAACAAATCTCAAAAAAACAATTACCCCATAAATACGCTTTTGCAAACAGAGTAGACCTAGATCAGACGGCTCTGTAGGAACCGTCAATATCAGGTTCTGCTATTTGTGCTTAATATGCAACAGTATAGATTATCATTCTACAGTTTCTACCATTGCCAAAATAGCATGTGCTCAGGTGTGACCATACTAATTAATCTTTATCAATCAATATTTATGATATCATTATTCCTTACATGAATAATCATAGATTTAAGGTTTGATATAGGAATCCTTTAAAGCAGGTGGTTGTTTCATGCGTGGCAAAAGTAATGCAAAATATCATATGGTATTAAGATACGACTCGTTTTAGAATCTGGAACTATACTTGTGGGTTCTCGTATTAACGAGACCTTACTATACACAAGTTTATTCATTTCCTCCATAAATGAAGATCAATAACATATATACAGACAACAATGTAAACAGTAAAAAACGTAAGTGTGGGTGGTTGTATTAGCGAGATTTTACTGTACATCAACAAATCTACATTGAAACTTAGTCCTTTGAATACGTAGGCCTCTGTATGAGAAAGTTAGCGAACAGTATAAACATAAGTATAAACATAAGTATAAACAAAAGTGTGACGTTACTATACATCAACAAATTTACATTGAAACTTAGTCCTTTGAATATATAGAACTCTGTATGAGAAAGTTTGTAGGGAATGTCATTGAAGTCACTAATGAAATGTGATTTTGTAATTCTGTTGCGAAAAATAGTGTTGGAATAGGTATCAGTGTTACGGAAACTATTGCTACTCAAACAGACTATTAACATAAAATACCATGGATCTAATAATTACCGTTGTGTCGATTTTGCTCAATAAATGTATCCTTAACATACAGTTTTATACAGTAAAAGTCCAACATCTCTTAACTCATCCCTTCCGTGAATATTAATTCATTATTTTATGAATATTTATGGACTGTGTTTCTGTAATCACATGTTTGGCTTTGACAGAAACTTCAGAAATTCAGAATTATATCTAAAAAACCCATGAGTAAACCATGATTCGGTAGCTCCTACATGTTTTCTCTGATCTGCTTCTTCTCTGTTTGCAAGGGTGCCATGAGTCGTCTACAAGAGGGAAAGGGTTAAAGAATAGTGTCAGGTACTTCTCTAAAGTCGACTTAGTTAAAAAAAAGTTTGTTCTGTAAGAATTGTGATTAACATAACCAAAGCCAATATTCGTTTGCGATGACATCGATTTGTTACAAGTATCTGTAGTATTAAAATACGTCAAAACTTAGGAACTACTTCAAACACATCGTTAATATGATAAATACATATTTTTACCGGCTAGTTGTGTCATACTACACGTTTCACCGGCTAGTTGTGTTATACTATACGTTTCACCGGCTAGTTATGTCATACTACAAGTTTTACCGACCAGTTATGTCATATTACACGTTTCACAGGCTAGCTGTGTCACACTACACGTTTCACCGGCTAACTGGGTCATACTACACGTTTCACCGGCTAGTTGGGTCATATTTTACGTTTCACCGGCTTATTGGGGGCCATACTACACGTTTAAATCGTCTACTGCTGAGTACTTGAACTGACTAAATTAGCCTGTTTTGACAATATTTCTTCAGTTGTATCACTTTTACATTGAACGCCTACCTAAGCTTAGAGAATAGGTCCATCTAGCAGGAATGATACATGAAGAAAAATTCTTTTTACACTGCTAACCTTGGATATTTGGTTCCAGACAGTTTCGCCGACTGTCAGTCGAGTTGGTCTCTGGTGAACTGGTAGATCTGCTCAGGAATTACTTAGGGGAACAAAGGGTTGTAAATCCCACTGAGACGGTAGGTCCCCTGATGCCCATTCAACGTGGGCTGGTTCCGAAGTATATGAATTGCCTCCCGCACGTGGTTATATTGCATTACGTGGTCTGTAAATGAACGTTTATGCCACTCTGTCTCTGACTGTCTACGTTCCGTCCTTGTGAACGCTCTATTGCCGAGCGACTGAACTCCCTTCTTATGTTCCCCGAGTCTTGTTTTGAATTTACGACCAGTCTCCACTATGTACACTGAATCTGGTACACACAATTGCACACCTCGTTGTCTTGTATTTGGGATGTACAAGCAGATTATTGAGTGTCTGATGTGGGCGACGGCGATGATGTGGTTCTGGAGACTCTCTGTTCACTATCCGAAACTCCCTTGATGTAAGGGATAACAACCATGCCATTGGACGTCTCAGTGTTATTTGTCTTTTCATGTTTCTTAGCACTAGTCTGACCTTTCTGTCTTAGTTCTAACACTTACCTAAGCGTTTCCAACTTATACACGATGTATGTTGGTTTGATTGTCAAACAAAATAATGTTTTATCTTGCAGTATGATATAACGTACACTTCTAGAAGATAATTGGATTTAGTTTTGATCATAACTATAGATTATGCATGATATATCGCGATGAATTATTTGAGAGATAAATAGGAGAATCCCACAAGTAAAAGTCTGGTGTTAAGAACTAAGCATTAACCCTTTATTTCATAAGTGTGCCTTTCCACGTCCCTGCAAACAGAGTAGACCTAGATCAGACGGATCCTATTAGCAGTCAGATCAGGGTCTGCTGTGTTTGCTTATTGAATAATATAGATTTTATTCCACATTTTCTGTTTGGCAAAATAGTTCATGTGTTTATATACCATTTTAGATATCAATTCAACTAATAATCAAGCTTTCACCATTCCTTTCATGAATATCCATAGAGTAAAGGGTCAACCAGTGGTGAGAGTGGATTTCATGAAGTTTTCCGTGTTATATGTTATAGTTTCAGTATTCTACCAGGCCATATTAAACTCCCAGAATATTAACTTAGTATTTTACAACGCCGCCTCGAGTATTATCAGATTGGTAGGGTAGTTTGGTTACTCTAATACTATTGTCCCTTGTTTTATTTTCTCGTCATAACCTATTCCGATCTGTAATACACTACATATGAATAAATGCATGTAGGTGGTGAGGGACGTTACCATTGGCCAGTCTTGACAGTGTATGCATTTTGTTAATACTATACACCTTTAACAATTTACATTTACATCGCAACAGAAAAGAAATGAGATTAACGTTACATACGTGTGTTCTACATGACAAATGAAGCCTTATAGCTTTGAGACAGTTGCTCGCTTGTCTTAACGTTTGAATAATTTACAGGCTGTACGTTTCATTGATACAAAACATCAAAATCAAATGACAATAAATACCTTGCCGGCGAAAAATCGATTTTGATACGAGATAAACATAATCTAATAGAAAGTTCCTTCTAGTATTATATACGATTTTATTATCCTCGCGCAAATCATAATGACGTTTCATAGATCATTTAGTTTTTTATTACTTTCTCTTTATCCGACAACGCGCTTTACAACCAGGCGGTGTTTACCATATCATTATGGTGCGTAAAATGTACATTTTATCTTCAATTCTCAGAACTAATCTCATACAATCATTACACCTTTTATTATTTGATCTTTGCTTCGGACGGTCTTAGATTTCTTGTTTTGTTACATATTTATCTAGTTCTAACAATATTTCGATATATTTATTCTTCTTGGAAAACATGTAACGACAAATAGCTTTCGCACATTAATTAATATAGCTTTCCCTGTAAGAGTTAATTGTTATACAAGTGACGTAAAGTGACTGGTCAGGCATCTGTCTCTAGACGGTATATTATGTGCAGGTACAGTGCTCCCTCTCTACAACGACACCCTTTGGGATACGAAGATTGTATGTGTTGTTCAGAGGGAGTTGTTATAGGGAGGGAAAATCAAACAGTATTAGCTTGTTTGCAGATCCCGAGATAAGGTTATTTCGAGAACTAAAACCGTTATGTCTCTATCAAACCCTATGTTGTGACCACTCTTTAGAATCGTCACAAAGTGACGATTCTAAAGAGTGGTCACAACATAGGGTTTGATGGAGGCATAAAGAAAATACGATGGAAAAAGTTGTTTCTGGAGCCTTGTTGTTTCGGAAACAATAAAATGCGTTGTTGTAAGGAGGGAATCGTTATTGAGAGGACCGTTGTAGGGAGGGAGCACTGTATATGTCGTTTAGTATTGGCATTTGAATCATTTTCATTAACCCTATTTCTCAATAGCTTGACGTTATGCAGGTCGAAGATGATATTGTATTTTTCAGCATGAGAGGGTTAGATAATGCCATAGTTCTCTGTATGTTTCAGCATGAGAGGGTTAGATAATGCCATAGTTCTCTGTATGTTTCAGCATGAGAGGGTTAGATAATGCCATAGTTCTCTGTATGTTTCAGCATGAGAGGGTTAGATAATGCCATAGTTCTCGTATGTTTCAGCATGAGAGGGTTAGATAATGCCATAGTTCTCTCTTGGGAAGTAAAACAATGCCACTAAATTTGATTACCGAGGAGGGTTAATTGATTCCATAGCTCTCTCAGAGGAAGTAAACCAATGGCGTTTCATTGGCTTGCTTGGGAGCGTTAATTATTATCATCGTTCTCTGTTGGTAAGTAAAACCGGGCAAATGTATGGGCTTGCTAAGACGAATAACTGGTGTGGTGGAATAAAAGAAGACAATTTCATTGTCTATTCAATGCCATAGTTTTCTCTTAGAAAGTAAAACAGGGTAATTCCATTGGCATTTGGAGGATAGTTAAATAACGCCATAGTTCTCAAATGTAAATGCCATACTATCGTTTATTGTTCCTTTTCTTTTACACGGTCATAATGTTAGCCACGCGGATATATTCAGTTCCTAAAATGGATCAAATGTGTGTGCTTATATTAAAATAAACAGCACACTAAATGTCTAACTGTCCTTCCGATCATAGTCACGTCAAAGTCATTTACCTATTGTATAATGTGTACATTGAATAACCCACAAACAGTATTGCATTAAACAGTCAGAGACCAGCAAAACAAACCCAAATGTTTGTTTTCAACTAGAAAATGTTCTAAATTTTGACCCAATGTATACAGGGTTAATTCAGATATTATGTTGCAACGAACGCTTTACATGGGTAATTAAAGCATTTTAAAAATTTAAATAAAATAAATACCCTACTAGGTAAGACTTTTCGATAAGGAGAACATTCCTGAATATATCGTTGGTCCGCTTTTGTTTATTCAAGCAATTAAGACTAGTATAAACTTTTTTGTAATACTTTCAGGGAAAATATATCTAAATGACACTGTTCTCATCATTTACAAACTTTAGTGATGATAAGCATCAGGATGTTGGTTCAGTTCGGAATTCCATTGGAGATAAGATTGAATTAGTTTCTTGCCATACATATATTATAAAAGTGTTGCTCAACAACAGTTCGATACAAGTGTAAAACCTAAACTCATATCTTTGATCGCAAGTACATAATTATTCTTGAAAGTAACATATCGAAATACAAGCACTCTCAGTCTAGCTGCAAACATAGTCCTAATCTCTTAATATGTTTGTACTTGATATCAGCTGATATTTTTGTTGTTGGAATGAAGACAAAGGCTTAAAATACATTCACCGCAGCAGGTAGAATAATTGTTGAAAGCCTGTTTAGTTTATCTGCCCGAACAAAACATGCACAAAAACATTTCATATGTCTACAATTAATTTGAAACACTCAATGAACCTAAAACATACACTTTTTATCAGCGGATTTCTTAACAAATTAACCTTATATCGAACATTAACCCTTCGCTTGCTGAATTTTAAAATACATTTCGCCTTCTTTACCCATGCCCTGTTGTATACTTACATATATCTTCACTGTGTACAAGTATTTCGCTGTACCATCACTGCTGTGGAGTGCACTGGTTGCACAATCAACTTGTAAATAGTGCAGACCCTGATGAGACAGCTCCTTCAGGAGCTGTCTCATCTGGGTCTTCACTATTTACAGGTAGGTATATTGACGTGAATAGCAAGCGAAGGGTTAATATTGGTGTAAGCTGTATTTATTCTCATAAAGCTTATATATACTTTGTAATCATAAACGTATTGGTTAATGCAGTAGAACCTGTCTTAAGCGACCATAAAATGAGGTTTAAATAAGGGTCTGTAAGCCAGGTGCTAGCTTAATGCAGTTCTAAAGTAATGCAGAAAGCTCCTAGGAGCTTTCTGCATTACTTTTGCCCTGCATTAACCAACCACCTGCTTTTTAAAGAATATTATATCCAATCAAGAAACTGTCGCTTAAGATATGTTCTACTGTACTAGCTGAACTAGAACCAGAGTTTACTATTACTTGTCATTATCGAAGATGACGTACATGCTGCATACATTATAGTCCACACCGATATGAACTGGTCCTGTCGTTATAAAAGCTTTTGTATTTGAATCTGAGTTCACTTTTAATAATCCGATTGGTCACAGTTTAGCAAACTCGAATAGTTGACCAATCATATACTTGATACTGACTTAAGGTCAGAAGTTCTGCATATTCGAACTTTAAACTATGGGGCGGAGTGTTGCCCGTTGCGATGTATTATAGAGTTTACAAGTATTCCAACTTCTCATAGTCGTAATTATCATCATCAGTATCTCATATATCATAGTTGTTTATGGTTTACTGCCGCAGTCGCTTCTATTTGGTTTGCAACGGTAGGGACCATTTAATCAGGATCTCAAAAGTTTGTCTAACAAATTATTTTCTCCAGTGATAATTTATTATATGTTTTTAAAGTGATTATCAGAAACGGGAGAGATTGTTTAACTATTCAATAAATTAAGAGTTAACATACAGAAAACGAAATGAGACAACAACTGGCAAACTGCTATAATAGTATCTGGTGATGATACGTTAAGACACTAACCAAAACATCAAATAAAGATAATGTTTATGTCACAATCCCGTTTCAATCAGTTACTTAAAATACCAATCAGTTACTTAAAATATCGTTATATTTTAGTATAGATTGTTCATTTACATGAACAATCCACATGCCCAGACCAGGATTCAAAGCTCAGCGGTGAGGGGCTAAGTGTCAACCGAAGGCATAACCACAGAGGTCCCGAAAATAGAAACAAATTTATATATTATAGTCAATAGTCACGTTATTTGCTGCCGTCGTGTACGAGCTCAATTTAGATGTGTCTGCGTCGTACTTGTTCCGCGACGTGTATGAGCAAACAAAACGAGCAATGACGTTAATTGACACACAACACACCGTGTTGATATTAATTTAAACTAATAATCATGATGTCATCATTCCTTTCATGAATAGGCATAGGGTAATGGGTCAACCAGTGGAGAGAGTGGATTTCTTGAAGTGTTCCATGTTATATGTTATAGTTTCAGTATTCTACCAGGCCGTATTAAACTTCCAGAATATTAACTTAGTATTTTACAACGCCGCCTCGAGTATTATCAGATGAGTAGTTCGGTTACTCAAATAATATTGTCCTTTTTGTTTATTTTCTAGTCATAACCTATTCCGATCTGTAATATACTACATATGAATAAATAGGTGGTGAGGGACGTTACCATTGGTCAGTCATGACAGTGTATGCTTTTTGTTAACACTATACACCTTTAATAATTTACATCGCAACAGAATAGAACTGAGATTAACGTTAAATGCGTGTGTTCTAAATGACAAATGAAGCATAGCTTTGAGACAGTTGCTCGCATGTCTTAACGTTTGAATAATTTACAAGCTGTACGTTTCATTGATACAAAACATCAAAATCAAATGACAATATATACCTTGCTAGCGAAAATTCGATTTTGATACAAGATAAATAGAAAGATAAATCTAATAGAAAGTTCCTTCTAGTATTATATACGATTTTATTATCCACGTTAGTTACACATCGTTTCATAGATCATTCAGGTTTTTTCCCAGAAGTAAATACCATTCAAAACTATCATTTATTATTCCATTCTTGTATACTGAGGTAACTACGGGGATATATTTGTTTCCTAAATTGGATCCAATGAGTGTTCTTATAGTAAAATAAACTCACCAACAGCACACTAAACTTCCGATCACTGATATACCTACACGTCACAGTCATTGGCCTATTGTGTGATCTGTACATTGAATAACCTAAAAACAGTATTGCATTCACCTGCAAACTAAACCCAAATGTATACATTACGGTTGCTTTTTTCAACTACAAAAACGTTCTACTTTAGACCCAATGTATGCTAGGTATATTCAGAACATTGTGTTTGTAACCAATGTTTTGCAAAGGTAATTTAAACATTTTAAAAACATATATACGGAGTAACGAATTTCGATAAAGAGATATTTCCTGAACATGAATGTGTGTCCGCTGTTGTTAATTCAAGCAATTATGACTAATATAAGTTCCATAGCTACAGATAAAGGTGCGTACTCAAATACTAAATTCGCCATTTCTCCATCAAAACCTATGTTGTGACTAATCTTTAGATTTTTCTCTTCGGGACGATTCTAAAGAATGGTCACAACATAGAGTTTGATGGGAAATAAAGAAGTTGTTTATTGGAAATGTGTTACATTACGCATCTTATCTGGGCCTTTGATAAAATATTTTGGAATTTCTGCGAACATTTATCTAAACGACATTGTTCTCACCATTTACAATCTTTAGTGATGATAGGAATTAGAATATTTGTTCAGTTGGCAGTTCCATTAGAAATAAGATGAAATTGGTTTCTTGCCATTAATATATTATAATGTTTTGTTCAACAACAGGTCAGTACAAGTATAAAAACTGGACTCATATCCATTATCGCAAATACATAATTATTCTTGAAAGTAACATATCGAAATAAAGTCACTCTTAGTCAAGCTGCAAAGATGGTAGTAAGCTTTTAAAATGTGTGTACTTGATATCAGTAGATGTTTTTGTTGTTGAAATGAAGATAAAGTCTAAACATACATTCATCGCAGCAGGTAGAATCATTGTTGAAAGCCTGTTTCGTTTATAACCCCGAACAAAACATGCGAAAAAACAGTTCATATGTCTACAATTAATTTAAAAGCACTCAACGAACTGAAGACATGCATTTTCTTATCCGCGGATTTCTTAACAAATTATTTCTTAACAAATTAACCTTTAAGTTATATTTAATGTTTATGTCGGTATATAAAGCTGTATTAAATTCTCATAAAGCTTATATTTACTTTGTAATTATGTTAACACGTGTTTGGACATAGTTTTTCTTTTAGAAAAAATGCTAATATCAATTATTAAACTAATTTTGCACTGCAGCTGGGATATACATTACTAGAATCTTGTGTTTAAGGGTGTTTGGATCCTTTTGAACTGTTTCCTTTCAAAGTTTTTTTTCGTGAAAGGAGACAAACAAGAAAAGGATTGTTACATCCAGATGCGCATTATAAATTGTTTAAAATTTTGTTGACCTTGAACTGACTCTTTTCAAACTTTAGTCTTTCGTGAAAAGAGACAGTTAGAGAGGTTATTCAAAAGGAAAGGGGGAGTTAGGGTTGGGATGCCCACGTTTTTTTGTTTTTGTTTGTTTGTTTGTTTGTTTGTTTGTTTGTTTTTTGTTGTTTTTTTGTTGTTTTTTGGGGGTTTTTTAGGATCTTTCCCTTGGCTGCGTATCGGGTGACAAACGGGGCAGACCCAGAAGAGTAGGTTTCTGTACAATCCTGCTCATCTGGGTCTATACCGTTTGTAAAAGATTTATAAACTGTTTTTCCAGCGAGTTAAAAAAAAACCAGCCCGCAGAGCACACGTGGCATTCCCTTAACCCTTTCCCTTATATAAACGAGTTTTTACGCATATGCAAACAGAGTAGACACAAAACAGATGGCTCCTTGAAGAGTCATATGATCAGGGTCTGCTTTGTTTGCAAACACGATTTTGATAATCTGTTTCTTTGCTTTTTAAAATGTCTGTGGGTTTTCCACCTTCTATATTGCTTTACAACTTTTTGTGAATGAATATTCAGAAGGTATTGAAATTTTGGACTAAGTGTAGAACAGGGTAAGGGTCGGTGGGCAACACCCACGGAAACGGACTGAATCAGGGTCTGCAAATACTCCAAAGCCGATAATTCCGCATGACCAGAGAGCTGGGAGTTATACCTAGATATATACGTTTTAATACAGATAAATAGACGGTTGACTTATCTATGCATACACGTATTATAATCTAATACGATGTATCCTATATATACATGTATGTAGTTTTATTATTGTTTTTGAACCAAATATGCCACCGAATAACTCGGTTTCTAATCAGGAGTACAAAGTAAATCGAAACCTAAATAATATATATCTGATTATAAAAACTAGAATTTAGGAGTATGTGCTAAAACCTTTCCCTGTGCAGTATTCACGTTAGAAACTATGGCCTCATAGATATTTATAAGCTGTAGTATTGTAATGTAAACTTTTCAAGGAAATCTTTTACTTGAAGGAAAAGTGAAAAACCAGATGTATGTCTTTTTCGAAAACAATCAGAGCGGAGCCTGAACAAACGACCCCTGTAGGAGTTGTTTGATCTGGCCCAGCGCTGTTTGCAAAGAAAGGAGAATATGATAAAGTGAAGGAAAGGGTTAGGAAAAAAGATATATATTATGTCAAAAGCAAACAAAGCGAAGCCTGAACAGACGGCCCATCCGTCTGATCTGGGTCTAGTCTGTTTGCAAAAATAATGAAACAATGTTAGTAAAGGAAAAAAGGGTTAGGAAAAAGTTTTAGATCCCACTCTAAATTGTTGTTAGGTTTTAGTAACCTTTAAATGACTGTTTTCAAACAATTCGTTGTATGTTAATTTTTGTTTTATGAAAAAAAGGCGGTAGCGACAAAGTTAGCCTGTTATATGTTATAGACGTACATTTTACTATTATTCATAGTATATATGACAGAGCAAAAACTTTACGTTCACGGAAAATGCTGACGGACAAACCCGAGCCAGACGGACAGCGATAACTCGGATACACCACCGGCGAAATACTTGGGTCTGAGTTAGTGCTGTCTGAGGACAAGGGTATCACCATTCATTGCAAATTGCGAAGGGAGGTAATAACTGAAAGGAAGTAAATTCAGGGAAAAACTGTCAGTAAAATATCGCCAGTATCTACGGATACTGATATGTAGAAGCCACGGGACATGTATACTCTAAATATATACATGTATATATATATACACACATACAACTTATGTGGGTATATATGAGTACATGTATACAAGCAACTAATAATATTGCAACATGAAGCTTTTTGTACATTAAACTGATAGCTAACGACATATCCATAAATAGTGAAATTATGAATAGTGTTACTGTACCTGAATACATTGTATAGTGATATACCGTATTATCCCTAATAAGCGCCATCGGGAACGCTACACTTTTGAAATGATCTACGAACATTGGGAGTGCAGGTGGAATCTGAGCGGAGTGGGAACAGTGCTGAACTCTCATAGTAGAGTGTTCTGCACTGTTTTCAATCGGCTTTAGACTACCACCTATATTAAAAACGTTATGCCTCTATTTGTATAGGTGTAAGTTGTTCATTGATCATTAACTTCCTCATAGAAGAAAATATATTGGCGTTTATTAGGGAGAATACGAAACATGTTTTACTGAAATAGAGATGACATCGGCGCATGCCATTATATGTATTTGATAACTGTGATGCAAAATTGTTGTGTCATATTTGTTGGTTTTATTATTTTCTATATTGTTTGGTACTACTACATTATTATACGTAATGCTATGTATTTTCTTTCTACTGTACGTTTCGACCCTCGGAAAGGCAGCGGTACACTGATATTGTTTTTCATACCGAACTCAAGAACCTTCCAGCAATTATTACAGAATGTTATAAAATGACCATGAACACAAAAATTAGTTCTCTAAATGTTCGCGGACTAGCAAACAAAGCAAAACGTGAAAGAATGTTTACTTGGATAAAAGACCAATCTATTTCAATCGCCTTACTTCAGGAAACACATAGTTCAAAAGAAACAGACGAAACCTGGCTAAAACAGTGGGGATTAAATGCTTTTTTCAGTGGAGATAGTTCAAATAGTAAAGGGGTTGCGATTTTGCTTAACGATAATTTTAATTATAAAGTCATAAATTACGAAGAGATAACACAAGGTCGATTACAAGCTCTTGAAATCGAAATTAATGACAAGCCAATTATAATTATGAATATCTACGGTCCAAATAGAGACGAAATTGATATGTTCAATACGCTAGAGGATTTTACCAGTAAAAACGAGGATAAATGTTTCATTATAGGTGGTGATTATAACACAGTATTAGACGAAGATATTGATAAGAAAAATGGTAACATAAATACACACCCGAATGTACGAAAGAAAATAAAGTCAATTATACAAAATAACTCTTTAAAAGATATATGGCGGATCAAACATCAAGACAAAAAACAATACACATGGCACTCAAACACCCGACCAATAATATTTTGTAGATTAGACTATTTCCTTATTTCTGAAGCACTATCAAATTATATAAAACATACAGAGATAAAACCTGGATATAATACTGACCATTCTCTAATAAATATAGAAATAGACATTATAAAAATAAATAGAGGACCAGGGGTATTCAAAATGAATAATAGCGTAATTCTTGAAAGTGATTACCAAACTAGAATAAAGAATTGTATAAGCGAAACTGCAAACATTAACAAAGACTCTAACCCAAACACAATATGGGAACTGATAAAAGGATCCATCAGGAACGAAACAATAAAATATACATGTGGAAAAAAGAAACGTGAAAATCAACAAATAAATAACATTAATGATGACATAAAACACATAGAAGAAACTATATCAAACACGGAAAATCAAATACAGTTAGAACAACTCAAAGCAACCTTAACCGAAAAAAAATCAGAATTAAATAAAACAATAGAACACAAATTAAATGGTATTCTGATAAGAGCTAAAGCTATTTCAGTTGAATTTAATGAAAAAAACTCTAAATACTTTGCAAACTTAGAGAAAAAGAGAGCAGAATCAAAAATTATAACGCAACTCGATTTCAACGGAAACATTATAACAAACCAATCCGAAATAAGATCCACTCAAAAACAGTACTATACAAAACTATACGGAAAGAAACAGTCCCAACATTCTTCAATCAATTTCTTTAATACGAACATGAGAAGAATTAACGAAGATGACAAAAATAAATGCGAAGGAAAACTAACAGAATATGAATGTGCTAACGCTTTGAAACAAATGCAGAACTCAAAAAGTCCTGGTTCCGATGGTTTATCAACAGAATTTTACAAAATTTTCTGGAATGACTTGAAGCAATATTACATCAAATCCATAAATTATTCATTTGAACATAATAACCTAACAGAACTTCAAAAGCAAGGCCTCATAACACTACTACCAAAACCAGATAAAGATCTCAATTTATTAGCAAACTGGAGACCAATATGCCTCCTAAACACAGATTATAAAATAGCAACAAAAGCAATAGCCAACAGAATAAAACATATCTTACATTACATAATAGACGACAGTCAAACAGGTTTTATCAAAGGTAGATACATAGGAGAAAATATAAGACTAATTATCGACATTATAGATGAACTAAATGAAAATGATCTCCCTGGTATAATGTTTTTTTCAGATTTTGAAAAAGCATTTGACAGTCTTGACCACGACTTCATGTTGAACTGCTTAAGACATTTCAATTTTGGAGAAAAACTTATTAGCTGGGTAAAATTATTCTATACCGACTCAAAAAACGCAATACTGAATAATGGTCACATGACAGATTTTTTTAAAGTAGAACGAGGTGTCAGGCAAGGCTGTCCACTCTCACCATACCTATTCATCATATGTATTGAACTCTTGTCTTTTAACATTTCCCACAACAAAGATATAAAAGGCCAAATCATAGCTGGGCATGAGGTAAAAAGAACTATGTTTGCAGACGACGCAACATTTATAACTGATGGGTCAAAACAATCTTTTGAAAATCTGATATACACATTAGACAATTTTAGTTGTGTATCAGGCTTGAAACTGAATGCTTCAAAATGCTCCGCTCTGAGAATAGGCGCAAGTAGACACACAGACATTAAATACCTAGAACACAAACGATACACATGGACATCCGAAAAAGCAAAAGCACTAGGTATAACATTCCATACAAACAAAATAGCATTTATACAAGAAAACATCTCAAAAAAGATAGAAGAATTCAAAGTAACTCTTAAAAGATGGCAACACAGAAAATTAAGTCTGTTAGGCAAAATCACAGTTATAAAGACATTTGCACTCCCAAAACTTATATACATATTAAGTATTCTACAGAAACCACCAAAAGAAATAATTAAATACATAACAGAATTGATGTATGACTTTTTATGGGATTCAAAACCAGACAAAATAAGTAGAAAAATTGTTATAAATGACTATACAAAAGGCGGTCTAAAGATGATTGATATAAACCTTTTCATAAACTCGTTAAAATGCAGTTGGATAAAAAGACTACTAGATTATCAAAACAATGGCAAATGGAAAAACCCTTACGTGAAATTGCTGAGTAAATACGGTGGTAAACTTGTCTTTGAATGTGATCTCAGTGATAAACTAATAATAGAAATGTTCAAGGAAAATATCTTCTTACAAGAAGTTTTATTGGCATGGTCACAAATCAAAGGAAATGAACGATTTCAAAACGTTAGCTCGCAAATCTTATGGAACAATAAAAACATACTTGTCCAAAACAAAACACTATTTCGGAAGCAATGGTTTAATAAAGGCATAAAAAATGTAAGTGACATATATGACTATAGGTCGAATACTTTCTACACATTCCAGACGTTAACAGAATTATATGGTATATCCACAAAAGACATTTTCTTTTACAACCAACTAAAGTCAAGTATTCCTAAAGAATGGAAAAGCAAACTTACAAACGAAACTATTAATGATGCAACGCAACGGCGCGAAACTATTTTGTCTAGAATATTAGAAGTTAAACAAGCAAATAAATTTTTGTATAACCACCAATTACAACATCAACATTTTGAAAACTTCAAAATACAGGAAAAATGGGAATCTGAACTAAACAATACTGGAATCAATTGGAAAAAGGTGTATACAAATATATTTGCATCAACAATTGATAACTGTATTAGAAACTTCCAATATAAATATATAATGCGCATAATTCCAACGAACAAACTATTAATGAAATATAGAATTAAAAATAGCAATATATGTGACCTATGCAACATGCAAATTGAAACCATACACCATCTTGGGAGTGCACACATGTACAACATTTCTGGAACAATGTGTCAAACTACCTAATAAAACTTAACTTTAATATAGACCTTAACTTCGAAGTGGTATCGATAGGACTAATAGAAAATGCAACAAATACGACAATCAAAGCAAAAAACTACATAATCCTACTTGCCAAATATTATATATTCAAAAAAAAATGTGTGAAACAGATTCCAATCTTCAGTCAATTTGAAAGCCATCTTTTAGAAAAAATAAGCATTGAAAAACAAATAGCACAAAACAAGGATAAACTAGATACTCATGAAATTAAATGGAAAACCTTTAGTCAAAGGATTTTACAAAAAACATGTAGTTAATTTCAAACACGACTAATTAAATCTTGCCCTTAAATTCAGTACAGTGTACCGCTGACAAACCTTTCTTTACGTCCACTCATACATTCACACTGCCCTTGTACAGTACTTCTTCTTCTCCTTCTATTTCTCTCATAAAGCATAGTTTTCATCTTATATTGATGTAATAATTATAGTATGTAATATATGTTGAACAAAATATAGATGAAATAAAATATTTATTACAAAAAAAAAAAAAAAAAAAAAAAAAAAAAAAAAAAAACACGTGTTAGCTAACACTTTACTCCATAAATGCCCCGTTTTACGCATTTGCAAATAGAGTAGAACCAGATCAGACGGCTCCTATAGGATATGATATAGAATTGATTCTACAGTTCCTGCCATGGCCAAACATTCCTGTCTCCTCTGGCTGGTAAAACAATTCATCTAATTCATATGCATGATTTCTTACATGAATAATCATGGAGTAAATGGTTAATACTAGCTTAAACAGAATTAGTGTTTACTATAACTCGTCATTAGCGATGTTGATGTTCATGTTGCAAACAATACAGCCTATACCGATTGAAACTGGTCATGTAGTTATAAAGCTTTTGTACAGGCTTTTGAATCTGAGTTCGCTTTTAATAATCCGATTGGTCACATTTTAGCAAGCGCTAATATTTGACCAATCATACACTTGATGATGACTTAAATTTATTATATTATGAAAGTGAGAGATCAAAAGCAAAAGTAGCAATACGATAATAGAAAAGTGCAGACTCGGTTTTATTGAGTCTGTTCATGAGTAGTAAATAAAAATGCAATACTACTCATGCCCCCTAGCACCAGCTTAAGCAGTAGTCAATTTTCAAAACTAATAACATCAAAACTAATGGTCTCGAGGTACCAGAACATATACCAACCCTGAAAATAAAGTACGAGGCGACGTTTTACGTATACCACGCAAGCAATCAACTCCTGTTGTTGCGAAGTACATATATTCTGAAAGTAGGAGATTCTGTAATTTAAGACTATAAACGCATTAAAACATTTAAGAAGAAAGGTTATGATCCCATTATATTGCAACGCACTGCATGTTTGGTTATCGACCCTTTTACAATCGGTAGCTACGCTTCCCTCTTTGCTTGCGCGATGACAGGCCGAATGTAGTACTCTCTGATGTTGTCCTATGTTCACCGTCGTCTATGTTGTGGGTAAGTCCGGCGGGGATACCTTTATTTACACTATTTGTAAAGCTAGGGTGACTTTGAGAGAAGTGTGAGGTTAGGATGTCCGTAAACCGGTTTAAACCCCAACTGGTGTTTTTGCTACTGACCGTGCCAAGGCGGTACTCTCTTTGTCACCCTTCCTTGAGAGTTTTCTGCATGACTTCCATCCTGCATAAAGCATCTACCTGTCTAACACGTTATTCAAAACTAAAGTGCTGTACATAGTTCAAATGCAATGTAAACCTCGATCTGATGTCTGGACGCAAAAGTGGTGTCTAATCTGGATCTTTATTTTTTGCAATATAATAAGACCTTATTTCCTCAGAGAGTGTCTGATAAACGAGGAATTTCAAGTTCTACCTTCATGTTTTGTATTTAGCCCTTTCCTCCATAAATAGTCACTTTTGGAAACAATTGTCATATATAGAGCATTTGCTCCTGCGGAGCAAAATTTAATGCTCTATTTATCACAATGGTTTCAAACCTACAACATTCTAAAACTTTCCTTTTCTCTAGTTAATATTCCTTTTCGGTAGATTTCTTCAAAGAAGTTGGATCTAAAAATAGCCTACGAGGGAATGGGTTAAAATAGAAATCATTTAAAATGTATGCCACGATAGTCACCGCGAGTCTCGAATACACGTGAATATGAATATATAGTCAAGCCGAATTGAAACGCTTTAGGTAAATTATTCACCAAGGCGGAAGTCATCTCGAAAACTACGAGAGGACATTCTTTCATGACTTTCACCGTGCATTAAATTAACTACGGTCGTCGAAACTTATACTGATACTTATTTGTCTTTTCGGATTTGCTAGGTATTACTGTACTTAGCAAGTTCTGTTGACTTTGTTTTTTGCCGGCTCTATGCACACTTATTAGATGCACGTGTGGTGGTACAGTGCTCCCTCCCTACAACGGCCCTCTCAATAACGATTCCCTCCTTACAACAACGCATGTCACTGTTTCCTAAATAAGGCTCCAGAAACAACTTTTTTTCCATCGTATTTTCTTTATACCTCAATCAAACCCTATGTTGTGACCACTCTTTAGAATCGTCACTTTGTGACGATTCTAAAGAGTGGTCACAACATATGGTTTGATTGAGGCATAACGGTTTTAGTTCTCGAAATACACCTTATCTGGGGAGCTGAAAACAAGCTAATTATGTTTGATTTTCCCTCCCTATAACAACTCCCTCTGAACAACACATACAATCGTCGTATCCCAAAGGGTGTCGTTGTAGAGAGGGAGCACTGTATTAAAGGATGCATAATGCTGCCATGCAATTTCTATAGGTACACTTGTGCATCCAGTTTTTATTAATACAATGTTCGAGTGATATGAGGAAATTGTTTGCAAATATATCGAATATGATTGCATTGTCAAGCCGACGGGGGCTAGATATCATTCTTGATTTGCTACCAGGTAATTACGATCATTTATATGTGATCAGGAAATATTGCTATGAGGACATCTATCAATTTATTTGAATATGCATGATTTTGCTGGCCGTCCATGTTAGCTTTGTTTATTAATACGGAAGTTCCCAAACTCTATGGTAATGTGAGCAATACATAGGTCCTAGGGGAAGCGTGCATATTTAAAAGGTACTCTCTTAAGGACCTGCTCTGATTGTCTGATCCGGGCTTATTGTGTCTGCAAAAATGTAGAGGGAAAGATTTTTCAGATAAAGTATTATTAACTTATCATCACTGTTTTCCCTTGTGGTGTTTTTGTTCATATTGGTATTATAGTACAGCTGAACTTCGATATCTCGAACTTCAAGGGACTATATAAATTAGTTCGAGATAACAGAAGTTCGAGTTATCCGATTTGTAATCTGGACAATATCTCAAGTTCACAGCTTAATGCAGGTCTACAGTAATGCTGAAAGCTCCTGCAGGAGTTTTCAGCATTACTGTAGACCTGCATTAACATTAACCCTTCTCTTGCTGAATTTTAAAATACATTTCTCCTTCTTTACCCATGCCCTGTTGTATAATTACATATATCTTCACTGTGTACAAGTATTTCGCTGTGCAACCACTGCTGTAGAGTGCACTGGTTGCACAATCAACTTGTAAATAGTGCAGACCCAGATGTGACAGCTCCTGCAGGAGCTGTCTCATCTGGGTCTTCACTATTTACAGGTAGGTATATTGACGCGAATAGCAATCGAAGAGTTAAATTACGAACGTTTCCAACTCGAGACGCATATGTAAATACATCATAAAAACACTCAGTGCACCGGTAGTGTCCATTTAGTGTACACTCATAACTGATTTGTGCAATTGCTCGTGCATCCAACAAATCAAGCAATTCATTTAGCAATAAATTGAAATCGGAAGACTTTTCAAGTGTCCCTGATTAGTGTAGAATTGGATTCATTTATGGTTTAGAGGTAAATCAGTTGGTCATGAAAATGACGTTAAGTCTGTAAGTCGTAGACGGTCAACATACAATTAACAGATATTAACCTTTACGCGGCTACCCTCGACCTCGCTCGCGTTTGCAAACAGCTTGGATCCAGATGAGATGCCGAGTAACTCGGTTTCTCAATAGATTCAAAGTTGTTTGATAGATGGCCAATACTTTCTCAAGAGCTTTATAAATTAGAAGTAGCCAAAACTGCACCAAATCTAAATTTGAGCTGATATTATATGCTCACAGAGAGGTAAGGTTTCAGTATCCATGAGGTTTTTCTCTATCGCGCAACCGGCCGCATGGCTCAGTGGTAGAGCGTTCGCCTGCGTTACGGAAGGTCGTGGGTTCGATCCCCGGCCGCGACAGACCAAAATTCGTTAAAAGTTGGTACCAGTAGCTCCCTTGTCTGCGCTCAACATTAAAAGATGTAGTTCTAGGACTGGTCGGCCCGGTGTCAGGATAATGTGACTGGGTGGGATGCCCTTGCCATGTGCCCGCCGTTGGGGTATTTCAGTGAGGCAGCACTATAACTTGTCTCATGCGGGTGCCGTCTGCAAATAACCGAAATACTGTTGGTCGGACGTTAAACCCAACTCACTCACTCAATCTATCGCGCGTTTATAACAATTCTTGCGAGAACAAATAGATAAGTACTATTGACATATTCATAAAAGAGCATATTACGAAACACGTTAAATGTTATTGAATCACTATCATATAAATAGTTGAGTGCTGTACATACAATAAAACCCTATCTAACAGGACATCCAAAAAGAAGTATAACTTAAAATCAGGTGCTTAATGCTTAACATAAGTTAGGCATAGATCTCCAAATGAGTTTTCTTCATTACAATCGTCCAGCATTAAGTTGATCATCTTCTTGCAAAGAAACCAATGTACAATAGACCCGGCCATTAACAAAAGTCTATATCTGGATTTATAAAACAGGTGGTAGCTTAATACAGGGTAAAAGGGATACAGAAAGCTCCTATAGGAGCTTTCTGTATTACGTTTACCCAGTATTAAGCAACCACCTGCTTGTAAGACGCTTGTGTTCAATGACAGCTTAAATGACCGCTTAAAACATTACGTGGTCACTGTAGAGAGTATTTACTGTAAGTTGTCAGATTCGGTCGGAGACAGCAGACAATTTTATTATGTTTTATCTAAGATCCAATTTCCTGTTGTCTTTTTAAGATATCATCGTCTGTAGAGGCATAGATGCTTGCTATTTAAGAGAAAAGAAGAATAACAGTAAAGGACACTCTTATGGCTTGGCAGTATTAACAGACTATACGATGCCACATAGGATTTCCGTTGTTCTTTACCATGCAGACAAGTGGGTGTTTGTTATCCCTTATCATGCTGTCGGAGTGATTTCTGTTGTCCCTTTTCATGCTGACACAGGGGTGTCTGTTACCTATTATCACGCTGTCAAAGGAATGTCTGTTAGCCCGTATCATGCTGACAAAGGGATATATGTTACCTCTTATCATACTGTCAAACTGATTCTTGTTATCCCTTTTTATGCTGACAAAGAGATGTATATTATCCCTTATCATTCTGACAAATGGGTGCATAGTAGTCCTTATCATGCTAACAAAGGGATTTATGTTATCCCTTATTATGCTAAAAAATGGGTGTATGTTATCCCTTTTCAGGTTGACACATGCGTGTATGTTATCCCTTATTATGCTAACGAATGCGTGTATGGTATCCCTTATTATGCTTACGAATGCGTGTATGTTATCCCTTATTATGCTAACAAATGGGTGTATGTTATCCCTTAGTATGCTAACGAATGCGTGTATGCTATCCCTTATTATGCTTACGACTTGGTGTATGCTATCCATGATCATGCCGTCAAAGGGTATATATTACGGTATCTCTGATCATACTGACAAATGACAGCCAGCTATCACTTTTGATGATGACGAAGGGATGTATGTTAATTGTTGTAATAGCACACGGACAGAGAATGTTTCGCCTTGTTAGAAACTGTAGAATCATATCTATAGCATATTATAAGCAAACGGAGCAAGCCCTGATCAGCAGCTCCTATAATCTGTTTGAAAAGGGGAAGAAAAGCGTATCTGTGGAGTATAGGATTAATTGCAAATGGAATGCACTCGTCTTCAGGCGCATTATATCCACGTTGCAATCACTAACAGAAGGACAGTGCAGTGATATCGATACCAAGTGATGGGCTTGTAACAGTGGATTAAATCCAATTCCAAGTTTTACAGCGTTTGGCATTGGCTATATAACTAGGTATTGCCTTTCCCTACAATCCTCAACTAAACGTTGTCTGGTGCCATATTGCCTATTTAGAATGGCCATGTTGTAATTTCACATTATTCGCTCGTTCACTAATTCACTCATTCAATCATTGTATCCAATCGTGTTTTTGTAAGTTACTGTATTCATTTCATAAGTGACCACCGTCCTAGATCACCCAGTAGCCCTGTAGTGTTATAATACTTCATAATAAGACTTTATGACAAAAGATACAGGAGAGTCTGTCTTAAGCGGCCATTCATTTATTGAAAATATAGGAGCATTAAAAACCAGGTGGTTGCTAAAAGCAGAGCAAAAGTAAAGTAGATAACTTTTGATTGGATTGACCTCATATAAACATGTTTCCTCGCATTCGCAAACAGAGTAGACCCAGATCAGACGGCTCCTAGAGGAGCCGTCTGATCAGGGTCTGCTCTGTTTGCTGATGGAATTTGAAATACATGTTTCCTTACTTTCTAAAATGGCTACAATGTTCTACCTTCCATATTACATTATAACTACTTTGTTCATGAATATTCAATAGGTATGGGAATTTGAAATAAACACAGAACAGAGAAAGGGTTAAGCTACCTCCAGCCTTACTAACCCATAATTAGATCCGTTTTTTTTGACGACCGCTAAAGACGGGTTTTATTGTTTACCGGTGCAAATTACGTTACGAGTAGTTATATCGCTTTACAATATAACCATACACTTTGACATCTATTTCGTTTCTTGTCATATTTTTGTAGCAGTTTTATTAAACCTTTCCCTCATATTGACGACTTTTGACGACTCTGTAAAAGTCACTTTGTGAAACCATTGTGATAAATAGAGCATTTGCTCCTATAGGAGCAAATGCTCTATTTATCACAATGGTTTCAAACTACAAACTTTTTTAATTTTCCGTTTCTCTAGTTAATGCTCCTTTTCGGTAGATTTATTCAAAAGGGTTGTATCTAAAAATAGCCTATGAGGTAGTAGGTTAACACTACGTCCATATAAACGCCTTTCCAAACTTTTGCAAATAGAATAGACCCGGATCAGGCGGCTCCTGTAGAGCTTGTCAAATCTTGACCAGTTTCATTAGCTTATCAGCTTATATAAATATGGTCCTACAGTTTTTATCTAAGCCAAGAACTCTCTTTTAAATATTTTATCTTATAGATATTCAGTTAACGAATATTCATGAAGTGATACATTTATGAAATAATGGTCATTGGGGAAAAGATTAATACACAAATGTACGCAACATTACTCCCTTAGCACGGTGTTTGGAAATTTACTAATTGATAAAAACGATACCAAAGCAATGCATGACTTCATACAAACGACGTATATCTGGTCAATATCTGTATACATAACAGGTTTGTATTACCAGAAGAACTATAAGTGAATCAAAAGTGTGTCATATATTCACCACGATTTCGACCAAATAATAGACAAACGTGATTTTACGCAAGTGTAAAATGGCTGCATAAAACATGTTTAAGTAGGGTAGTAGATAAAACAGAGAGCAATGTTATGATTTAGTAATTTTGATTATGCAAAGTTCAGACGATCAACTGACTCTGAAATAAGCAACTGTTCCTCTAAACAGATATAAGTTTTGTTCCAACTGCTATTGCTTTGGTTTTTAGCATTCATACAGTGCTCCCTCTCTACAACGACACCCTTTGGGATACGAATAGTGTATGTGTTGTTCAGAGGGAGTTGTTATAGGGAGGGAAAAGGAAACATTATTAGCTTGTTTGCAGATCCCCAGATATGGTGTATTTCGAGAACTAAAACCGTTATGCCTCTATCAAACCCTATGTTGTGACCACTCTTTAGAATCGTCACAAAGTGACGATTCTAAAGAGTGGTCATAACATATGGTTTGATGGAGGCATAAAGAAAATACGATGGAAAAATGTTGTTTCTGGAGCATTGTTGTTTCGGAAACAGTGACATGCGTTGTTGTAAGGAGGGAATCGTTATTGAGAGGGCCGTTGTATGGAGGGAGCACTGTAATAACCTTTGCAAACAGTATGGATGCAGATGAGACGCCGAATAACTTGGCACCTGATCAGGGTCCAAACTGTTTTTCACTCTGGCATTTGTTTTTGAAAAGATATGGAGGGGGAAAATGCAACAGACGACAATATTTGCAGACATTAATTGCTCAGAGTGCAGAAGGTATTTTGAGTACATAATGCTGGACAGCAAATTACCTGCAAATGACCTGAATAATGTTAACAACGCATTGAACATCAAAAAGTTCTTGGGCATTAGTGAGGGTAAGTGAGCGCAGAGAAATTATTGAAGCTTCATTTTTCTGGAGTGAAAATATGGAGTGTAGTCTCGCAGTAAATCATAGTAATTTTGAATTTCCATCAAAGATACTTATTTCTCTGTGTTGTAAACCCTTTCCCGTATGTAAGCGCATTTTGACGCATCTGCAAACATAGTAGACCCAGATCAGGCGGTTCCTATAGGAGCCGTCTGATCAGGGTCTGCTCTGTTTGCTTATGGTGTAATATAGATCTGATTCTACAGCTTGTCTGAGCCAAAATGTCATGTGCTCATATGCCATTATAAAAAATAATCTTATTAAAATTCATGACGTCAATATTTCTTACATGAATATGCAACAGGGAAAGGGTTAATTATCCCTTTACTCCATATAATGTATTCTTCACATTGTAAGCGTAGAGTTTCAAAAAGTGAAACATGCGATAAGAATGCTATAATAATGAGTATCACACAGATTGAATTCCGATTGGCTGTCGACTTACACAGCGTCTCGTCTGGATCCAACATGTTTGCAAGTCATCACAAGTAAGCCCCCATAGATTGTAGTTACATGTACAATATATAGATACAGAAACTCTTCAGAATCAAATCTATATATCATTCCATAAGCAAACAGGCTACATGAGAACGTGTCTTATGGGGTCATCGAGGTCTAATTATGGGTCTGTAAGGTAGGTGTAGCTTAATGCAGATCAAATGAATTGCAGAAAGCTCCTATAGTTTTCTGCACTACCTTCTGCAGGACGCATTAAGCAACAGCCTGGTGTTGAAGACTGTCATGTTCAATAAATAAATGGCCATTGAGGACAGGCTGATCTGTAGATCCAGCCAAGACGACTGCAGTAAGAAGGTCAAAACATTATATCACGTTGTTAAACTTGTATTCTTCAAACCCCTCGGTGTATTACTGTCCCTGCGTATTACTGTAGAAGCTGTTACTTATCGAACCCTATCTGTCACCTAGCACAGCATCACACTTTACCCGTCATCGGTGTTTGATCTAATCAATAATGCATACAGGCGTGAAATTCCCGCGTGGGTTGTATCCACTTGTTCTTGTGAGTACTGTCATCAGACACTACTTGTTAGCCCAAATGGGACCAAGTTAAACTACAACATTACTTACGTGTCAGTGATGTATGCATCTGATGACTTTGGATCTCTACACTGCGACAATATTTATGAGCAGAAATGTCCTGCATTACTTTTTATCTTCATTAAGCTATCCATGTCTTAAAAACCTCTTTGTCGTGGTCACTTAAGACAGGTTCTACTGTATAAACCAACTATAATAGGTATTCGCAAAGGTACTCTTAGGCAAATGGATCAGACAATGATCGAAAAACTCATTCTACACCGTTTGTTACTACTGTAAAACTCCTCTAATGCGATCACTTAATGAACAAACATGGCTGTCGTCATTAGCGGGTGGTTGCTTAATGCAGGACGAAAGTTATGCAGAAAGCTCCTATAGGAGCTTTTTGTATTATTTTCGTCCTGCATTAAGCTAATACCTGCCTTTGCCACTGTGAAGTATGCCCCTTTTTGCTGGTCGCATTAGAGAGGGTTTACTGTACTCCAGTCTGACATGGTCCCAAATTGGTATTTCATTTGTGTAGAAGATTGAGAATGGTATGACTCCAGGGCTAAAGATAAAGGTGTGTACCTAAATACTAACGTCGTCATGCCCTTTACTTTGACCACTGTAGTCGATTCTACAGACTGGTCACAGTATAGGGTTTGCTGGAGAAATAAAGAAGCTATTGGTAAAAAATGTTTAAATTTACGCATCTTTTCTGGACTTCTGATCCTGTTTTGACACAATTTCTTTAACATGATAACCAGGTGTGGATCCAGGATTTCAGATAAGGGAGGAGCGTAGATTTTCAAAAGTTGGATGACATCACTAGTGATGTCAATCAACTGCGTACAGGGAAATAACTCTAGATCTAATAAAATTATTCAAAAACATTTGGTTTTGGCATTTTTAGGGGAGGGGCGTACGCCGGTTCCGTCCCTCTAAATATGTGACTGATAACCACAAATAGCATGTTCCTCTTTCACCTTCTACAAAACACTTAGAATCGTATGCAAATAATATAACACAAGGAACTATGATTCTGTATGTTAGAACTCAAGCATATTTTTGTTCTACGTCAGCAGAAATTTCTATTTCAAGTTCAAACTGTCTTAGATGTAGACCCGACCGGGAGGTCAAATGTCGTTTAATTCGAATCATTGTGACACGTCCTGTGCAAACGTTTTCATTGTTTTCAATGCTTTCGACTGAATTTGAACATCGCCCAGCTGTGCGTGTAGCCGTTTGTACATGGATATATATATTTTACTATATTATTAAATTAATCAGATTAGAAATGTACATTCGTGTACATTGTACAATATAACCTGTCCTAAGCGATCATTTAATAACTGAAGTCTTAACAAGCAGATGGTTGCTTTATGCAGGACAGAAGTAAAGCAGAAAACTCCTATAGAAGCTTTCTGCATTACTAGTGACCAGCATTAAGCTACAGTAAAACGTCTCTATAACGGCCACTAAATTGTGTTAATTAGTTTGTGTTAAAGGCAGGTGGTTGCTTAAAGCAAGGTGAAAGTAAAACAGAACGCTCCTATAGGAGCGTTCTGTTTTACTTTCACATTGCTTTAAGCAGCCACCTGCCTTAATATACCAACTAATTAACATATTTTAGTGGCCGTTATAGAGAGGTTTTACTGTACTACCTGCCTCACATACCCATAATTAAACCTCTTATGGATGGCCGCTTAAGACAGATTCTATTGTATGTAGATTAATTCCATTTTTACCTGAAATAGTCATTAAGCGACTGCTTAGCAATCAAATACAAATTTAGGCATAGAAACATGCAAGGTGCTGGATCATATGCTTCTGATTTGGATCCAAACAGCATGATGATTACATTATCTGCTTGGAAAAGATATAGAACTACTTTAGAAACAAACGAAACCAGCGTTGCATTTTATTGTATTTTAAAAGAAAGGCACAAAATAAAACCATTGAAAGGAAGTATAGATCCATGTCTTCAGGCAGGTTGTAGCTAAATGCGGGATTATTGTAATTCAGAAGGCCATGTGACCGCTTTCCTATTCAATATCCATGTAGGAAATAATGCCATCATGAATAATTATTAGCTGAATATTTATAATGCTACATGAAAATAGAATTTTTTAACCTTGGCAGAATCTATAAAATCATATTTATATAATTCCATAAGCAAACAAAACCGACCCTGATCAGAGGGTTCCTACAGAAACCGTCTGATCTGGGTCTACGCTGTTTACAAAGGTTTAAAAAGGAGTTTATATGAAGGATAGGAGCATTCTGGATTACTGTTTGCTTGCATTTAGCAACGATCTAAATTTTAACCCTTCGCTTGCTATTCACGTCAATATACTTACCTGTAAATAGTGCATACACAGATGAGACAGCTCCTGCAGGAACTGTCTCATCAGGGCCTGCACTATTTACAAGTTGATTGTGCAACCAGTGCAGTGATTGCACAGCGAAATACTTGTACACAGTGAAGATAAATAGAGGATCTTACATGAGTGTTCTTGATTATTGGATTTATTAAATGAGTCTTTTTAAAAGATAAAAAACGAGCTTTAGCGAGTTTTTTATCGTTTTAAAAAGACGAATTTAATAAATCCAATAATCATGAACACGAATGCAAGATCCTATTTATAACATAACACACACAAATGTTATTTGCAGCCAATATTTCAGCAGTAACGTGGATTGTTATAAATTCTCCTTACATATAGAAATGATGAATGAAAGGTGTTATTAGGTTCGCTAGGTAACTGGGACAAAGTAGGTCCAAATTTTCCAACTTTATTTTCTACTTACTGTCATATCAACCAGGATCTAATTCAGACCTCTCTGGTATTCAATTTAACTGTGATAGTTTATGATACAAAAACATACAGAAACACGTCAAAATAATTTTTGAGTTACAGTTTTGACATACATAGTTACGAACACGTCACATTATGACGTCATTGTACACAACATGTGTCTATGTTAAGCGCGCCATTTACATGAAGACCTACATATGTAGTTCGCCAACACGTCCGACACCCACTGTCAATGGGATTCGAAATGCGCCTTCGTTTTGGTATATTTAAGCCCTTCATTAGTGTTGTATGTATACACATGGACATGGACATTTCCACCGAGAAAAAAAATCTCGATTCAAGTTCAGTGAAAATGTTTGAAATGGATAAAGATTCAGTACGAACTGCTGCATAAAATGTGTTGGAACAGGAGGAAGATTTTCGCGATCAGCTGAGTTAGTGAGTATAGCATATTTGAAATATGTTTGTGCTGTGCTGGATTCAGATGACTATTGTTGTTGATTGATGAGATATTTGTATGAGTAGAAATCTGCATAAACAAAATGACATGCGGTGAAGAAAATGCAAAGTTGAGGAGGCATTTTAATTTAAATGTAGAATTGATTGTATGGGTCAGAGTAGCTGGTAGGTCTTTTTTGGCATACATTTTGTATATGATTCCTGACAGCGATTACAATTTGTATTATTTTATCGAAATTAAGGCGCAAGTGCCAACAATCCTTTGCCATCTATCGTGACTCAATCGTGGACAGGTAGGTCGACCACCGTCCGCCAGTTTGTTTGTTTTGACAGCGCGTATGAATCGTTCGAATGTCATTCGGTCGTTCGAATGTTATTCACTAGTGATTATATGCCCATGATTATCAAAAAATAAATGATAGTGTTACGTCACGCTGAAGCCACGTGTTATGTTATAAATGTAATTGTACAACAGGGCATGGGTAAAGAAGGAGAAATGTATTTTTAAAATTCAGCAAGAGAAGGGTTAAAAAGGAGTTTATATGAAGGATAGGAGCATTCTGGATTACTGGTTGCTTGCATTTAGCAACGATCTAAATTTTAATGCATATTTGTAATCAGTATATAAGTGTTTGATTAAAACAGATTTGACTGAATAATTGTAAGTTAGATTTCAGTGTAAAACTTCAGAGTCCGAGTCGGAGATCAATCTTAGGTATCTGAGAATCTAACTAATCCGATCCATGAAAATGCTCTCAGACTAAAGCAAAACGTTTTATAACCTCTTATGTGACAAAACAAAGAGTAGATCAATACCAGTCCTTCATCTGTCTGACCAAGGTATACGTACTTGTACAGCATCATCATAATCACGTGGTACTTGGTATTATGTGTTAGCCTCTGATCAGATGCCGTATCTGTTTTGTGGATGCTAATCTCGGTCTACGTTTGCAAGATGAAAAGCCATGATTCCCCGTCTCGCGGAGTGACCAATTATTATTTATCGTGATATGTAATTATTTTTTGTAATACATCCCTTTTCCTATATCGGAAAAGTTGTCCAATTTCTTCCAATATTCGATGCGTATACACAAGTTTCTATGGAAAGAGAATATGGAAAATTATGTTTGTAGAGATAGAAAACGTTTCATTTTACCTCTAGCTCGGTTCTATGTGAAATACATGTACATGTTTCCATTTTACGAAATCAAAGCACCTCATTGGATATTAATGTGGGACAATTTGTAGTAGCAATATAAACCCTTCTGTATCCAACAGAACGGGTATAGTTGATGTAATATCCTTTAACCCTTTCGCTGCCAAACTCTGTCGTCTGCTAACTTTGTCGTCTGCTACAAATTTTATTCTTTTGATTCTCTCCATTTTTGCTTTAAAAACATAGTAACAGTAACAAACAGTTTGGATCCTGATGAGACGCCGAATTACTCGGCGTCTCATCTGGATCCAAACTGTTTGCATAGGTAATCACAGATCCGGCATTGGCAGCGAAAGGGTTAATAGTCAAGTGTAGAAGTGTACACACACTACAGACAATGCTCTACTAGCTGAATATTGTCATTTCCTTACATATGAATAGGTTAGGCTAGGACCACTTTCTCTTTCGCCGCGATAAATTATATATACAGTAAAACCTCTCTATAACGGCCAGTAAATTGGAATCAAGTATTTTGTGTTAAAGGTAGGTGGCTGCTTAATGCAAGGTGAAAGTAAAACAGAACGCTCCTATAGCTACCTGCCCTAATATACCAACTGATTAACATAGTGGTCGTTATAGAGAGGTTTTACTCTAACAATCTTTGCAAATTGTTTAGATCCGGTACGTGCGGTAGCACATCGTCTCATTAGGATCCAGACTGGTTTGCATGATTCTTACGTATCTGGATAGAAACTAAAGGAACCTAACACATATTATCATCTGAGCAGGACACTGTATTTGAAGGCGAAATGATTAATGCGGGGATTATGTTCTCGTCTGTTTGACATGAGAATGTACGTCAGCAGATCCTATCAATGACGATGTTCTGTGGTTTGAACGCTTGTCTTTTCACAAGGGAAAGTGTAGTCATGTATGGTACGTTGTGTGGGCGTGTTTTGTTTTTATAGTCAGACATACATTTCCAAACACCGCACCACTCTTGACATTGTCGTGATGGTGAGGCTTAATTGTCTCACTGAGACCAAAAACACCAATGCGTGAGCAAATGAATTGCCTTGGTAATACACCATTTCTTGCAACTAAATCATCACGATTTATCCAAGAATATAGATTACTTCCTTCATTTAAATGATTAAACTGAGAGAAAAGATAATGTGCAATTGTCTCCTGACACCATATCGTATTGGAATTCATTAAAACAATACCAATTATACCTTGGATACAAAGTCTTACCGAAGAAAACCGTTCTTTTAATTAGTAAAATGAATCGAGTAATCAATATGTCAAAGACATTCATACAAAAACAATATACATGTTTGCAAACAGATTGGGTTATATGAACACGTTTTCATGCCTTAGCAAGTAGAGTAGACCCAGATCAGATGGCTCCCGTCAGGGTCTACTCTGTTTGCTAATACAATTATATAAGACCGGTCTATATAGTTTTCTTCCAATACTAAAATACCATGTATACATTATAAAATTCAGCTAATAAATATTCCTGATGTCATTATTTCTTACATGAATATTCAACAGTGAAATAATTAAGCTGATCTCAGTTTCACAATGTCCTTATTTCTGGGGATTTCTCTGAAGTAAATATATTGAATAAGTACAATGTAAATTTCTAGGAAAGGTTTTATTTTTAGAAATCACAATGCTAGAAGGCCTTCATGGAGAACTCAGGAGACATCAGCTTAAGATACAATGGAAATGAATACAAATCAAAGTTTGGTTAAAGCTCAAATACTTCGCTTGTAAAAGAAATGTACACCATGTTGAAAAATTATGCAGACAATATTACATACGGGGGAACAAATTGCATTTTTCAAATAAAGAATATACTACTGCTAATTTGAATAACTAATCTATGCATAAACCAACATGATCAATCTTATAATATTAACTATAATATATAACGTATTTTAGACGTACATATGCAAATCTGGTACACAAATAGTAATGATTCAAGACACTTATCATCGTACTGTATCTACAATCACGAGTTTAAATCAGAAAATTATCTTACTTGTATCAAAAAGAATAAATATAGAATAACTCGTACAACAATTAGTTTATCATCCCATAACTTAGAAACAGGAAGACATACTAATGTAGCAAGGGAAGACAGAAAATGTACAAAAAGTAGAATGAATTTAATCGAAGACGAATACCCCGGTATCAATTTCTATTAGTCTATCCAAAATATAGAGGCTTTAGATCAAAATACATGAAATCATATCATTGTCACGGGCCAACACGTACTAAATTTGAAACGCTCATGTCACCAGAATCAATGATACTATTCATAGCTTACTATGCCGACCAATCAAGATCACTAAACGAAAATGTTCAGATATAATTTTAAATATGATGTTGTTCCAATATGTCTTTCTCTGTAAAATGTAATTATCTGTGTAGTTGTATTGTGTATTTCACAATCCTGTAAAATTGTATTGGCTATATATTTGCTTTATGCGCTTTATGCCACTTAAAATAAATTTTATGTTATGTTATTAATTACATTAGGTATAGTGCAGTCATTTCAAAACCAATGCTGCCAAACTAAATTTGTATATTTTAAGTGGCTGGGTAACCCTCAAACTATCGGGAACACCTACTCTGTCACCTGAACCCAGTGTACAGTAAAACCTCTCTAAACCGCACGTTCAAATTATTATAAATAACGGTATTGGAGACAGGTGGCAGCTCAGTGTAGCTCCTTGAGGAGACTTTTGCGTGATTTACACCCTGTATATCTTTGGCCATAACAGAAACTGTAGAATCATGTTCATAACATCAATAGCAGACTGAGTAGACCCTGAGCCGATTGTTTCTACAGGATTAGTCTAACCTGACACTACACTGTTTTGAAAGGTGCCAAAAGGTGTCTGCTTTAGGTAAAGGTTTAACCTTTAGCATGCTATGGGCGACTGAGCGAATACCTATGCAAACAGTTTGGATCCAGATGAGACGCCGAGTAACTCGGCATCTCATCAGGATCCAAACTGTTTGACACACTGATTGCGTCTTGGTATACAAATTTATTATAGCTTGATTTTTGAAAATGTAGGTGGAAAATTCTGTAAAAATAATTTGGTCAGCAGGCTAAAGGTAAATTGACATTTAGCGGACAGATGCTACATACACTTACATGTATATCTATACAAGATTATCACTTACATGGTAGCTCCATTTGATGCCACTTAGCGTGAATGTTCTATGTTGGAGTCTGGTTAGGATATCAACTGTTGGTGAAGATGAAATATGTTTACTTACTGTTACAAACCAGGTGCATCAGAAAAAAAATTAGTGACGAACTTTACAAAGTTTTCATTTTTCATTTTTATAAGGTTGAATTTACTGAAATTACAGAGTAAAATCTGAATACCTGGTTCATTCCGACATTTTCTGGTCCTTCTTAGGAATAAAGTTTCATATCCAATGATTATATTACAATTCACACACTGGTGATAATCCGATAATCCACTGATAATAACCCGAGAATGTTAGCCTGTCAACTATTAATCAAAGTAAACAATAAGCAACATATTTAGATTTATACTCAAATAATATGATAGTACATAATAATCTAACATAACATTACATTTTATGACAAAGCATAAGAAGATGGTGTTCATCATCGTCAGCAGGCCAAGACAAAACCGGTTTTAAATTACATTTATAACAACACGATACAACGAAAGTTTAGTAATGAAGATTTTATGTCTTTGTAGACAGGTGGCAGCTTAATGCAGCATGAACGTCATGCGGAGACCTCCTCTAGAAGCTGTGTGCATGACTTTCATCCTGCATTAAGTAGCATCCTGTCTTAAAGACGGTAATGAGACATGTCTTAGAGTTCGAACTATAGTACAAAAGTATAGATCAGTTTCAACTGCTTCCGACATTGCCAAATATTTGTGTTATCATTTGCGATTTTAAATGTTTATCAATATTCGTGAACTTGTTATTTCTTACTAAAAAATATCGAGGAAAAGGGGAAATTAAGAGTGGAATGCAATATCTGATGATGAATATCATTATGATTTATAAACCCTTTCCTTGTTGCATATTCGTGAAAGAACTAATGACATCAATGATATGAATTAGATGAATGATTATAATGGCATGTATACACTGGATATTTTGGTATCGGTAGATATTGTAGTGCCATATCTATTATAGATTCAAAAGCTAGCAAATCAGGCCCTGGTCTGACCGCTCCTTCAGGAGCCATCTGATCTGGTTCCACTCTTTTGGCAAATGCGTAAAAAGGCGTTGAGATGAAGGAAGGGATCGAACCCCTACACTGCTTATTCTAATGTTGTTCCATCAAAGTCTGATATTTTGCATTTGTATAAATTTACTATTGACTAAGTTTCCGTCCGTTTGGATTCGGATGAGACACAAAGTTAACCCATTTGATCCCAGTGGATTCTTCCATGCTTATATACATGTACATGTGTATTGGATTAGTCTATCTTTTATCTAAGGAAGGACCTGTCTAAATTTTCATTTTTGTTTTGTTTTATATCGAATTTCCTATCAGCAAACAGTGTAGACTCTGATCAGACGCCGCATTATGCGGCGTCTGATCAGAGTCTACACTGTTTGCCTACGTCCCATATTTTGGATCGTGGGAGCGAATGGGTTTATATTCTGCGTCTCTTGTGTGGTCAAGCTTTGCAGGATAGTGATAGCTAAAGCAGGCATTCGCTGTAGTCGACGAAGCGGTATGCACTCTGGTATGATTTACGCTCTCTCTAATCTACATATTTCGAGGGGAAATTTATTTAATTCGCTGGCTGCCATGCACAGGCGAGGGAGTGATCGCTGTTCATCCTAATGAGAATACCGGTGTCTCAGCAGGATCTAAGCACTTGATACTATGATACTCTCTGTTGCCGAAACAAATGGAACGAAATATCAGCTCTCCCCATGCTAAGCGCGACCCGATCAGCAGATGGAAACAGTTTAAAGCCAGGTACGGCGCTGCGTAACTTCGGCGTTTTATATGAATCCAAGCTGCTGTTTGATAGTCATAGTTTCTTAACCCTTTCCCTGTTCTATATCCATTTAAAATGTAAATACCTTCTGAATATTCATGCACAAATTAGTAATAATGAAATACAGAAGGTAGAGCATGGTAGCCATTTTAACCTACTAAAGGAACGTATCTGCCAAATTATATTGGCAAACAAGGCAGACCCAGATAAGACGGTTCCTACATATGCCGTCTTATCTGTGTCTCTTCTGTTTGCAAAGTCATGAAAAAGGCATGTGTATGAAGGGAAAAGTTAAATACTTGAGCGAATTGGTTTTATTATATTTATACAGATATTATTTGTCAGCAAGAGAAGGGTTTTAGCACAGGACAAACATGTGTAGAAGGTATTACATGAGATTTAAACTCAAACTGAGTTCGCTATATCTTATATATATATATATATATATATATATATATATATATATATATATATATATATATATATATATATATATAATTCTGATACCTACTTTCAGTATACCAATTATGATTTATTATATGGCTTATGCGGACCGCTGGATTATGTAGACATTTTTTGGTCTACTTAATATTTTATGGCATCTGTATGGGTAGTAAACCTAAGTGAAAATTTAATTCCTTATCAAAGTACCTACAGTTAAAACCATTATTTATATTTATCAATTTAATTTTGAAGTTCATCTATCCTTTCATGACAAAAAAACAGATTATTTCTCCACGGACCTATATTTTAAAGTCTCTTAATACCTACTTTATGTGGACTGCAGAAAATATGGAATAACAACATAAATCGGCTATATATAGATAATCTAAAACTGGTTTCGTAATATTCATCTGATGCTTCAAATATTTATCAATGTTTATTTTAGATTTTTTCAATGGGGGAAAAAATCATTTTTTAGGCTTTAATTTTGAGCAAAATTCATATATATGAAACACCGGGTACCCGGATCTGTACAGACGACTTCCGCTTCGGGAACAATCATGGCGGACAAGTAAAGTGTGGTAAGTTTGTCAAAGAAATAAACTCATTTTGAGCGCCTGCTCAGGATATATCAGATCAGATATTAAATAAATTCCATACATGTTATAGGCTTATAGTTAGGTCCTACAGACCTGTTTACTGCTACGTTTTGGCCGTAGTTTCTACGTTTTGGTATGGAAAACTCGACTGTACTACGATTTAAGAACGAAATTGCTACGGATCTGTTCAATTTGGGAATTTTACTCCCTTTTTGCACTTTTCCGGTATTAAAGTACCTTTCCGCTCAATACAAACATGTATATGTTATTTGAACACTCTATCATTAATCAATTTATTGTGAAAATGACGCAAAATCATCTTTTTCGGCATTAAAAGCGTCATTGGTTACCTGTGACGTAAATATAGGATGTGGTTAATATTATCCATTCAGCGAGCAGCTTTCCCGTTCCTCCTTATGAGATGCTGCAAAGCACATGGCGACGGAAAAAACTGACCATCAATATTTCAATAAAATAATGATATTATAGGATGCACTTGATGAACATAATCATGCCAGAAAGTGTAATCAAGATTGGATTTAGCAGTATTCATGGATCAAAGAGTGTTAGGATAGTAAGTACAAAGCACTCTGCTCGCTATTGTAAGAAAGCCATTGAACGTGAAAGTTGTGTAAAATGGGCGAACTTGGTCCCAGTAAAAAAGTCACAGATAATGTCAATAACTGGTATTGCAAACTGTTTTTCAAGTTACCCCAATTCCCAAATAGATCTCTTCTTCGCCGACTGCTGAAATAACTATACCCCACCCACCTCCAGCCCGATGTTGAATTCTGCATCATGCATGCGAGCCATGTCGCTAAATGTCAAGTCTTGCCCTAACGAACGATCTACTGATAGGCTTGATAGCAGAACTATTATGGACAATTCAAACCATAGTTTCTCTTTATTTCTATAAATCAAATGAAAATCTATTTCAAAACTTTTCCAAGATGTTTTCTGACTGTCAGATTGCTAAGATTTTTTCTTGTGGAGAGAGAAAGACCTGCATATGTTGCTTTGGTCAAATACCTATGATAACAGTGTTATAGCAGAACATAATACTATTAAAACTATGTTGTTAGATCTACAAGAAATTATAAGCTACTTTGTTCCAGTTTGTTGTACTTTTTAATGAGAGTCTGATAATGAGAGTCTAAGACTGTAAAACCATTCACTGATCTTGTTGGACCTTACATTTGGGGGTAGTCTCATTAATGACCCGTAAGACAGCATGCTAATTTTGTGGCAGGTGCCGTCTTACACTCTGCCGTGATATCGTTAAAACCGAAAGTAGCTCGATATCACCATTTAGAGTATACAAATGTGAACTAATTTGGGGGATATGGCCTTAAAACCCATTAAGTATTGGCTTAAGATTTCTGCATGAACCATGTATTTGTTTGATAAGTATATAATGCATAAACATTTGCTTGATAAATACACCATTTTACACTTCTTGAAAAAAGAGTTGATACAGATCAGACAACTACTGTTTGCTAGATGCCTGATGTATGATAATAAATGCAACATATGATATTGATTCAGCACAGACCATTGTGGCAAAACAATTCCCTGTTTCTTAGGTCATTATATAGAATTCAGTTAATATTCATGAAGGCATACATTTTTAAAAAAAAATAATATTCATGAAGCAAAGGATTCAATTTTCAAGTTATATCACTTGAGAATTTGTTTGTCACATAATGATTACATGTTGACGTAGCAGTGTATTTCCACGAGACCCATATCAGATAGGTTCCTCAGGAACTGAACTGATCAGGATCAGCACTATTTGCTATATGGATAATTTATTTTTCTGCAGTGTCTTAACTCTTTGTATTCTTCTTTTGAATATATAATATATACTTATGCAGGAGGATAAGTATAAACAAATTAGCAGAACAAGAGATAAGTAAAAGGTCATGTGTTTTAATGAGGCAAACTATATAAAACGTTAAAACTTCTGATGGACATCCAAAAACTACTGAAAGTCCCTTTGAAAACTACTGATACAGCATACAAGGGGTCTATAAACAGGTCTGCTAGGACATACATTAATTTTTAAAAGTTACATTGCCGTTACAGGCGGGAGAGAATTGCAGTATTGAGAATCGAATGTCCGATTATTCAACCACCATCATACAAGTTCGCTGTGATCGTGCTACTTCATAACTGCAGAATTTAAGATTCGAAAGATTATCTAGTAATTTTATGTAGCTTTGTCTTATTTACTGGTATTTTGTATGTCAGGTCTATCGTCCTAGCTGGGAAGTTTCGCCCTACATAATTTCCAGCTGGATCGTTAGACGTTACTTATGACTATCACATATGTTTTGTAAATCTAAAGTTATATATATGAAATTGGTCTGTTATAGAAAAGCTTGACTAGAAAAATCTTTACATCAACAGATAAATTACAAAATTTAATGTGATAAAATCAAACTTCAAATGGAATTCATTGACCCATCCCGGTGACCTTAACCCTTCTCTTGCTGAATTTTAAAAATCATCCCATGCCCTGTTGTATAATAACATATATCTTCACTGTGTACAAGTATTTCACTGTGCAATCACTGCTGTGGAGTGCACTGGTTGCACAATCAACTTATAAAAAGTGCAGACCCTGATGAAACGGCTCCTGCAGGAGCTGTCTCATCTGGGTCTTCACTCTTTACAGGTAGGTATATTGCCACGAATAGCAAGCGAAGGGTTAAAACCTTTTCCCCCACTCTAGATAGTCTCTACAAATAAATACAATCTAAATAAGATTTCTTAACCTTAGTGGTTACTGTTTACACATTCTCTTTAAAATATTGCAGCATTCTTGTCATATAATCCAAAATAAAAACTACAGGCTGTCGTCTTCCTGACATATCCCTGAGACTGGCTGAGTTATGTGTTTTCCTGATCGCATTCGAATATCTATTTCGTCTTTATTTTCCACTGGCGTTATCTTAAGCTGTTTATGTTTATATGAATTCACGTAGTGGCCAGAAATCCTGCAAGGTTATTATAAAGAATGTGCATGAACAAGATCGTCGAAAATACATGACCTTCGAAAACACATAACGGGAGGAAACAGTGATTTTTTTCCTGGAATTGTGAATGGGTCCGGTACCCCTTGAATTGTGAAAAATTAGCGTCGTTTTTCGTTTCATCAATAGCTGTTTCTAGTTTCATTACTGTTGAATAGATATTCATTTTCTTTCAAATAAAGGTATTTCTTGATATTTTCCTTCATTTTGATTATTTAATCTATTTTTTTTTTCTATATACTTTATTTCTAAGCATGGAAATTTGCCAATCTTGTAACTATAGTGTTTCAGTAAACAGTTAAACATGAAATGATGTCAAAGTAAGAACCTTCAAAGTTGACCCAAAATGTTACAAAAAATTGCATCTGATCTTGACGAATCCGTAGATCTATAGATCTATCTAGATATTCTTATATTCTATAGTATTTTATTGGAAATATTTCAGCTAAAGGCAGGACTGTAAAAGGCATGCAGGCTCATTGAAGGTAATATTCTAAGCTAGAGGTTTTGATTCCTTACTTCAATGTGTGTGTATACATGTAAGCCTTATTGCATCACAATTTTTGAGTATGACGTCACCAATATTATGGAGCGGTATTTGGGTCAAAATTACAGTTCTCAGAAGCTACACGCCTTATTCTACATGCTTCATTCTTTATTCTTCATTCTATATTCTTAATTCTTATCGCTTTACGCTAAATGTTTCAACTCAAATTATTTCGAAACTAACTCACCAAATACTAGCTCTACTTGATTTGTCTCATTCTATATTCTTCATTCTATATTCTTAATTCTTAATTCTTATCGCTAAATGTTTCAACTCAAATTATTACGAAACTAACTCACCAAATACTAGCTCTACTTTATCTCAACCCACCAAATACATTTGTACTAGCTCTACTTGATCTCAGAAGCAAACCGCCTTATTCTACATGCCTCATTCTAAGTTCTTAATTCTTATCGCTAAATGTTTCAACTCAAATTATTACGAAACTTACTTACAAAATACTATATTTTCACGAGTGGCGAGGGTTATGTTGTATGACGTCATTTTGAAACTAAAAGGAAACTGTGTTGGCATTACTGTGCGTCATCTTTACGTCATAAGTCATATAAGCGCGTCATAATGATAAGTCTCCCTGTCCAAATAAAAAAACCCAAAGCAGATCAAGTTAGTAACGTATTGCACTGCAAACCCATGTACTACATACACGTTCACAGTGTTCCCGTTTACGGCGTAATCATATCTAAATACGCACCAAAAATCGTTGGAACGCAAAATAGTCAAGTACGTTGCGTCCATGGGACGCAAGATCAATGATCGAAATTTTACCGATTTAAATGAATCCAGGTAAAATAACAACTGAAACTCGGTCTTACATCAATCCGGATCAATAAACAAAGTGATTCTCACTCCGTTTTCTTGACATTTTTTCCGAAATTGCAACGCATCTATTAATATCGAGTCCTGGGTTATTCCAGGTACGTAGGAGGGCACCTGCATTGACTGGTTACGATTTCCACCCTAATGTCAACATCTAAAATTATGTAATTCTACGAGAACCGTTCTGTCGCTTAGTAAATGACATTTGGGTGCTGAAAAAAGATGGCGTCTACTAGTAAAAAGTTGAATACTCCAGGAACTTTAAAGCGTTATGGGTGCAAGATCGAGAGTTAAAGGCTTGTAAGTAAATGATTTTAGCCCTGAAAACAATAGAATTACCATGTGATGCTTTGTATGCACTGAAAATGAAATGAAAACTGCTTTTACGTACCAGCGGATACAGTGATTCTCAGCTCAGTTCACTATGCTCGTCGTCGTGCACTTCAAATCAAAGCATCAAGAAATACCTTATTATACAGTGCGTGTATCACTTATCTTTTTGATGTTAAATGATACATCAGTGTAAGTCTTAAATAATTTTACCCCTATACATTTAATGGGGCAAAAAATCACCATTACAGAAACAGGAGTGAAATTATCTGGGACTCAGTTGTATTTGCCTGGGACGCAACTTTTGCTGATGCCCTGGGTCCCAGGGACTCGGTAAAATTCAATCCTAATGAGAACACTGCGTTCATAAGCAATAGTAATTCAAAAACGGTGGTAAATGCACGTCTTTCTTTGTTATCATGTCGAATTACAACACACTCTTATCCTTACGACGAATATGTGTCTTAAGGTGTCAAAATAAGGGATTTTACTCTACATATAAACAGAGGTGTCAAATCCAGTATTTTAGCAAATAACATTTGGGCGTTTCGAGAAAGAAAACACGCTAACATTTGGTTTGTTTATATAGAATCTATGCTTTTTATACGCCCACCTAATAAAGGTGGTCGTATATTGTCGTGGCCCTGTCCGTCCGTCCGTTCGTTCGTTCGTTCGTTCGTTCGTTCGTTCGTTCGTTCGTTCGTTCGTTCGTTCGTTTGTTCGTTCGTTCGTTCGTCCGTCAACATTTTGTTTGTCCGCTGTTTTCTGGGAAAACTGTTTGACAGATATTAATGAAACTTTACACAAATGTTAAATGCATCAAGATCTGAAGCTGAGTTGATTCTGAGGTTCATTTGATTTTTCATTTCAGAGTTATGGCCCTTGTCCTTAAAAAATATGCAAATAGTTTGTCCGCTGTTTTCTGGGAAAACTATTTGACAATTATTAATGAAACTTCACACAAATGTTTAATGCATCAAGGTCTGAAGCTGAGTAGATTCTGAGGTTCATTTGATTTGTCGTTTCGGAGTTATGGCCCTTTTACTTAGAAAATAATGCAATTACATGCAAATAGTTTGTCCGCTGTTTTCTGGGAAAACTATTTGAGAGATATTAATGAAACTTCACACAAATGTTTAATGCATCAAGATCTGAAGCTGGGTTGATTCTGAGGTTCATTTGATTTTTCATTTCAGAGTTATGGCCCTTGTCATTAAAAAATATGCAAATAGTTTGTCCGCTGTTTTCTGGGAAAACTATTTGAGAGATATTAATGAGACTTCACACAAATGTTTAATGCATCAAGATCTGAAGCTGAGTTGATTCTGAGGTTCATTTGATTTGTTGTTTCGAAGTTATGGCCCTTTTACTTAAAAAATAATGCAAATACATGCAAACAGTTTGTCCGCTGTTTTCTGGGAAAACTATTTGACAGATATTAATGAAACTTCACACAAATATTTAATGCATCAAGATCTGAAGCTGAATTAATTCTGGGGATCATTTGATTTTTCGTTTCAGAGTTATGGCCCTTGTCCTTAAAAAATAATGCAAATAGTTTGTCCGCTGTTTTCTGGGAAAACTATTTGAGAGATATTAATGAAACTTCACAAAAATGTTTAATGCATCAAGATCTGATGCTGAGTCGATTTTGAGGGTTATTTGATTTTTCGTTTCAGAGTTATTGCCCTTTTACTTAAAAAAAATGCAAATAGTTTGTCCGCTGTTTTCTAGCAAAACTGTTTGACAGATATTAATGAAACTTCATACACATGTTTAATGCATCAAGACCTGAAGCTAAGTCGATTCTGAGGATCATTTGATTTGTTGTTTCGGAGTTATGGCACTTGCACTGAAAAAAATAATGCAAATCTATGCAAATATGAGGATGGCCATAACTTTTTCATTTGAAATAATATTTACTTCTAAAGTTATGGTCCTTGAACTTCGTGTGTTCATTGCTTTGTTAGTCGGTCAACTTTTAGTTTGTCTGTTGTTTTCTGGGAAAACTATTAAAATGATATAAATGAAATTTAAAACAAATGTTTTAAGCAACAAAATTTGAAGCTGAGTTTATTTTGAGGTTCATTCAGTTTGTCTTTACAGAGTTATGGCCGTTGCACTTTACAAAAATCTGCAAAAATGAGGATTAGCTGTAACTTTTTTATTTAATAAGATATTCACTTCATTTTTTAAAAAAAATAGTATCACCTTAATATGGAAATCAAGATCTGAAGCACAGATTAGAAAATGTCAACACTTATAAGGCATGTTGAATCAGAGAAAGTTCGCAAGTGGGCGTATTATGTACCGTATGCGGTACTCTTGTTGTATGAATGAATTGGTAATAACGAATGGTATCTGTAACCCTTTCCCTCATATGACCGACTTTTGACTCCTGCAAACAGAGCAGACCCATATCAGACGGCTCCTATAGGAGCCGTTTGACCTGGGTCTACTCTGTTTGATTATGAAACAATGTAGATCTGATTCTAATGTTTCTACCACTTGTTCGTGGTGCCATGATAAAATACATCTAGGATCTAGATCTACATGTAATTCATATTCTAAAATTCATGATTTTTTACATGAATAGATGGGGGGAAAGTGTCAACCTTTACCATACTAGATCTATGAGTGAATCCAAGAATGATTTTGCATGCAGTTTGGATCTAGATCAGACACCGGGTGGTTCAGTGCGGCATCAGTATTCAAGCTGATTGACACTCGAGTGCATATAGTGAAGAAAGAATATAAAATGTCTGATCGAGGTCTGCTCTGTTTGCTTATGAAATGGTTAGATCTGATTCTACAGTTTCTGCCATGGCTAAAAGTCCATGTGTTCGCATCAGTCATTTTAAACACTATTCTAATTGATTTTCATGATGTCATAATTTCCTATATGAATATTCAATAGGTACAGGGTTAATCGGAGAGCTATCACCGGTGCTTGATTGCCTGTATACAGTTTGTGCACAGCTAGCAGTTCTGTACAAATAATTATAATTCTTAGTTAAAATTAATGCAGGACGAAAGTTATAAACAGCAGCCTTCTAATCAGGATCTACCCGTCTACGCCAGACGTTAAATTCAGTATAAATATCATTCTTGGAGACAGGTATCAGTTTAAGGTTGGGTGAAATTCATGCAGACAGCTCCTCTAGGAGCTGTCTGCATGAGAGGGTTTACTGCACTATCAGGTAAAGGGTTAACATCCATCTTTCAAGTCTGAATTTCCACAGTGGAACATCAGTTTTTAACTATAGAGTTCACTCAGTGTGAGAGGCTTACACCTGCTAGAACTTTTTGAATGACAGACTGCATATCCTGATCAGAATGCTCCTTTAGGAGTCCTCTGATCTGGGTCTACACTGCGTGTATATGTCCAATGTAATAAGCTCGCGTGGATGTATGTATTACCCCTTCCCCTCAAATAACCGCCTTTTAGGCCCGTGCAAACATAGTAGAACCATATCAGACGGCTCCTAAGGAAGCCGTCTGAACAGGGTCCAATTTGTTTGCTTATGGAAATATAACTGCTTATTCTGCAGTTTCTATCCATTACCAATCAAGAGTGTGTTTGTGAAACACTTATACCCCCGACCTTTGACCCTGAATGGTGACATTGACCTTTTACCCATGGACCAGGAAGTTGAACGCGACATATCGTCTTTTTGTGGTGAACATTTGTGCCAGGTTATTTTGAAATCAATTCACAGAAAAAAAATACAGAAGGGACGCGAAATTTGGGATGGACGGATGGAGGGACAGACAGACAGGCGGATGGAAAGACAGACGGAAGGACGGACAATGCGATTACTATATGCCCGCCGTTGGGGGACATAAAAAAATCATGTGTCTATATATCATTGTTAAAATCAGCTAATACATATTCATGGTAGCATTATTTTTACATGAATATTCTACAGGGAAGGATTAAACTTCAATATTAATAATTAGAGTCGGTACCGTTTACCGATTTGCAATTCAGACTTTGGAAATATAGTCATGAAGCATTAAGCGTTCACAACTAACATTCCACAAGAAAAAATATGTGTCGCTGCCGTGATTTGAACCACCAACCATCAATACCAAAACTGTTACCGGCAACTGCCAGCTGTTTAACGTTGTCATCGCGTAGTGTAGCTAGAGCTAGTATTTGGTGAGTTAGTTGCGTAATAATTTGAGTTGAAACATTTACCGTTTAGCGATTGGAATTAAGAATATAGAATGAAGAATATAGAATATAGAATGAAGAATATAGAATGAAGAATAAAGAATGAGGCATTTAGAATAAGGCGGCTAGCTTCTGATAATTTTTTTTAAAAAAGACAATTAAAATAGAAGTTTAAATAGATAAATTGTATTTAACAACATCGAAATGAGTATCTAAATTAACAAATAGCACGTAGATAACAGTATTCGCTTAGTAAAATCGTAACTATAATTTTGACCCAAATACCGCTCCATACAATATATGTGTAAATATCATAGGATTGCTTCTAGAACTTCAGAATTGTGTAGATTTGAAACCATTGTGATAAATAGAGCATTTACTCCTATGGAGCAAATGCTCTATTTATCACAATGGTTTCATAAAGTGACTATTATACCTCTTTGAATAAATCTACTGATAAGGAGCATTAATTAGAGAAAAGGAAAATTTCAGAATTGTGTAGATTTGAAACCATGGTGATGAAAAGAGCATTTACGCCTATGGAGCAAATGCTCTATTTATCACAAAGGCTTTTTTCAGATCCTACCTCTTTGAATAAATCTACTGATAAGGAGCATTAATTATAGAAAAGGAACATTTACACCTATGGAGCAAATGCTCTATTTATCACAAAGGCACAAATTTCAGAATTGTGTAGATTTGAAACCATTGTGATAAATAGAACATTTACTCCTATGGAGCTTGTGCTCTATTTATCACAATGGTTAGCAAATGCTCTATTTATCACAAAGGCTTTTTTCAGATCCTACATCTTTGAATAAATCTACCGATAAAGAGCATTAATTAGAGAAAAGGAAAATTTCAGAATTGTATAGATTTCAAACCATTGTGATAAATAGAGCATTTGCTCCATAGGAGTAAATTAACTCATATACAAACGACATATAAAGTTACATACTGGTATGTGTCAGATCAGAATCCAAACTGTGTGCTTATTTTGGTCAAGTCATTCTAAGCAGTGATAGGGTTGTCATCTGTTAGAAATGTTGTCTGCTTGTTCAAAGAGGTAAATCTGGGTCTACTCTGTTTGCAAATGCGTGAAAACATGTTTATATGAGGAAAAGGGTTAATTAGAGAAAAGGAAAATTTCAGAATTGTTTAGATTTGAAACCATTGTGATAAATAGTGCATTTACTCCTATGGAGCAAATGCTCTATTTATCACAAAGGCAAATGCTCTATTTATCACAATGGTTTCATAAAGTGACTATTATACCTCTTTGAATAAATTTACTGATAAGGAGCATTAATTAGAGAAAAGGAAAATTTCAGAATTGTGTAGATTTGAAACCATTGTGATAGATTAGAGCATTTACTCCTATGGAGCAAATGCTCTATTTATCACAAAGACTTTTTTCAGATCCTACCTTTTTGAATAAATCTACTGATAAGGAGCATTAATTATAGAAAAGGAACATTTACACCTATGGAGCAAATGCTCTATTTATCACAAAGGCTTTTTTCAGATCCTACCGCTTTGAATAAATCTACTGATAAGGAGCATTAATTATAGAAAAGGAAAATTTCAGAATTGTGTAGATTTGAAACCTTTGTGATAAATAGAACATTTACTCCTATGGAGCAAATGCTCTATTTATCACAATGGTTAGCAAATGCTCTATTTATCACAAAGGCTTTTTTCAGATCCTACCTCTTTGAATAAATCTACTGATAAGGAGCATTAATTAGAGAAGATGAAAATTTCAGAATTGTGTAGATTTCAAACCATTGTGATAAATAGAGCATTTGCTCCATAGGAGTAAATTAACTCATATACAAACCACATATAAAGTTACATACCGGTATGTGTCAGATCTGAGTTTAAACTGTGTGCTAATTTCGGTCAAGTCATGCTAAGCAGTGATAGGGTTGTCATCTGTTAGAAATGTAATCTGCTTATTCAAAGAGGTAAATCTGGGTCTACTCTGCAAATGCGTGAAAACATGTTTATATGAGGAAAAGGGTTAAATAGAGAAAAGGAAAATTTCAGAATTTTGTAGATTTGAAACTATTGTGATAAATAGTGCATTTACTCTTATGGAGCAAATGCTCTATTTATCACTAAGGTAAATGCTCTATTTATCACAATGGTTATTATCACCAGTTATTGTTAACAAGTTTTAATTTTCCATTTCCATAACAATTCCGTTTGTATAAATTGTTTAAATCGCGATTTTTATACAATTTCTGCTTTGAAACAATCATCAGTACTCTAATTCTGAAGGTGTTCGAAACGTCCCGGTGTGAACTGGTTTTGTTACGAAATGTACTCTACAAGAGTTGTCGTTCGTTTCTAAATACGCAATATATCAAGGAGTTGTTAGGTTATGCGTAGTAATATGTAATGGAAAATGAAACTTTTCCACATATGTTTTGTGCGAAATATGCTTTCCAAGTTAACGGTCGGTAAACGTTCGGTATTTGACTTAGAAAATATTTATAATAAAGCAAATCATCCCAGAAAGCTTGCCATTATAATCATACAGAGAAAGGGTCAAATAACACCCCACAAAACAGGTGTCCAGTTTTGTTTAGAAACGTACATGTAGTTAAAACTTTAAAAATCTTTCCCTCTGGTGAGCGATTTCAGTGCCATCATGGCCCTCTTGTTTCAAATTTATTGAAACTTTACTTTATTTACTCTGATATCTGAACCTGTTCATCTGTAATATTTTTTTTCAATCCCAGTGTCTGTTACCAGTGTTGTTACCTTTTTGACATTTTTCCTGGTACATGTACATGTATATGAATACGTTTGGGGGGGGGGGGTCCCTAATATAGATGATTTTGCAGACAGAGTAGACCCAGATCAGTTGAGAATTTCACCATTTCATGTGACAATTTTGCATTAAATCAATTGTTCAATGTGTTACAGTAATACTTGTTAATCTTTTACATTATAGAAACTTTTTCATGCCTTTTTGAAATTTGTAGATCAATTGTAGTTTCTACCATGGCTCAAAAATCTGTGTTCATATGCCATTTGAAAACTCAGCTTAAAAATGTTCACGGTGTCATTATTTCTTGCATAAATATTCATCATAAATGTTAACATGTGTTTGATTTATTGTATAACCCCTCAGAAAGCTGGAAGACAGTCTTGGTCCGTTTTCTGTTCCTTCTTTATTCCTATTTAACCCTTTCCGTGTTAAATATTCATGTATGAAATATTTACATCATGAATTTTAATTAGCTGAACAGTGCTTTGGTATTGGTAGAGACTGTGGAGGCAGATTTTATTATAATTCCGTAAGCAGACAGAGCAGATCCTGATTAGTTCTGTGATTGCTCATTATTTCAGACTGACCTGGGGGTCAATGGAAGCCGGTAAGCAGCACGATGCCAGTGATGAAGTCACTGACCGGCATAGGACAAGGCTCACAAAAAGGTACCCTATACAGCTGGACTGAGCTAGATTTGAATTTATCAACACATTCTCAGGCTGGAGACACAGCAGGTTTCTCAGACATGTTTGTTTGGGTCCCGAGTCTGCATTTACCACAAATGCATGGGTCCTAGCTACTTCCAATGTACTTTGGTCCTCTACTCTAGCTTCTCTACCAGAATGGCAAATTCCATTAGCAAACAGAGCAGACCCTCATCCTATAGGAGCCGTCTGATCTGGGTCTACTCTGTTTGAAAATGCGTGAAAACATGTGTATATGAAGGAAAGGGTTAAAATCATTTAAAAACAATGAACTTTCAGAATTGAAGCAGACGAAAAGTTTTGCAGGCGATAATTACTTGCGAGTACAAACAAAATATAGATCTGATTCTGTATTTTCTGAAAATACCACAAAATTATTTGTTCAAATTCCATTATCAGATAATAGATATTCATTGTGTCAATATTTCTTACATTAATATTCATTAGGTAAAGGAACGATCCTTTCGAAAGCCTAAGGAGAGATTGTGAGAACTACAGTAAAAACTCTCTATAACCGCCACTACAGTAAAACCTCTATAACGGCCATTAAATTGTGTTAATTAGTTGGTATTAAGGGCAGGTGGCTGCCTAAAGCACTTGGTGAAAGTAAAACAGAACGGTTCTATGGGAGCGTTCTGTTTTACTTTCACCTTGCTTTAAGCAGCCACCTGTCTTTAACACACAATACTTGATGTAATTTAGTGGCCGTTATAGAGAGGTTTTACTTTACTGTATAAAATGTATAGCTGTAGATGGTATACCCTCATCTGGGTTTGATTTAATGTGTGACACTGTGTGTGTGTGTGTTTTGAAAAGAAGTATCTACTCATAGAATTGATCTGGACAACATTCTCTGCCAAATTACTCGTCTTAATTAACACAAAAGAAATAATGACTCATCATGATTAGCTCATGTTTTATAATGGCATAACACAGGTCTGCAGTTTTGACCATGGCACAATATGTAGAATCATATCAGTTATTCCACAAGCAAACAGAGTCGACGCAGATCAAACAACTTGTACAAGAGCTGTCTGATCTACGTCTATTCTGTTTGCAAATACCCTCTAGTTGGGTATACATTGTGCCAGTTTTTCACTTTTGTTCACTCCATTGTCTATGTGAAGATTTTTTTTTTGTATTCCATTCCTTTGCAGAGAGAGATGACAAGGACAACACATGGTATTCAATCTTCCCGATAGAGAACCAAGAGCTGATCTATGGAAACTGGGAGGATGCCATCATCTGGGACACTGAGGTAAGGGCTTTCAAATGTATGGGTACCAAGAACTTCATCTCTTTCAGACACATGTGTTTGAGAAAAAATGTGTTTTTCATGTAAGATCATGTGTGTATGAATTCATTCAAAGGCAGTCTCAATGTTTAGGATATGTGTCATAAGTGCCTGTACTGTGTGGCTTCATATCGGTTTTGATAAATTTAATTCTGACAAGCTTATGAATAGAATGGTCAGGTGAGAATTTCACCATTTGACAATTTTTGCATTCAATTATTTGTTCAGTGTGTTACATGATCTAGAAGCCTTTTTACGCTTTTTAGCTCACCAGAGCACAAAGTGCTCAGGGTGAGCTTTTGTGATCGCCTGGTGTCCGTCGTCTGTCGGCGCGCGTCGTGCGTCGTTATTCGTCAACAATTTGAACCTTTAAAATTCTTCTCCTCTGAATCTACAGGGGTCTTAGCTTTCATCTTCGGCACATAGCATCATCTGTAGGTCCTCTACAAAAGTTACATAAATTATGTCTCTGGGGTCAAAATTGGCTCCGCCCCAGGGGTGCATTGTTTTATATAGAAACATATAGTGAAAACTTTGAAAATCTTCTCCTCTGATTGTCTGGTGAGCGCTTCAGGGCCATTCTGGCCCTCTTGTTTTCTGTTAAAAGGATATCAATAAAACTTCCCTCACATATTTTATTGAACAAATTCAGAAGCTGAGTTGATTTTGAAGTTCATTCAAATTGTTGTTACAGAGTTATGGCCCTTGCACTTTACCTAAATCTGCAAAAATGAGGACGGCCATAACATTTTATTGAATAAAATATTCACTTCATTTTTTAGCTCGTCTGTTTCGAAGAAACCAGGAGCTATTATCGTAACTCTGCAACCATGTTGTTGTTGTTGTCATTGTTGTCGTTGTCGTCTGAAATCTTAACATTGACCATAACTTCTTCAATTTTTCATTTGCAACCTTCATTTTTGGCTCGTCTGTTTCGAAGAAATCACGAGCTATTGTTGTAACTTGGGCATCCGCGTCGATTTTGTCGTTGTCCTCCGAAATCTTAACATTGACCATAACTCGAAAAGTATAAGAGGTATCAACATGAAACTTCATAGGTTAGTAGATCTCATTGAAGGGAAGGCCCCTACATAAGAACCATAAATTTTGGAGTTATTGCCCTTTATATTTTTTGACAATGACGACAGACAAGCGTTTGCACCCGCTTGCGGTGCTCTTGTTGGTATGCATGTTCATCTTGACATGGCCTATCCACACATACCTAAATGATAACAGACGAGCATTCGCATCCGCTTGCGGTGCTCTTGCCATGGAGAAATGATTCTAAACGACTTGGCATAGAATCTTCAAACTTGCTGTGGTGGTTGGTCATGACAAGTAGATGACCTATTATTTTGTGGTCACTAGGTCAAAGGTCAAGGTCACAATGACCTAAAATGGTGAAATAGTTTCCAATCAATAACTGCTCAAGGGTTTGGCTTGGGATCTTCAAACTTGCTGTGGTGGTTGGTCATGACCACTAGATGACCCCTAATGTTTTTGAGGTCATAGGTCAAGGTCACCATGACTTTAACTGGTTAAATGGTTTCCGATCAATAACTGCCCAAGGGTTTAGCATAGAATCTTTAAACTTGCTGTGGTGGTTGGTCATGACCACTGGATGACCCCTATTGTCTTTGAGGTCACTAGGTCAAAGGTCAAGGTCACAATGGTTTCTGATCAATAACTGCTCGAGGGTTTGGCTTAGAATCTTCAGATTTCCTTAGGTGGTTGGTCATGACAACTAGATGAGCCCTGTTGTTTTGTTGCTCACTAGGTCAAAGGTCAAGGTCCAAGGTCACCATGACCTTAACTTGTGAAATGTTTTCAGATCAATAAATGATCAGTGGTTTGGCTTAGGATCTTCAAACTTGCTGCGGTAGTTGGTCATGACCACTGGATGACCCCTATTGTATTTTAAGGTCACTAGGTCAAAGGTCAAGGTCACTATGACTTTAACTGGTAAAATGGTTTCTGATCCATAACTGCTCAAGGGTTTGACTTAAGATCTTCAAATTTGCTTAGGTCATGTGAACTAGATGAGCCTGTTGTTTTTGAGGTCACTAGGTCAAAGGTCAAAATGACTACAAAAGTTATGTAAATTATGGCCCCTGGGTCAAAATTGGTCCAGCCCCAGGGGTGGGCAGTTTTCGATAGAAACAAATAGTGAAATCTTTTAAAATCTCCTTCTCTGAAACTGGAAGGCTAGCAGCTTTCATATTTGGCACATAGCATCATGTTCAGGTCGTCTACAAAAGTTATATAAATTATGACCCTTGGGTCAAAATTGGCCCTGCCACAGGGGTGGGCAGTTTTCAATAGAAACATATCGAGAAAACTTTGAAAATCTTCTTCTCTGAAACTGGAAGATTAATCTCAGCTTTCATATTTGGCTTATAGCATCATGTTCAGGTCCCCTACAAGTTTTTCTTAATTATTCCTCTGGGGTCAAAATTGGCCCGTCCCAGGGCCGGCTAGTTTTCTATAGAAACATATAGCGAAAACTTTGAAAATCTTCTCTGATTGTCTGGTGAGCGCTTCAGGGCCATTCTGGCCCTCTTGTTTTCTGTTAAAAGGATATCAATAAAACTTCCCACACATATTTTATTGAACAAAATCAGAAGCTGAGTTGATTTTGCACTTTACCTAAATCTGCAAAAATGAGGATGGCCATAACATTTTATTGAATAAGATATTCACTTCATTTTTTAGCTTATCTGTTTCAAAGAAACCAGGAGCTATTATCGTAACTCTAAATGATAACAGACGAGCATTCGCACCCGCTTGCGGTGCTCTTGTTATACCACCCTTTTGAAAAAATGGAGGTATATTGCTTTGCACATATCGGTAGGTCGGTAGATCGATGGTTTCCGAACAATAACTAATAAACGACTTGGCATAGAATCTTCAAACTTGCTGTGGTGGTTGGTCATGACCACTAGATGACCCCTATTGTTTTTGAGGTCATAGGTCAAGGTCACCATGACTTCAACTGGTTAAATGGTTTCCGATCAATAACTGCTCAAGGGTTTAGCTTAGGATCTTCAAACTTGCTGTGGTGGTTGGTCATGACCACTGGATGACCCCTTTTGTTGTTTAAGGTCACTAGGTCAAAGGTCAAGGTCACTATGACTTTAACTGGTTAAATGGTTTCCGATCAATAACTGCTCAAGGGTTTAGCATAGAATCTTCAAACTTGCTGTGGTCATTGGTCATGACCACTGGATGACCCCTATTGTTTTTGAGGTCACTAGGTCAAGGTCACCATGACCTTAACTGGTAAAATGGTTTCTGATCAATAACTGCTCAAGGGTTTGGCTTAGAATCTTCAGATTTCTTTAGGTAATTGGTCATGACAACCAGATGAGCCCTGTTGTTTTTTAGCTCACTAGGTCAAAGGTCAAGGTCACCATGACCTTAACTTGTGAAATGTTTTCAGATCAATAAATGATCAGTGGTTTGGCTTAGGATCTTCAAACTTGCTGCAGTAGTTGGTCATGACCACTAGATGACCCCTTTTGTTGTTTAAGGTCACTAGGTCAAAGGTCAAGGTCACTGACTTTAACTGGTAAAATGGTTTCTGATCCATAACTGCTCAAGGGTTTGACTTAAGATCTCAAATTTGCTTAGGTGGTTGGTCATGACGACTAGATGAGCACTGTTTTTGAGGTCACTAGGTCAAAGGTCAAGGTCACCATGACCTTTACTGGTGAAATGGTTTGCGATCAATAACTGCTCAAGGGCTTGGCTTAGGATCTTCTAACTTGCTGTGGTGGTTGGTAAAGACAACTAGATAATCCCTGTTGTTTTTGAGATCACTAGGTCAAAGGTCAAGGTCACCGTGACCTTAAATAGTGAAATGGTTTGTGATCAATAACTGCTCAAAGGTTTGGCTTAGGATCTTCAAACTTGCTGTGGTGGTTGGTCATGACCACTAGATGACCCCTATTTTTTTTTTAGGTCCCTAGGTCAAAGGTCAAGGTCACCATGACCTTAACTGGTAAAATAGTTTCCAATCAATAACTACTCAAGGGTTTGGCTTAGGATCTTCAAACCTGCTGTGGTAGTTGGTCATGACAACTAGATGACCCCGAATGATTTTGAGGTCACTAGGTCAAAGGTCAAGGTCATCATGACCTTAATTTATGAAATGGTTTTCAATTAATAACTGCTCAATGGTTTGGTTTGGGATCTTCAAACTTGCTGTGGTAGTTGGTTGTGACCACTAGATGACACCTATAGTTGTTGAGGTCACTAGGTCAAAGGTCAAGGTTTCCATGACCTTAATTTGTGAAATATTTTCAGATCAATAAATGATCAGTGGTTTGGCTTAGGATCTTCAAAGTTGCTTAGGTGATTAGTCATGACCACTAGATGACCTCTATAGTTGAGGTCACTAGATCAAAGGTCAGGGGATCTGGGAATATACATGTTTTACAAACATGTCTTGTTTTATATAATATCACTTTCAGATCTGAAGTACAATTTAGAAAATGTCAACACTTATAAGGCATAGAAAGTTTGAAAATAGGCCTATCATGTACCATACGTGGTACTTGTTTTTGCTTTGACACAAAGTTAGAATCAGATCTATATCATGTCAAAAGCAAAGAGAACAGACGATGATCAGTCAACTCAAAGATTGGAGCCTTCTGATCTGAGTCTACTGTATTTGTAAATGTGTGAAAAAATGTTGCTATGGAACAAATGCTCAATTTATCGCAATTGTTCAAAGAATTGACCTTTACAGAGGCGTAGAAAGGCATATTTATGGATGAAAGGGTTAATAAATGTTCATAAACTAAATAGTCAGAAGTGATTATAGAATTTCATATACATGGACTAGGCTAGTATATGCTTGAATTATAAATATTTTTCAGTATGGATACTGATGATTGGTTTGGGGATGTATGCCAAATGATAGATGATGCATAACCATCTGACAGCAATGCAGTTATATACATTTTAAGGTGTTTGACAGCACAACTAATTTACAGCAAGGGGATGAAATTGTTTACGCTTATGATGATGCAAGCCACATGGTGGAGAAGAAAGGTAAATAATTATACAATTTTACCATAGCATTTCTCTCATTTGCATTTCTTAAAGAATCTGGATCTGTGTAGAACTGGTTGTGATGGCACCCGAAGGAAAATTCTTTAAACATCTCCAAAACAGTGGCCAGAACTGAAAGATATTTGACAGAAAAACTCTTCCTGTGACGCTTTCCAAAACAGTTTGTCCAATTGGAATGGTATTTTGAAGGAGTAGTTGCCTCATGACCCTTTATCAAAATTTGCTTAAGTTATGCTGGTACATACCAGGGACCGGGCTAAACTTAGAAAAGTAAAATTCTTCTCAAAAACTGGTGGTTCAGTTTGAATGGTATTTCGTAGGAATAGCGTTTTATAATCTCTCTACCAAAATTACTAAAATCAAGTACCACAAAAGGTAAGATTTGTCCTTCAAATCTATACATCGGTCTACCTAAGCCTTATGTCGCATTTTGAGTATATACATTGGTATGTGCATTTGGATTTTTCATGAAAGGAAGCATTTAAGCTGGCTCGAGATAGGTCGGTGGTTCTACCCGGATGTTCTGTGCTCGAAACAATGCAATCTGTTCTGTGCGCAGAGAACCTCTGGGGTCTGGGAACCTCTGGGATCTTCCTCCACCTGTTATTAGCTGAACATCATGATATGACTGAAATACTGTTAAAGCGGTGTAAAACCTGATAAAACCAAACCAAACTTTATGTTGCACATTCAATATATACATTGGTCTACCTAATCCTTACGTCATACTTTGAATATATACGTCGGTCCACCTAATCCATACGTTGTCCTTAAAATATATACATCTGGCATAAACGAATGTTTTGGATATGGCACAAACTGTAGAATCTATATTTAGTCTATAAACAAACAAAGCGGACTCTTTCAGATTTGTCCTACTGAAGCTGTCTGATATTTGTCTACTCTGTACTATGCAAAGGCGTTTAACCCTTTACACCATAAACATGCCTTTCTTCGACTTTGCAAACCGGGGAGACCCAGATCAGATGGCTCGTATAGGAGCTGGTTGATCAACATCTGTTCTGTTTGCTAGATGATATAATTTAGATATGATTCTACATTTTCAACCATATCAAAAACTTCATGTGTCTTTGTGCTATTATAACAAATTGATCTAATTAATATTCATGATGTCATTATTTCTTATATGAATATTCATGGAGGAAAGGGTAAAAGGCTTATCTAAGAGGTAAATGATTAAGGACAGAACACTAAAATGTAATGTTTTGGTGACCCTAACAAACAGTTTGGATCTGGATAGGTTTTATCCTTCAAATCTATACACCGGTCGCGTGACTCGGTGGTAGAGCGTCCGCCTGCCGTACGGAAGGTCGTGGGTTCAATCCCTGGCCGCGACAGACCTAAAGTAATTTAAAGTTTGAACTAGTAGCTCCCCTGTCTACAATTGACATTAAAGGGGTAGTTCTAGGACTGGTCAGCCCGGTGTCAGGATGTGACTGGGTGGGTGCCTTGCCATGTGCCCGTGGCAGGGGCATTCCAGTGATGCAGCATTATAACTTGTCTCAAGCGAGTACAGTCTGCAAATAACTGAAATACTGTTGGTCGGATGTAAAACCCAACTCACTCACTCAAATCTATACATCGGTCTACCTCAGCCTTATTTCACACTTTCAGTATATACATGGGTCTACCTAATCCTTACGTCGTACTATGTATATATACACCAGTCCACCTAATCCATATGTGGTCCTTAAAATATATACATCTGGCATATAAACACAGAATGTTTTTGCCGTAGCAGGAACTGCAGAATCAAGTTTAGTCTATAAACAAAGCAGACCCTATCAGATTGATTCTACAGAAGCTGTCTGATCTTTGTCTGCCCTGTATATAAATGCGCTTAAAGACGTTAAACAGTTTAGATCTGGGTAAGATGCTGAGTAACTTGACTGCCCTAATCCGAAGGTTTTTGGAAAGAAGCGCAAAATTGATGCAGAGGATAATTGTGCATTGTCTTAGAAGGGTTAACGCATAACTCAATGAATATTCATGTAAGAAATAGTGACATCATGAATATTAAATGAATTACTTTTTTAATGACACAAGTCATGGACAAGGGAATGTTTGGCCATAGGATCATATCTATATCATTTTAAAAGCAAATAGAGCAGACCCTGATCAAGCAGCTCTTACAGGAATCATCTGATCTGTGTCTACTCTGTTTGCAAGGTGTAGATTAAAGGGATAATACAATAAAATTTGGTCATGGCAGAAACTATAGAATCAGATATATATTACTCTACAAGCAAACTGATCGGATCCAGATCAGACTGCTCCTTCTGACATTAAAAGGGCTATTTACCAGCTGATTTTCTATGATGGCTTAGGTACACAGGATTATTTGGTATTGCTAGAAACTGCGGAATCAGATCTATTGTATGACCGTAAGCAAGATGTCTCATATGGGTCTACTGTGTTTGCAAAGGTGTGAAAAACATGTTTATATGAGGGAAAGGTTTATAGATTGAATTAGAACACAGATTGGTACCAGTTGTTTATATGAGGGAAATGGTTAAAGAATGAATACATTACTGTTGTGTCACAGATTAATACCAGTCTTAAATAAGACATGAACAGAAGCCCAGACGCGATATAAGTGAATTAAAGTAGTTTCAATAATATCTACTTTATTTCTCCACCAAAACCTATGTTGGGATCACCATTTAAGTGTCAGCCCTTACAGACAGTTCTAAACATAGAGTTTGGTGTAGAAATATATATATCAGTACTTTAACCCTTATCCAATAGTTATGCCTTTCTACACATTTGCAAACAGAGTAGATCCAGACCTTCAGGAACAATCTGATCAGGGTCTGCTCCGTTTGCTTGTGACATAATATTGGTATGATTATACAGATTATGCCTTGGTGAAAAATTCCGGTCTCCTTGTGCTATTATAACAACTCGATCAAATTAACCCATTCGCTGATAGGCTACTTTTAGACCCAACCTCTTTGAATAGATCTACTAGAAAAATTATTTTTTAGAATTCATACGGAACAAATGCTCTATTTATCACAATTGTTTCAATAAGTGGCTTTTGCAGAGGCATCAACAGGTGTCAACATAAGAAATGGGTTAATATTCATGACATCATTATTTCTTACGTGAATATTCATGGAGTAAAGGGTTAAATATACAAATCTATCTAAAACTGTGCATTTAAAGATGCAGTCTATTAAAATATGCTAGGTTAAACATGTTTTAGCTAGACAGATTAACTCTTTGCATTCGAAGTAATTGCACTCTGCTTCAATTTTAAAGTTAAATTTTCTTCCAATTTTTTTGAAAAATAAATTTACAGTCCTTACAAGTTGCCATGTTACAGGTTGTCTCATTTAGAGTCAAACTGTTAGCCTTTATAATAACATTTTTGCAGTTGTTTGTTGGAACAAAATGTTCTATTGCTTTAAAATGTGGTGTTTGCTTTTACTCATGTAAGAAATAATGATATCATCCATATTAATTTTTAGCTCATCTGAGCAAAGCTCAGGGTGAGCTTTTGGGAGACTTGAATGTCCTTCGTCCGTCGTCCGTCGTCCGTCGTGTGTCGTCAACAATTTGCTTGTGAACACTCTAGTGGTCACAATTGTAGTCTAATCTTCATGAAACATGGTCAGAATGAATGTCTTGATAAAATCTCAGACAAGATCGAAAATGGGTCAAGTGGAGTTAAAAACTAGGTCACTAGGTCAAATAGTAGGAAAACCTTGTGAACCTTGTACAGGTCACATTTTTTGCCATATTTTCATAAAACTTGGTCAGAATGATTGTCTTGATAAAATCTCGGAGGAGTTTGAAAAATAGGTTATGTGGGGTAAAAAATTAGGTCACTAGGTCAAGCAGTAGAAAAACCTTGTGAATACTCTAGTGGTCACAATTTTAGTCCAATCTTCATGAAACTTGGTCAGAATGAATGTCTTGACAAAATATCGGCCAAGTTTAAAATCGGGTCAAGTGGAGTTAAAAACTAGGTCACTAGGTCAAACAGTAGAAAAACCTTGTGAACACTCTGGTAGTCACAATTTTTGTCCAATCTTCATGAAACTTAGTCATAATGATTGTCTTGATAAAATCTCAAACGAGTGTGAAAGTGGGTCATGTGGGGTTAAAAACTAGGTCACTAGGTCAAATAGTACGAAAACCTTGTAAACACTCTAGAGGTCACATTTATAGCCAAATCTTCATGAAAATTGGTCAGAATGATTGTCCTAATAAAATCTTTGACAAGTTTGAAAGTGGGTTATGTGAGGTCAAAAAGTAGGTCACTGGGTCATATCTTAGAGAAATCTAGTTTACACTCCAGTGGCCACATTTTTAACCCAGTCTTCCTCAAACTTGCTCAGAGTGTTTGTCTTGGTGATATCAAGGTTGAGTGTGATCATGGGTTGGGTGGGAATAAAAAGTAGGTCACTAGGTCAAATCTTAGAAAAATTACTTTAGAGAGCACATTTTTAGCCCAATCTTCATTGGTCAGAATCATTGTCTTGATAAAATCAATATACTAAATCTTTGAAAATCTTGTTCTGCAGAACCACTGCTCATGATCCACTGCTCATGATCCAATATCAACATTGTTCATATATTGTCCCTTAGGTCAATATTGACCCTACCCATGGGCTACCTTGATAAAATCTTAAATATATGGTAATCAGGTGAGCGATTAAGGGCCATCTTGGCCCTCTTGTATTAATTGTTTCAATAACACATAGACTGAGGAAATTGTGGTCTTGGCAGAAACTGTAGAATCATATCTGTTTTGTGAATAACCAAACAGAGCAGACCCTGATCAGACTGCACCTATAGGAGCCATCTGATCTTGGTCTACTCTACTTGTGAAGGCATAGAGAGGCGTATTTCTGGAAGAAAGAGTGATATATTCTCTTTTCTGTCATACAATCTTACATAAATTGTCATATGGTAACAATAAAATGCACAAAAAATGCACCTGTTTTTCAGCTGTTGATGAGAACTCCTCTGAATGGTCCATCAACCATATTAATAGGTGACAAACCATAGAACATGCTGGATGAATGAATAAAGTAGAATCCAGACAGAAAAGTGAAGGAAAACTCCAGTGGGCACTACCATTCGTGTTCAAAGTCTTACCAGATAACAATGCTCTGTCTCTACAGGCTTTCTCATCCAAGGTAAGTATTCAGAATGCAGTAAAATCTAATCTATAATTTAAGTTTTAACATGAAAAAGGTCATGAATATTTATTAGCTAAATTTTGATAATGATCTCTGTACATTGGATTGTTTGGTTATGGCAGAAATCCTAGAATCTAATCTATAATAATTAGCTCACCTGAGCCGAAGGCTCAGGGTGAGCTATTGTGACGCGATCCGTCCGGCGTCAGTCCACATTTTCAAACGACATCTCCTCTGAAACTGCTGACCCGATTTTAACCAAGTTTTGTCAGAAGCATCAGTGGCTAGGGGGAACGAAATGTTCACATTATGACCCCCGGATAAAAAATGGCCCCGCCCAAGGGCTTATCAGTTTTTCATAGGAAAATCTTTAAAAATCTTCTTCTCTGAAACTGATAGGCCTAGATCTTTGATATTTGGTATGTAGCATGATCTTATGGTCCTCTACAAAGATTGTTCAAATTGTGATCCCCAGACCAAAAATGGCCCCTCCCAAGGGCTTATCAGTTTTTCATAGGAAAATCTTTAAAAAAGCATGATCTTATGGTCCTCTACAAAGATTGTTCAAATTATGAGCCCCGGGCCAAAATGGCCCCGCCCATAGGCTTATAAGTTTTTCATATTAAAATCTTTAAAAATCTTCTACTCTGAAAATGTAAGGCCTAGACCTTTGATATTTGGTATGTAGCATGACCTTATGGTCCTCTACAAAGATTGTTCAAATTGTGATCCCCGGACCAAAAATGGCCTCGCCCAAGGGCTTATCAGTTTTTCATAGGAAACTCATTAAAAAATATTCTCCTCGGAAATTGTAAGGCCTAGACCTTTGATATTTGGTATGTAGCATGATCAAATGGTCCTCTACAAAGATCGTTCAAATTATGACCCCTGGGCCAAAAATGACCCCGCCCAAGTGCTTATCAGTTTTTCATAGGAAAATCTTTAAAAATCTTCTTCTCTGAAACTGTAAGGCCTAGACCTTTGATATTTGGTATGTAGCATGATCTATTATCCTCTACAAAGATTTTCAAACTGTGATCCCCGGACCAAAATGGCATCGCCCAAGGGCTTATCAGTTTTTCATAAGAAAATCTTTAAAAATCTTCTGAAACTGTAAGGCCTAGACCTTTGATGTTTCGTATGTAACATAAACATGATCTAATGGTCCTCTATAAATATGTAGCTTTGGCTTGTGGCCCTCTGACAAGAATGTTCACTGACCACTTGGCGAAACTTGGCCCTGCCTTGGGGCTTACCAGGTTTTCATAGGACAAGTATGAAATATTATTTTTCTCTGAAACCATAAGGCTTTGCCTTGTTGTTCTCTACCAAGGTGTACAAGGTTATCTCAAGTGATCGCTTCAGGGCCTCATGACCCTCTTGTTTTATAATGATGAATGCTTGTATCATGAAATATTGAAGTATTGCAAATTGAATGGTACATGTTTCAAAAATACTAGTTGCCATGGTAATTGAATTGTGGACTCCCGATTGGTTAAAATTTAGACCTTGTTTGACCAAATTTAGAAGTTGTTTGATTTTGCTGAAAAATTGTATGTCAGGATGTTTTGGTATTCATAATTGATTGGTAGGTGGTTTCATAATATTGGCTGCCATGGTAATTGATCGGTCGAAATTAAAATGATGACTTAGAATTAGAAAAACTTTGTGTCGCGCGTATCTCAGAATTAGAAAAACTTTGTGTCGCGCGTATCTCTGAAACCGCTAGTACTAGAGTCACCAAACTTCACAGGATGGTTCACCAGCATGAGTTGGTAGTGCACCTATATTTTTGAATTGTCTTCCCCTGATAATTCTTGAGTTATTGCCCCTGATATGAACACTTAAATTTATACAAACTTTGTGTCGCGCATGTGTCGCGCATATCTCTGAAACCAGTAGGGCTAGAGTCACCAAACTTCACAGGATTGTTCACTAGCATGAGTTGTTTTGCTCTTGGGTTTTTTGAATTGTCTCCCCTGTTAACTTTGGAGTTACTGCCCCTGATTACTTAAAATTAGACAAACTTTACTTAGTGTTGTGCATATCTCTGAAATCACTAGGGCTAGAGTCACCAAATTTCACAGGAATGTTTACCAGCATGAGTTGTTGTGCACCTGGGATTTTTGAATTGTCTTCCCGTGATAACTTTATAGTTATTGCCCCTGATATTATTACTGAAAATTAGAGAAACTTTGTATCATGCATATCTTTAAAACCATTAGAGCTAGAGTCACAAAACTTCACAGGAATGTTGACCAGCATAAGTTGTTGTGCACCTGATTTTTTAATTGCCCCTGATATTATAACTTAAAATTAGAGAAACTTTGTGCTGCACGTATCTCTGAAACCAGTTTGATTAGAGTCTCCAAACTTCACAGGAATGTTCACCAGCATGAGTTGTTGTGCATCTTTTAACTGTCCTCCTCTGATAACTTTGGAGTTACTGCCCCTTATGACTTAAAATAAGAGAAACATTACTTTGTGTCGTGTGTATCTCTGAAACAACTAGTACTAGAGTCACCAAACGTCACAGGAATGTTGACCAGCATGTGTTGTTGTGTAGCCGGGGTTTGTGAATTGTCTCCTCCTGATAATGTTGGAGTTATTGCCCCTGATGACTTAAAATTAGACCCTGATAAGTTTGGAGTTACAGACATTACACTTGTGTATTGGAAAGAGGATGTAAGGGGGAGACCTCTGTTTTTGTGACAAAAACAGACCTCTAGTTCTAGTTTGTAGATGTACTTATAATGTCAGCTGGCCTATTAGCCAAGTGAATAATATAGGGCCATGAATACAATATTGTTTACATTTAAACCTGTAAAATGTTTTCTTTTTTCAGGTAACAAGAAGGTAATACAGTTTCTGGAAGAGAGGAGCCTACTTTTTTGGAACCGGTTTGCATCTCAACAACAGTACTTGAAGACATGTGCCAAAACGTTCAATCAAATGAAAACTATTCGACATCAAACTGCTGTAGGCCTTCAGTCAATGTGTCTCCAACAATGTCAAAAGTACAAAAATGAGTTGTGCAGGAAACGCCACATACAGAACAAACAGTCGCCCGAACAGCAACACAAGGAAACAGCATATGTACATAACTTTAAAAACAACAAGAGACGCACAAAGACAAAACAAACATGCAATAGGGGGAAGATGGAAGTACCGCCTTGGGACGGTCAGTGACAAAAGTCACTGGGGGTCAAGTTTTAAATTAGATTTGGGGTATCATATATGTCCTTTATTTGAGAAAAAGTATAACTCTGTAGAGACAGGTTATTGTTTAATAAATTGTGACAGAATTGCAGCTAAAGCTCTTGTACACATGTACCTGTGTTCAATACACCAAAGTGGCATATTATAAGAAACGTTCCTTTGATGAGACTCTGCTGTATTTTTGGCAACTTGATGTAGTGCGAAAGTGAGCAGAACTCTTCTGCATTGAGCTACCATCTGCCATAAAAATCCAAATACATGTACATCAGACTTGTTGGCCGTGGTAAACGTGAATACTTCAACCATTACAGTTTCTTTATGTCAAATCTAGCACTGTAAATTTATAATTAAACTTTTCTTGACTCATTTATGTCTATCTGTGTTTTTCCAGGCTAGTGATATGTAACTATACCCCACGCAACGAATTTGCTCAGGGTAAATAGTTTTTGACCCATCCGTCTGTCCATCTTTGTATCATAATACACCTATCATTTTCATTTCATGACATATTTTTCTCAAATTTGCTTTAAGAATTGCAATCAATAAGAACATTTCAATTTCAGAGGAATCTGTCATGGGGAACCATAATGTTTTTTCTGACAATGTGGGGGCGTGGGGTATGTCAACTTGCTGACTAAAGTTCATTAATTTATTATACCCCTGCAAACAAAGTTTGAAATGAGGTATATAGGAGTCATTGTGTTGGTCAGTTGGTTGGTCTGTCTGTCCGATTTACAACCTGGCACAAATTCTGTTTAATTGCGATAAAGGCAGCTGAGCGGGCGGTATTCCACCACTTTTCGTGACAGGTCTAGTTTTTTATTGATCTATCTACAAAAGGCTAAGATTTGTACAGTAGAACCTGTCTTAAGTGACCATTAATGGAGTGCAGAAATCTTCAAAAGTAGATAGTTGCTTAATGCAGGGCAAAATAATGCAGAAAGCTACAGGAGCTTTCTGCATTACTTTGATCTGAATTAAGCTATCATTCATTTATTCATTCATTTTCATACATTTCCTGCCATGTCTATACCTCTTTTTGATGGTCACTTAATACAGGTTCCACGGTAATAATGTATTGTAGTGAATCATGACGACTCATCAGTCTTGTATGGCATGACTATAGTTTCATGTGAAATGCATAAGTCACTGCTGCTCAAAGTACAGTGTGTTAGTCTTTATCTGTTATAGAAACTACTTACGCCACGCTTACAATACATTTACACTTTACTTCATGAATATTTATACAAGGAATAATGACATAATATTATTTAGATTTATTTTTATAATGGCATATGAACACATGCGATTTAGTTTGGCAATATCGGAAAGTGTAGAATCAGACCTATATTGTATTATAAGCGAACAGAGCAGACCCTGATCAGGCTGCTTCTATAGAAAGCGTTTGATCTAGGTCTACTCTGTTTGCAAATGAGTAAAAAGGCAAATGTATGGAGTAAATTGCTAAAACACGCCTTCATATAATTTCATATGCTATAAGAATCGGCAGTGTAAATAAATATATGTTTTAATGTACTATGTACCTTTATAATGACATTTTGACTGTTCAGCACTCTTAACCCTTCGCTTGCTGAATTTTAAAATGCATTTCTCTTTCTTTACCCATGTCCTGTTGTTTAATTATATATCTCTTCACTGTGTACAAATATTTCGCTGTGCAATCACTGCTGTGGAGTGCACTGGTTGCACACTCAACTTGTAAATAGTGCAGACCCTGATGAGACAGCTCCTGTAGGAGCTGTCTCATCTGGGTCTTCACTATTTACAGGTAGGTATATTGACGTGAATAGCAAGCGAAGGGTTAAGTAACCATTTATAAACACATAATTATGTTTTTACAAGTTGCTGTTAAATTCAAAATAATAGTCCTGCAGAAATTTGTTAGCGGCCCTCCAATGCTGGCATCCTGCATTAGGCTGTCTATGTATGTGCATGCGTACATATTTGTGCGTGCATACATGTATGTGTGCTTTGTGTTTTGGTAGTGGTTGCGTCTTGTGTGTTGTTCTACTTGTATTTAAAAAATGATTTATATAAGGTGCCGTTTGTTCAGTCTGCTATGCTTATAAAATTATATAGATCTAACTACACTTTTTATCATAATTAAAAATCGCTTTGTTCGTAGTGCCGTTATAAAAATGCATCACTCGTTCTTAATATCCACAATGTCCATTATTTCTCGTATGAATATTCATGGATTAAAGGGTTAATTGAACCAGCTGCAATTGCTTAACATTGCTTACTCAGAGTGTGCATTGTAGGGTTTCAAGGTCTTCCATGTGCATTTGAAATAAAATGATCTGTGATGGAAGCTCCTGTGTTTTCTTTTGTGAAGTCCTGGTTGCATCATAAGTACTACTGCATTTTTAAATTGCCTTTTCAACCTACATATGCGTGTACGATAAAACTCAATTAAATACATAAGTCTGCATTTGATAAAACCAAGTGATCACATTGCGGGGAATTTTTTGAGAAATGCTTATCCCATTTCCTCATGGGCTATTTATAGACCCAACCTCCTCGAATAAATCTACTGAATAGGATAATTTACTTGGAAAAAAAATATGAGGGAACAGATTAACATAGTAAAGCAGGAGTCTTCTCGAGAGTGTAAAGAGGCCGTCAGAATGACGCTAACATTCGCTCAACCCTTCTCTGCTATGGGTTCGTGCATAGGGACAGGGCATAAACTCTTGATGAGAGGATGCCTGCCTATCCAGCTGCATTGCAGATGGTTTGTAGTTCTATCACAGTGCCGAACAAGATCATGTTCAACATACATATGAACTTCGATATCTCAACTTCAAGGGATGTACAGATTACTTCAAGATAACCAAAGTTCGAGTTATCCGATTTCTAATCTGGACAATTTCTTAAGTAAACAGCTTAATACAGGTCTAAAGTAACTCTGAAAGCTCCAACAGGAGCTTTTAGCATTACTTCAGACCTGCATTAAGCTGTCACATGTGTTTCTTGATATGCCTAGTGATTTATGAGGTTTTCCGTTTTGTAAATTTTGGAAAAACTGCAATTTTAGTTCCGAGTTATCCCGAAGTTCGAGTTATCCGAGTTTGAGTTATCCGAGTTCGAGTTATCACAGTTCAACTGTATATACTTCTGAGATGCAAATGGTCGTACATATGCTTAATTTAAGATATTTGAATCGTTATGCTTAAAAGACGCATATATGCATATGTCCACTTAATGCAGGTTTTAGGAACTGGTCTACCTAAGCCAGAAATTATGCCTTATGGTCTACTTAAAGTACCCAACGTAGTTAACAAATATTAAGTAGACCAAAATTTTTGTATATTTTTTATCGTTAGTTATTTCAAGTAAATTTTAAAATATGTTATTAGATTGAAGATTCTATTTAAAAAAATGCTTTTATATTTGTATTTTTATGACTTAGTAAAAATATACAAATGGTCTACCTAATGCAGGTTTTTATATGATGGTCTACTTAATGCAGAAATCAGACTTATATATATATATATATATATATATATATATATATATATATATATATATATATTAATGACGGTGGTAATCTCGTCGATATATCATGTTTAATGAAGGACAGCGTAGTAAGTTTAAATTAACACATTTCGACTTGTGTGAAGCTGGCTTGATACTCTGGTTGTGAATGGCAACGTTCAGAACTATCTAGTCAATGCGCTAGTTTCATGTAGCTTACGCAATTCATTTCCGAGCCATACCGTGGTACCTGGCAATCTGCGGGATTTTTCTGTTCTTTGTTTACACTCAGTTAAGCTATATTTTTCTTCCGATTATAATGTTTATGAATAAAACAAATCCTGAAGACAAACAGGAATTCGTTATTATTTCAGCGCTAGCTAGCTACATGTGAACTGAAATGCGCATTCCAAAGAATGAATGTTTAAACTCTGTGTGGTGTGATTGACGACAGTTTTAACATGCAATAATACCTGTCTAGAGCATAACTGATTTGTTCTCATATTATGTAAGGAAAATGTGTCCAGATCTTACTTAGAACCCATCCATTTTTATACGCCCGTTTGAAAAAACGGGGCGTATTATGGAATGGCGTTGTCTGTCCGTCTGTCTGTCAGTCTGTCCGTCTGTCTGTAACATCTCTAACTCAAGTTGTGTTTTGTGGATCATTCTCAAATTTCACCACCATGTTTATCTGAAGATGCTACAGTAGTATATCCAGTCCCGGTACGTATATCCAAGTTCAAGGTCGCACAATTGGACTTTAGCATTTGCGTTTAGCAAATATGTTAATTGTCTGTCTGTCTGTCTGTCTGTAACATCTCTAACTCAAGTTCTGCTTGATAGATCCATCTCCAAGTTCACCACATTGTTTATCTGGACATGCTACAGTAGCATGGGTGTGTCTTGATACGTATATCGAAGGTCAAAGTCGCACAGTTGGACTTAGAATTTGCATTTGCGTTAAGCAAATATGTTGACCTCAATTTATGTTAACCACTTTAAGATAAATCCTTAAAATTTGGACCACCTGTTCACCATCACACGCCTAACTTGTAGGCAAGAGTATATAACTCTGTCAAGCATTTTGACAGAATGGTGGCCCATTTTAACTTAGAAGTTTTTGTTAAAGTCCACTTATTTACATAACCCTTTCAGATAAAGCAAAATATAAAAGAAATATATGCAAAAGGTTCATGCTGGATCCTTCTGCGTTATTTCATCCTATATTGAGCAACCATCTGCTGATAACAACATCTATGCTTTTCCATAAAGTGGTCGCTCTAAAGGGGTTTTACTGTATCCCTCATAAAACTACTTCACTTTGAAATTCCATTGAATATTTCACTTATCGTTATCAGTACAGTAGAACATGTCTTAAGCGGCCAGCAAAGACAGGTCTAGTTATTGGTCTGTAAAGCAGTTGCTGAACGCATGTCAAAAGCATGCCGAAAACTCCCATAGGAGCTTTCTTCATTACGTTTGTCATGTATTAAGCAACCGTCTACATTTTAAGATTCCTATGTTTAATAAATGAATGACCGCTGTATATCAAAATAATGGCATACTAATAAATAATACAGTTGAACTTCGATAAGTCGAACTTCAAGGGACCGTAAAAATTAGTTCGAGATAACAGATGTTCGAGTCATCCGAATTCTCATCTGAACGATTTGTCAAGACCACAGCTTAATACAGGTCTAAAGTTATGCTGAAAGCTCCTGTAGGAGCTTTCAGCATTACTTTAGACCTGTATTAAGCTGACACACGTGTTTCTAGATATCTGTAGCGATACATTTTAGAGCAATTCTATAGTGTTAGTTTTGGAAGGACTGTACATTTTGTTCGAGTTATCCTGAAGTTCGAGTTATCCGAGTTCGAGATATCGAAGTTCAACTGTAGTTCCTTGTGATGCTACCGATAGCAACTGATGTGTTTGAGGCGTTTCAAATTAGAAGGATTCAAGATATATTACAGTAGGGATTATAATTAAATAGTTCCTTCCAGTATACTAAGCCTATAGCTGCATCATGGTGTGCTTGCTAGAAATAAACAGAAAATCAATTATTCCAACATCGCCATGTGATCTCAGGAACCAAATTGTTCGGATCACGACCAGTCCCCAGTTCTATGAACGAACTAAACTTTTAGTCCGGTCAAGCGCACAACTTGTTCTACTGTATAAAATGGTAACATTCAAACTGCTCATGTGCAAGAACCGAGAACATAAAACATTTGCAAACAGTGTAGACCCAGATCAAACATATATTAACGTAGCTATTGAACAGGGCCTGCTCTGTTTATCACAGTGTATATGACCGATCCTTTCTTCATCCAATTTTGTCTTTGTATCGTGCTCCTTTCATACTATTCTATATACATATTGTTATCTGTATGTTGTGTGTATATGTGTGGTATATGTGTGTATTTGTGCTCTTCGATTGATGTGAATCGATATTTGTGTTCAACTTCTTTAGCGTTGCGTGATCTGCTCAATGTCGCAGTGCCCTAAACTACAATCTAGTGTCAGTATCGTAGACCCAGCCCAACCGATTAATACTTTTCAGCCAGGCGCTGTGTGATGTTATTTAATTTTGCGCAAGTTATGGCGTAACATCTTGCCTTTTGTTATCGTGTGTGCGTGCGTGCGTGTGTTTGTGTGTGTGTGTGAATGTGTGTGCATGCGTGTGCGTAAACGTCTATGAACAATATTTGCTTTTTTGATAGGGTAAGTACACACAAGTGACTTACATTCGATCAAACCACATATTTGACCAAATTCTCTTACAAATAAAGTAAGAAAGAGGTAAATGTAATCTAGTTTTGAAATGTTTGCATTAAATTGAAATCAACCAACTCTTTGTATTACGAATTGTAAAGATGGTCGACAAAGAATGAATATCGCAAAGATTATATCTCGGCAATTAAATCTTCATTTTCTTTTTTCATTCAATACTCGCGTTTCATTTCTTCCCTTGGTGCTTTTTTTTCAGTAGAGTTTGAAAGAAACGTTTAATTTGCTAATACAAAAACATGTTTCTTCATGTTAACCAGTAGCAAGTAAACCTATTCCCACATATTGACGCCTTTTGGCGCATCTGTAAAAGTCACTTTATGAAACCATTGTGATAAAAAGAGCATTTGCTCCACAGGAGCAAATGCTCTATTTATCACAATGGTTTCAAAACTACACCATTCTTAAAATTTCCTGTTCTCTAGTTAATGTCCCTTTTTGGTAGATTTAATCAAAGAGGTTAGGTCTAAAAATAGCCTAAGTGGGAATGGGTTAAAACATATTTGCTCACATTCTAATCTGTTGAAATTTCTTATTTCTGATTTGTTGACGTTTTGGGGAAACTACAAATCTTGTATAAAACAGACAAGATCCTGATGGGGCGACGATTTAATGCACATTTCAAAAATTCAAAATAGTTAAAAATGTCAATCATATCGCGGTCAGCAGACTCAGAGTAACTGTGCCTCTTTGTCACTGCTGAACAGTGGTTGTATTATAATGAGGCTAACTGAATACAGTATACGAATATGTATGGAACGTACACAATTACATTAACGCCAGATAATGCCGAAAATATAGAGCTGTAAATAGTCAGAATGTAAATGTATGTAAATTGAATGCAGTGTTCAATCACTATCGAGACGTTTAATGTTTAATTCTGATTCAAACAAATGGTGTGGTTTATACTAGTCTAGTGTTACATTTATACTCTTCACAAGATCTTTATGGAGTATTCCTTTAGGACCAACTTGCTTAAAAATTCAGATTGTTTTTTGTGTCTTCTCTACAACATAAGTGGTGTGTCAGCCAGTTCGGATCTTGGGGAGACGAACTTGGTTACAAAGGTAATCACAGACTAGTCGTTTTTCGGTGACTTTGGTGGTAAAATTTATGGTGAACAAGGACATTAAAGAAAATTTCAATTATTGTGAATGCTTTCTTACATAACCCTGTCGATTCATAATTCGGTTGTGTAGACATAAATTTTGACGAAACACACAACGGAATTTGATTGTGTTTTGCCAATTGGGAGAAGCATCGGGGCACCGTAATGCAAAATCATTTTTGTTTCAAATAACGTACAGATTCGGGACATCGTATCGTGATTTTCCAAGTGTCTGAATGTTGTGCCTATATTGTATTCATTCAACAATCTTTATAGGGGTAATATAAAATCACGAACAAGCAGTATATAAATTGAATACAATACTAACAGACAGTACATTGTTTTGTTTTATTTATACACTATACTTTATATTAATAATAATGAACTATAACCGACTTATACTTCAGACAGTTATATGCCGCGATGCACGTGCGATATGCACTAGCACCAGGGCCGAGAAGAATGGGATCGCCTAACAGCAGACAAGTCTATTTTGAAGACGCGATTTTCTCTGTGTATTTTCTAGCTTCTATAAGTTATATATGACATATTTTGGAAAAAAGTAGTTTCTATTTACTTATGGATTCTGTTTTAATATTTTCCCTCATAGGCTATTATAGACCCAACCTCTTTGAATAAATCTACCAAAAATGAGCATTTACTACAGAAAAGGAAAACTATATAATTGTGTAGTACTTATTGAAACCATTGTTGTAAATGGAGTAAAAGCAAATGCTCTATTTATCACAATGGTTTCAAGACGTGACTATTATAATGGCGTAGAAAGGAGTATTTATGGAGGAAAGGGTTAAAGAACTGCATTGTAATGTAATTGAATATTGCACCGACCCCAGACTATATAATCAAATAGTTTGACTTCCTGTTGTTGTTGGTTTTTTTGCTACAAAGGAAAATGCTGTATTGCTTATTTTGCTTACAGTGAAGCTTCTTATTTAAAAACAGCATTATAATTAGTTATTTGTCTGTTATTAACAAGGTTTAAACAATCTTAATAGAGGGTCACTTCAAGACTGTTCCTGCTTAACCTTAAACAAAGCTGACTGATACTTTTAAGATTTCTATTAATATATCCTGAAAGTGGGAGATCGTCATATGAGGACATTTAGCCCCACCTGGTGGCCATGTTTTGCAATATATTAACATGCTTTGAAGATTCTTAATAGGGGATCATTTAAGAAGTATTCAGACCGAATTATTTGAAATCTCGACTGTGGGTTTGCCGTAGACACTTCTAAAGATTTTTTCACAAGGTTGCCAAGGCAACAATGGTACTTTGTGAATTTCTTTAAAGAGAGAGAGTAGCTTGTAGAGATAATACATGGACGATGTATTCACACTTCGGTGAGTGGTTTAAAAGTTTGAAAGTAAAGGACAGGTCTTTGTCCCGATGTCTCTAGACAGACCGATGAACCGACGAACAGACGAACGGACAATGTAATTCCTATATAGTCATCACCACAGATGCTGTATGTATATGATACAAATGAACGATAATATATTTCTGTAATTATGCATTACTGTTTTGTTTTTAATTTGAATTTAATGAACACAATAAAGACACAACGTCCACGCAATTCTAACGGATTTTTTATTTACGGTACCCCGACTCATAGCGCAGTTTTGTTTTCAAATTCCGTTTTATTTTCAAATAACGTGTCTACAGTACTTGTTCGGAACGGCCTATTATCCCTATTGTCTTTAGCCAACCAGCGTTTGACGAAATAGAGTTAATATATACATTTCATTGATTTATTTTACATTTTGTGTTCTGCTATTGCATTTTTTTTATCTTACAGCCATTTGAAATTATAATTATTGCATGACTTTTCATAATATCCATTAGTATGAAAGTCAAAACTGCAAGATCAATGGGTTTTTTAATAGAACAAAGAGATTGGATGTTTTATAATTTGTTTAAATTGCAAATGACAATACCAAGAAAGAAAACCACATGCATACCCGTAAGCAACAGATTGTCTGCATTGGGATTTATTAATCAGTTCAAAATAAGAGAATAAAACAAAAATATACAAAGTTGGAATCTCTTGATATTGTATGCACCATATGGGATTTCCACGAGGCAGACATTTGATATATAAAATATTGAAATGACAAAAGGGAACATTCCTTCCAACCACAGCATTGCAACTATAATCTAAAAAGACAGAAATTCACTACAGTATAGAATGCCATCTAGTAATTGTATGACAATTTATTTTTTATCCTTGAGTGCCCGCATTTGGTCTTACTTTGCCGACAGTTAGGGTTAAATTATGATCTGGAAATCTCCAGAGAATGTTTTGTGTTTTCGTTTTTTCTTGTTCTGGCAAGTTTATCTCCTCTGGTAATATCAAACCGGAAGAATATTAGGATAGTTTTGATCTCATGTGCTGTATTGTGTGCGCTGCACGTAATTTTCAACTCAATACTTTTGACACATTCGCAAACAGAACAGACCTCGTTCTCAAGCTTTTGATTGGTCAGATTTGAGTTCTCAAGCTTTTGATTGGTCAGATTTGAGCCAAAGGCTCAAATCTGACCAATCAAAAACTTGAGAACGAACTCAGACTCAACTGAAAGTTTTATAAGCATGGACCCTGACGACTCTTGTAGGAGCCATCTGATAAGGGTATATAATGTGTGCTTAATCCTTTCCTCCATAACTACGCCTATCTACGCCTCTGTAAAAGTCACCTGTTGAAACCATTGTGATAAATAGAGCATTTGCTCCTATAGGAGCAAATGCTCTATTTATCACAACAGTTTCAAACTACAACATTCTAAAAGGTTCTAGTTAATGCTCCTTTCGGTAGATTTATTCAAAGTGGTTGGATCTAAAAATAGTCGAGGAGGGAATGGGTTAAGACATTAAATAGATCTGATTCTACTGTTTCTGTCATGTTAAAATACCTTTGTTCATAATGCCATGGTAAGCATATTATTACTATTTATGTTGATATAATTGCTAAAATAATTATTCGGAAGAGAACGTTTTAACCCTTCCCTTCATATAAACGCGGTGTCACGCGGTGACTCCTATAAGGACCGTCTGATCAGGGTCTGGTCTGGTCTGTTTGCTAATGGAACTTCAAAGATCTGTTTCTTTACTTTCTAAAATGGCTACAATGTTCCACCTTCCATATTTCATTACAACTATTTTGTCCATGAATATTCAGTAGGTAAAGAAAATTGGAATACACATAGAACAGGGGAAGGGTTAAGGTAGTAGCTAAACACTGTAAAGGTTCTACGCCTGTTTTATACGGAATACTGTATGAGTTTATACAAAAATGTATGCTATAATCCATGCCTTGTAAGCCAGTCAGCATCAGTACTAAAGTTAGTTCTTTTGTCAATTTCTTTAAAATTGGATGAAAATGTTTTTCGATGAGTCGCTCAGGTGAGATGCCAAATTACTCGGCCTTTGACATCGATCCAAACTGTTTGCACAAATTATTAAACATTCGAACTCGAAAAATAAACCAAAATCCAAATATAAAGTGGTAAGGTTTAAATACCGTTTATTGTATCGCCGACTTTCAGTATGGCTTTCAGTCCGCCTTATAGTCAGTCAGTCACGATGTTATTAAATATTACCCTTTTTGTCACTCAATGTCGTTAATATCCCTGGACCCCCTGAGATCGAATAAATGACAAGGTAGTGTTTTTGATAGAGTCTCCATCCATTTGAAAGAAACTGATCTTAAAAAAAATCCAAACGTAAGTGTTCGTGTTGAATTACATGTTGTTTTTTTTTAAAAATCGATGAAAACGAAAGTAGGTTTAAATTTAGAGAGACTGTGACGTTTATAGTATTTTTGTGAAAAGGGACTCAGAAAAATACAGTGCAATATATTTTAGTAATTTATTGTTGTTTTTCAACAGAAAATGATCGAATAAAAAGCAGGGCTGTTCTAATGGTATAATGAGTGGTACATTTACCACATATATGATTTTTTGGTATAAGGGCGTCCATGGACTTTAAACTCCCCCGGGCAAATGACGCACGTTTTCCTACAAACGTTGTTGGCTACTTACAAGTCAATGACTTGACACTTAGAAAGGCGGCAGCAATCAGAATATTACTTTCGTTGTGATACTTTAGATTTAAATAAAAATAGAGCAGGATTCAGGCTGAAAACTGGGAAGTGACACACGGAAGTCCACATCAACACACGAATTACGAATGAACTGTACTCTCGTCTGCTTAATACCGACAGCATATTAACCCTTTCACCGCCAATGTCGCATAAATGCACCACGACAAATAGTGCAGTCCCAGATCAGGGACTTCACTATTTGTCTCAATCTCTATTTCTATATATGTGCTTTATTCCTTTGCACTTTGCATTTATTTATCTCATTTCCTTATTTTGCTGAATGATTTAACAAATTTGGATTCCAGACGACAATTAGAAATTTAGGCACCGGAAGGGTTAACCCTTTCCCTGTGCTATGTTTATTTAAAATTTCAATACCTACTGAATACTCATGAACAAGTACGTGAATTTGATGTTACGCCACTGCGACAATGAATATGTCATATAGCGCCGATGAATGATGAGATGACATGATGATGAGAGATGATATCGGGAATATGGTGTCGGCTAATCTCATGAACAAACAAGTTATACTGCAATATAAAAGGTGGAGCATTGTAGCCATTTTAGAAAGTAAAGAAACAGATCTTTCAAATTCCATTAACAAACAAAATAGATCCTGATCAGACGGCTCCTATAGGAGCCGCCTGATCTGGGTATACTCTGTTTACAAATGCGTGAAAACACGTTAATAAGAAGGAAAGGGTTAAATAGAGTTGTCGCAGCGCCATTACACCTAATCTCCATCAAACTCATCGGAAACGACAAGATTTGACATCATTACTTACACAAGAGTAAGGTAAAACATATCGTCCAAAACGCCTTACTAAACAGTGTTCATCGGTTGGACTGGGACTAGGGAATTTCGACACTAAATTGCATTGCACTCGTACATGTAGATGTGTTCCGACTGAAAACAAGTTAAACATATTCTCGTTTTGCAACCCTTCTTAATCAGTCAGTTTTAGTTCAATTGGAAAACAGTTATATTGTAAAAGGTGATGTGGTACTGATATAGTATTATTTATACAGAGCATTGACGGGGTATCTGACTTTTTTATTTCCTGCTGAGGAACATCACGTTGCCCGAACAGTTAGATTTTGAGGGATACACGACTTTTTATACATGGCTAATTGACCAATCAGAATCGATGATTTTACTTTGCAGTAGAATAATTGTATGTATAATTACTATCGATACACTTGTGTAACAGTGTAAATTAAAGTACATTTATATTCAAAAACGTTATTTTATATAGGTTAAAGGCAGATAACTCATATTGATACCAGTTCAGTTCTATGGATTATCTTCTCTTGCTTTTTACTTTTCTCCATTTCCTAGGTTTCTCGTGTTCTAAATGACTAAAAGTCTCCCCGTACTTCATTCTCAGTGTTGTTATATTTTCTGGTCCTTCGGGATCATTAGTTTTGATGTTATTAGTTTTGAAAATTGAATACTGCTTAAGCCGGTGCTACGGAGCGTGAGTAGTGTTGCACTTTTAATTACTACTCATGAACAGACTCAATAAAACCGAGTCTGCAATTTTCTCTTTTTGCATTGCTACTTTTGCTTTTGAAGGATCCCCCACTTTCAGGATGTAATTACCATTAGACAGACTGACCTTTGACACGTGTTTTAGAGAATTTGAGCGGGAATATTATCAGCTGACCAGTGTAGGTTGTATTTTAGCAGTGCTTGAAGAAGGTTCTAATTTGGGTGTGCTTATATGGTATTAATATAAGGTTAGTATAAATATAGTTTTGGAATTGCATTTCTGGTTTATTTAGAATTATCTTATTATCCTTATTATGCTAATATATAAAACATATAACTTATAACTGTTATTTATTTGTTTCGGCTCACCTTTATAACCCTTTCACGGCCAGTGTCGCATGAATGCACCAATGCAAATAGTGCGGGCCCAGATCAGGCGCCGCCTTTTTCAAGCGGCGTCTGATCAGGAACCTCACTTTTTGTCTCAATCTCTGTTTTTATATCTGTGCTTTATTCCTTTGAAATTTGCATTTAATTATCTCATTTCCTGATTGTACCAAATGATTCAATAAAACATGAATTGCAGACGACAATTAGAAATTTGGCACCAAAAGGGTTAAACCAGAGCACAAAGTAGATTTATACCTGTCGACGACCATGTGGTACCCTCACAGACCACGCACGACAATTGAACAGCACGACTGTCGTGTCGAAGACAGTGTGATGCCCTCGCGTGAAATGCACCACTATACAAAATCACGATCATCGTGTTGACGTCGGTTTGGTGCATTTGCGTGGCCTGCACGACTACATAACAGCTTTACTTTGGAAATAATTGCTTAAAAGTAAAAGTAAATATTAATTTGACGAACAAACGATTATTAACCATGTAAATGTTAGAAAGAAACATAATACTCACAGGGATTCAGAGCAATTTCAAACGTATCCATTAATATAACCCAAGGTCAACATTTACACTCGTGCAACCGGATTACACGTCCATCTATGTATGGGCCAAGTACTAAGCGCCAGTTGTTTGCATCATAATTGCACTAACACGTCAATGGGACGCATATGACATGTGCCATGTAACCTTTAGCCTGCTGAGCAATTTATTTTTACAAACTTGTTCACCTACTACTGTTTCAAAATTCAGGCTATAATCAATTTGTCCACCAAAATGCAACCAGTATGTCAAACAGTTTGGATCCTGATGAGACGCCGATTAACTCGGCGTCTCATGCGGATCCAAACTGTTTGCACAGGTATTCATTTATCCGCCCATAGCAGGCTAAAGGTTAATGAAAGCAGTTGCTAAAAAAGTTATAAAAATACTATATGATATGGTATTACATAACTGATATGATTAATCAAACACAGATAATACAGATTTATATAAACGGCATAAGTACTTGAAAAAAGTAGGAAATATGCCGAGGAATCTATAATGGAAAAGCATTGCAAAGATGAGTAGCAATTGTTTTTGAAAATATGAGAAATATTCATAAATAAATATTGATTGTAGTTTTGTTTTTATAAAGAATTGCGATACAATTACATTTGTAAGATCTTTCGAACAAAACTTCTAAAAGCACAAACAGTAATCTAATTTCTAACGGCCACAACCAGGGGATGGTGTTCGCCTAGGTTATGAAAAACGATAATCATTCTTCTTTAATCCACACTTATCAGTAGAGGAATGGGATGAAACCAAAATAAAATATAACTTTACTTGAGGGCAATTATTTCCTTGAGACATAACACTGACGTTCTTTGCATGCCGATATTCTCTGTGCAGGCAGCATTTGTCGAATGGGAATAGCAATTATCTGTGTGAAGAATATGGAATAGGAGAATTTGATTTTTGGCTTTACTGCAATTTAATCTGTAGGAAAGTAAGTGAATTTGGTCGCGGTAGCTTATAACGAACATCTTGATTTGTGTGTTGCAGGAAAGCCCAACACAATTATAAAGAGGCATTTATTATGTGGTTAAACAATTTCTCTGAGAATGGATTTCGAACAAGATTTTAATGTTATATTAGTAGGTATCTGAACTAGTGCGGTTCTCAACTAGACTGAAACTAAATTGAAAACAAATAGTCTGAATATGAAAGGCTGTATATTTCAGTACATGTTATAGAAACTCTTCGCACGAAGCAGGTCATTGTAACTACAAACACTGGGTAATATAAACATATCAAATGTTCATGTAAAGATGTTAACCCTTCGCTTGCTATTAACGTCAATATACGTACATGTAAATAGTGAATACCTAGATGAAACAGCTCATGCAGGAGCTGTCTCACCAGGGTCTGCACTATTTACAAGTTGATTGCTCAACCAGTGCACTCCACAGCAGTGATTGCACAGCGAAACACGTGTACACAGTGAAGATATATGTAATTATACAACAGGGCATGGGTAAAGAAGGAAACATGTATTTTAGAATTCAGCAAGCGAAGGGTTAACTTTGAAAATGAAAACAAACTACATGTAAATTAATCTTATATGATTTAGATCTTAAACGTCGTATCTGATCATGAGGTTTTTAATGTCATAAATAGTATCAAATGGTTTTAAATATCGTGCGTCTTAATCGTCATAAATCTGATCAGAAGATCTTAGATGTCGTTTCTGATCAGGTGGTCTTAAAATCGTAAAAAGGTCTTAGACGCCGTACATCTGACTAGGAAGTATCTTATTAGAGGCTGTACCATTAGATTCTCAACTAAGACTCCACACAATAATTTTATGTTATTTAGTAAATTTAGTTATGTTGCTTGCTTTAGTTAAACCGGCGGAAACCAATATGTTTCCATACAGTTGTACTTCAAGGAACAATATGCATTAAAGTTGACAAGTATCATCAGCACTTCGGTTGTGCCACTTAGTTTTCTTTAATCAAAATAAGTACTTTATCTGCAACTTTATTATGCTATGCCACTGTTTTATATATATCTATGGTAAGGGTCAATGCTAATGTTGTAATAATTTGTAGCCCAATCCCTTTGCACATGTTAATATGCAAATAAATATGTTTAAACCAGACGCTGTACAATGGAGCGGAAGCCGTACGGACCAGACCAGACTCTGTATGTTGGTTGCAGTAAGTATGATTATAATTTTCGGCAAGAACGCCTATTGTCTAAATGTAACGACATAATATCTGATTTCTTCCTGACTTTCCTTAAGATCACCGTCAATGTGTTGGTTGTACTACCAGGTGCAACATCGCACTTGAACTACATTTATACTGCTGTTCCACAAAGCCTTATTATTGCTCACCTTCTCTTCGACAGTGTGTCTTAGATAATTTCTTATATTAAGGTGTCCGTAACTAGTATTTACTTAATTGACAATTATACGGATCAGATAATGAAATCAGCTGATATAGTAAATGCTGATATTACTGAAATGTCAAAGTGGGCTAGTGGTTGCCTACACAATTTCATTCCTAGCTTGGCTCACGTGAAGAAAGTACACATCTATCCCCTAGTTCCAAGTGTATACAATGCTGCATTATAAAACCTTTTACAGTGAGCGTTTGAGTGTTTATCTATTACCCCACAAACAAGCACATACAGTAAAACCCCTTTAATGAAACCACTAAAAAGGGGCAACATTCACAGTGGCAAAGGCAGGTGGTAGCTTAATGCAGAACGAAAGTTATGCAGAAAGCTCCTATAGGAGCTTTCTGCATAACTTTCGTCCTGCATTAAGCAACTACCTGCTCATGAAGACAACCATGTTTGTTCATTGAGTGGTCACATTAGAGGGCTTTTACTGTATAAGGTATACACGTAAAATGTATAAACTTTAAAACGCCTTATGAAAACAAAATTTACAAAACACCTCATTAGGAAATTGATATTGAAAATAAGTTTTGGTAAAAGATAACAAAGGTGAATGCCTGCTACATTTAATAAAATTAAATCTCGACAGGAAACATTGATAAGCCATGAAAGTTGGGTTTAAACCACCCATACCCAAGCACGCAATGTGTGTTTGCTTATTCTGATTCTGTTTTAGGATCAGTGACCACGATGACACACAACCTTTGCAATTTAAAGTGACAGTTCCATGGAAGCTATTTCATAAACGATTTAGTTACAACATCACTGTTTCCTGATATTAATAACAATATCATTGTCCTTTACCACCCCAACCAGATGCAATACCCAGGTTTTGCTTCAACGCAAACTTTCTGCACATAATAATGTATCAATCCTAACTACAGTACTTAGTTGAAATGGAGATTTAGTAAAACTAGCCTTCATCTTGTAGCCAGACCACAGATGTATATAGGCTCTGTCACTGTTTAAGCTACTAATACACTAAATGTGGTCAATATATATTCACTCTAACTGCAGTTAGGGAACGGAAACATATATTTAATTTTTATCATTTTATTTGACCCCGACCCCCTAGATGCGTTTTGTGCACTGCATTTGGTCACAATATGTCTTTCCTAGTTATAGTTATTGAGGGGAGACATATTAGCTATTTTAGTAACAGAGGCATTGTCATTGAACCAAATTTCCCAGATGTATTTGCCATGTTTAAGTGACTGAGGCAGATTAATGTTCCTGATTTATAAGCAATGATATTGAACCTAAATCCGGGCATTCAGATGCCATTACAAGTTGAGACTTTATGCAAGCTGTATGTACACCAAGTTTAATCACCATAATTATGCATTACCTAAGTAACGTTATTAAGCGGAAACATAAGTTCTATATATGTCATGGCCTGAGAATTGCCAGATGCCACCTAAATATGTGTCTTTATATAATCTAAGTGCACGCCAAGCTTGGTCATAAATTGTATTTCCTAATAAATAATTGAGCTGAAATAGATTTTCAATTTTAGTAAAATGGTTTTGACCTTAACATTCATTCGATTCCATTCAGAGACAATCCCAAGCTTTTTATATACCAAACTATAAAAGATATGTCATAACTAAGGTTTGAGCGGAAACAACGAATAGCCGCCTGCTCAAACGCCTTTCTTATAAACAAGTCTCAACGAAAGGAAAACAGATCTGGTTAATACCACGTATAGCATGGGTGGATTAATCAGTAGTTTGGCATTTTTTCATTCGACCTCTTTATCGTGGTTTTGCTTTCATGTAATATTGACACAACAGTGGAATTGAATCTTGCAGGCTTGGGTATCCTTACATGACATCGTGTCCGAAAAGTAATTTTACCTTCATGTAACGATCTGTAAAAACGATGATTAGTCTAAACATTACGTTTTTAATAATATATGTTAACCCATTCCCTCATATTGACGCTTTTGACGCCTCTGCAAAAGTCATCCGTTGAATCCATTGTGATAAATAGAGCATTTGTTCCTATAGGAGCAAATGCTCTATTTATCGCAATGGTTCCAAACTACAAAATTCTAACATTTTCCTTTTCTCTAGTTAATGCTCCTTTACGGCAGATTTATTCAAAGAGGTTGGGTCTTAAATTAGCCCATAAGGTAATGAGTTAAGGGGTATATTGCTTATACGTTTCCTTGAACATCGGTTATATATGGGTTATGGTAATAAAGGACAAGCAAATATTACCATGTACTTGACTTTCTTTGAAAAAATGATTCGGATTGACTCACTAATTTGTGTATCTTAGGTGCTCAGAAAACATTAACATCACTATGAAAATACTTATTCTTGTATCAATTTTTATCAACCCAGTTTTGCGAAGGGAGCTACATCTAGCTCCACAGGTATAGTAAAAGGGATATTCGATCAAGTGGATTCAAGTACTTTCATCTAAACATTATCATAGTTGTTGATTCCCAACACCTGCATCGTAATACATTGAAGGGTATTAATTAGGGAAACGGCAGCAAACAAATCTGCACCAGTTTATCAGGATTAGCTGCTATGAAACCTGCTGAAAATATGTTTACTGGATATATAAAACAAACATCATCGTATTTCGTGTTTTATCGGTGATGCAAAACACTGTATTTCCCTGGCACATTTTATAAATTAAATCCCATGGTTAATTCTCGCATCCTTTACTGATATGTCGGTAAATAAGCAGCCCAAAGGAATATTGCAGCAAATGTTGTCTGCATCATTTCTAGAATTTGGCATTTAAGCCTACAGAAACGTTTGTTTCAATGTAAGTCAAGTACTTTTCTTAACCCTTTCACCGCCGAAGTCACATAAATGCGCCACGACAAATAGTGCAGTCTTTCAAGGCGGTGTCTGATCAGGGACTTCACTTTTCGTCTCATTCTCTATTTCTATATATATGCTTTATTATAATGCTTTATTATCTCATTTCCTTGTTTTACCAAATGACTTAACAAAAATTGCACTGCGAACGACAATTAGAAATTTGGCGCCGAAAGTATAATGGTTAATAAATGAAGTTTTCATATGGAATATTTTCCTCGATCGTTTGTTCTGTTTTCAGCTACTTATCATCGTATCTTTTTGTTTTAAAAAAGGTGGTTATCAATGTTCAACGGTTTGATGAGTCCTGATGAGACGCCGAGTTACTTTACCATTAAAAATGTCCCATTGCACGCTAAAGTTTAAATATGCTTCACTTGACATTTCAATGTATACACGCTTACATAATTCATACAGTGATATTGGCTGTGTGTACGCTTTCAGAATTCATTCAGTGGGGTTGGTTGTGTGTATGCTTTCAGAATTCATACAATGATATTGATTGTGTGTATGCTTATATAATTCATACAACAATGTTAGAATTTATACAGTGATAATGGTTGGGTGTACGCATATAGAATTCATATGATGATGTTGGTTGTGAACGATTACAAAATTCACATAGTGATGGTGGTTGCGTGTACATTAGTATAATTCATATAGTTTTGTTGGTTATATGTACGCGTTCAGAATTCATATACTCATGTAGAGTTGCAGGTACGCTTACATAATTCATATAGTGGCGTATGTTGTGTGTACGCCTTCAAAATTTATACTGTGACGTTGGTTGTGTGTACGCCTTCATAATTTACACAGTGAGTTGGTTATGTGTACACCTACATAATTTATACAGGGAGTTGGTCGTGTGTACGCCTACATAATTAATACAGTAGCGTATGTTGTGTGTACGCCTACATAATTAATACAGTAGCGTATGTTGTGTGTACGCCTACATAATTAATACAGTAGCGTATGTTGTGTGTACGCCTACATAATTTATACAGTGACGTTGGTTGTGTGTACGCTTACATAATTTATGCAGTGAGTTGGTTTTGTGTACGCCTACATAATTTATACAGTGACGTTGGTTGTGAGTACGCTTACAATATTCATATTGTGATGTAGGTTGTGTACGCTGTAAGAATTCATATAATGACGTTGGTTGTGTGTACACTTACACATTTCATACAGTGATGTTGGGTGTGTAGATGTATGCACATTCAAAATTTATACAGTGACGTTGGTTGTGTACACTTACATAATTCATATATTGATGTAGTATTTGCGTACGCATTCAAACTTCATACAGTGACGTTGATTGTGTACGCTTACATAATGCAAACAAAGGCGTTAGTTGTGTGTACGCTATCAGAATTCATACGTGATGTTGTTTGTGTTTAGTACGCTTATACAATTCATACGATGATTTTGGTTGGGTGTGTTTACAGTTGTCATACAGTGATTTGGTTGTGTGCACGCTTATAGAACTAATATATTGATTTGGTTGTTTGTGCTTACAAAATCCCTATAATGATGTTGGTTATGTGTACGCTTACATAATTCATATACAAATGTAGTGATGTTGTTTGTGTTCTTTTATAGAACTCATAAAGTGGTGTTGGTTATGTGTACGCTGACAGAATTCATATAGTGATGTCGGTTATGTGAACTTTTACAGATATCATACATTGATGTAAGTTATGTGTACGTTTGCAGCTTTCGTGCAGTCATGTTGGTTATGTCTGTACAGACTTCATATAGTGATGTCGGTTAAGTGTACGTTGACAGACTTCATACATTGATGTTAGTTATGTGTACGTTTGCAGCTTTCGTGCAGTGATGCTGGTTGTGTCTACAGACTTCATATAGTGATGCTGCTTATGTGTACGCTTACCAAATTCATATAGTAATGTTAGTTGTGTACGCTTATGTGTTTTCGTTCTTTTAATAAGAATGTTGAGGTTTTCAAGGAACTTCTCAGAAAAACTGTTTATCAGAAGTGCCTTTCAAGCAAGCTCCATAGTATTGTGTTACGAAACCGAAGAAACTATTTTTCTGTTTTCAAATTCATTATAACGGAGGCTGGTACCCTTCGTTAGGATATTGGCTTTTAAACCCTAATGCATATCACGTTATCGGCCTATTTACGTTTCCAGGGTTTATGTTTACGCTGCGCGTGACATATTTCCGTTGGATTTAGGCACACGGAGAACATATGTCGGCACTTAACTGTATCCTTCCTAACTTAAACTCCCTCATATTGGCGTCTTTTGACGCCCCTGTAAGAGGGGACATTAGCAAATGCTCTATCTATCATAATGGTTATAAAAGTACACAATTTTAATTGTTTCCTTTTCTTTAGTAAATGCTCCTTTTCGGTAGATTTATTCATAGAGGCTGTGTCTGAAAATAGCCTATGAGGTAATGGGTTAAAAGGGGCTTAGGCAAACAATGTAGTCCCAACAAAGAGGAGTGAGACACCTGTAGGAATCCTTTGATCATGGAATGATTATGGAATGCGGCGTTTGTTTCATTTAGACAAATCTACTTAGATGTGTATTGTATTATTTGGGTTAGTGGAACATTGTTTCAGCTACACTCAGAGTGAGTAAATGTGTGCAATGGGGTGTACAGCACTGTGACGATGGGGTGTACGGCACTGTGACGATGGGGTGTACAACACTGTGACGATGGGGTGTACAGCACTTTGACGATGGGTGTACAGCACTGTTACTATGGTATGTACAGCACTGTTACGACGGGTGTACAGCACTGTGACGATGGGTGTACAGCACTGTTACGACGGGTGTACAGCACTGTGACGATGGGGTGTACAGCACTATGACGACGGGTGTATAGCACTGTGACGTTTAATGACGATGACTGATCAGCAAAATTCAAGTCAGTTTTCAACATTCTGTAATTGCTTAGCATTAATGCCCTGGTTTTGGGCCAATTTAAATGTAGTCAATGTTTTGCTGATTTACTTTTAATGCAGAACGACTTATTGCATGCATGCACATGCAACAATAATTTCAAACAATTAATTAACCCATTCGCTGCCAATCCCGGATCTGTGATTACCTATGAACCAGATGAGACGCCGAGTAACTCAGGATCCAAACTGTTTGTTACTGTTACTATGTTTTTGAAATAAAAATGAAGAAAATCAAAAGAATGAAAAATTGTAGCAGACGACAAAGTTAGCATACGACAGAGTTTGGCAGCGAAAGGGCTAAGATTAACAGCGCAGTGAACTACTTTTGCTTTAAAACGTTCTGCTTTAGAACAACTTGCCAATTATTGCAATTTAAATTTTAAACAGGAATGATATTCAAATACGCTATAAATAAAGACTTGTGTTGAAATGTATTTTTTTTTAAATACGAAAACCGAGTCATAATTTTTGGGTTAATAAGAATGTAACCAGAAATATTTGTCTGACTAATTGTATGTGCTACCATGAAACGAATATATGTTCTACTGTTGGACTCGAGGAGGTAAACCCTTTTACTCATGATATTCATATATGTTTCATACAGTCAGTTCCTTTTTATACAAACACAATTAATTCTGAAGGACAATTTGGAGTTTCCTGCGTGTCGAACTATGTCGAATGTGTGGCGAAAGAGTGTTTCTGCATTCATTTAACCTTTAGCCTGCTGAGCAAATTTTTTTCACAGACTGTTTCATCTACTACATTTTCAAAATTCGAACTATAATTGAATTGTCTACCAAAATGCAATCAGAGTATCAAACAGTTTGGATCCTGATGAGACGACGAGTTACTCGGCGTCTCATCTGGATCCAAACTGTTTGCATTGGTATTTACTCATCCGCCCATAGCAGGCTAAAGGTTAACCCTTTCAACCCTACACTTTCAGAATGGAATAGTCCATGTGTGTGTTAACTACAGAGTTCACTCGGTATGAAACGTTCCAAGTTGCCAGAATTCTTTGAATGACAAACAATGCAGACCCTTATCAGTGCGTTCCTGTATGAGTCATCTGATCTGGGTCTATACTATTTGCAAATGACAGTTCACGTGTGTCCCGTGTTGAACACATTAACATTCAGTCCCCCCTTTAACTATTTCCCTTATATAGAAACGTCTTCCCATGCATTTGCAAACAGAGTAGATCGGGATCGGCATTTGTATTCTGTTTTGATCCAGATCGTAAACCGATTAATTCTGCACCTCATCTGGATCCAAACTATTTGACACCCCGTCAAGTGTTTTAACGAATGGAATATTAGACGAGTACTGTTGTAGCAAATAAGCCATTTGTGTTTTGTTTTTCAGCAGATTTTGTGTTAATACATTAACCTTTAGCCTGCTGAGCAAATTATTTTTACAGAATTGTTCACCAACTACATTTTCAAAATTCAACCTATAATAAATTTTTATACCAAAATGTAATCAAAGTGTCAAACAGTTTGGATCCTGATAAGACGCCGATCTACTCGGCGTCTCATCTGGATCCAAACTGTTTGCATATTCACTCATCGACCAGTAGCAGGCTAAATGTTAATTAATACTTCACCCATAACGAATATCAATTTAACTCTTTTTAATTTAACAGTTGTATCACAAATATTACCAAGGAATATTACCACGAGAGCCTAAAGTAGAGCATCAGGAATATACATGTACTCGTATATGACCAGTCTATAACCTGAGTCTACTCTGCTTACAAAGACGTACCAGGTTGGATAAGCCATGAATGATTAGATGTATTCTGGTTATGTTTAATTATTTCGCTGCCAATGTCGCCTATGTGAATACATATGCAAACAGTTTGGATCCAGATGAGACACCGAGTCACTCGGGGTCTTATCAGGATCCAAACTGTTTGTTACTGTGAATGTTTTTGAAACAACAATGAAGAAAAAATAAAAACAAATAAAAGTGTAGCAGACGAAAAAGTTTGAAGATGACATAAATGGCAGCGAAAGAGTTAATCACAGACATACTTGTTAATTTTAGACCTGAAATGTTTCCAAATAACTGCATAGTTTTAACCATTTCCTCCATAAATACGCCTTTCTACGTTTCTGTAATAGTCACATCTTTAAATCATTGTGATAAATAGAGCATTTGCTCCATAGGAGCAAATGCTCTATTTATCACAATGGATTCAAAACTACAAAATTCTTAAAATGTTCCTTTTCTCTAGTTATTACTCCTTTTCAGTAGATTAATCCAAAGAGGTTGAGTCTAAAAATAGCATATGGAGGAAAGGGTTAAGCAATGTCACTACTTGTAATATTGCGATTGTAACAGTAAGATACAGCGAGTATTTTACATGAGGTTATGAAATACTGGGAGTTCAGAATCATTTTAAGAATTACTCCTAGTAATCAATGTATTGTTAAGACATTCAAATTGACACAATTCCTCATTATAGAAAACTTCACCAATCACGCAAATGTCTCTTCTATTTCAATATGTATTGCAGCGGAAGTCTGACGCCGCCGGTACTTGAAATTGATGAATGACAATTAAGAGTTCGTGCTAATTCTGTAATCGCGCTCAATATATTGCCTCGTTATAAACTATCAAAATATGAACAGGGATATGGTTTTGTTATTATTTTAATGTTTATAATCGGTCCCAAACAATACACAAATGGTTCTACAATAGTATTTTCCCAGAGCAGACAAAACACACAGGAAATTAAGATGTTGCTGGGTACAGTGATTAAAGACGACTACTGGATTGTGTTACACAATGAGAGGGTCCTACAGAAAGTTTATCGTTTAGCAATAAGAAATCCAATATACAGTAAAACCTCACTAAACCGAAATTTAAAAATAGACACTTTTAAGCAGGTGGCTGCTTAATGCAGGGTGAACTTTCACCCTGCATTAAGCAGCCACCTGTCTCCAAGACCGATATTTATATCAAATTTAACGTGTGTTCGGTTAGAGAGGTTTTACTGCATATATAGTCATTCGAACACTCAAATACATATCATTATTGACACAGGTGGCAGCTTAATGCAGGGTGACAGTCATGAAGAAAGCTACTATAGGAGCTTTCTGCATGACTTTTATCCTGCATTAAGCAGCCACCTACCTATCATACACCAATCTGTCATTACAAAAGAATTCGTAGTATCGAGTTTTACTGTATATATCCTATTTCTTGCTCACTAAATGAAACGAAAATATAAATAAAAGGTTGCTTCCTAGGCATGTTGAAATGAATGCATGATGCTCTACGTTACCAAATATTTGTTCATAGGAGCAAATGCTCTATTTATCACAATGGTTTCAGAACGATATAATTCTAAAAGTGTTCTTTTCTCTAGTAAATACTCGTTTGCGGTAGATTTGTTCAAGGAGGTTGGATCTAAAAATAGCTTATGAGCAAAAGGGTTAAAGGGTTCAGCTGTCTGTCTAGCATGGTCGTCATAAGATATATATAGTCAACGCTTAAAACGCTAATGTTCAGATTGGAATGGTCCATCATTGTTTATTGATAGAGTCCATACAATATGAAAGGGTAAATTAAAGAGAGGATTTAAAATGAAAAACAGTGCAGACCCTCATCAGAGAGCTCATCTAGGATCTCTCTCGTCTGAGTCTACACTGTTTCCAAATGCCAGTACACACATTCCCTGCATTCAAAGGGTTTTACACATTCTCTCCTAGGATATATTTAGAATTCTGTTGTCTTGAAACCATTGTGATAAATAGAGCATTTGCTCCATAGGAGCAAATGCTCTATTTATCACAATGGTTTTAAAATGTGGATTTTATAGAGGCGCAAAATGCTAACTTCATCAATTCTTAACAAAGTTATAGAAGCAAACTCGTACGAAGAACTGAATATTAATTACGTCAACTAACATTTTACCTAATGAATATTCATGTGAAATAAAATGACCTTTTTACCACGGCAGAAATTGTAAAACCGGATCAGTATCCTTCTATTCTATTTCATAATAAAACAGTACATTCCGATCAGATTGCTCCATCGTCAAACACAGTTTTTGAAAAGCATTGAAATAATACTACTTTCAGAACTTTAACCGATAATATGTTTGGCAGGTGAACATTACTAGCTTAAAACAGACAATGCTTAAAGTCGGAAAGGAAACCCTGTGGTTGATCATCGGATTTCTTAATTATTATGCACTCATATTTCCATTGCTCTCTGTAGATTCAGCGGGTTCCCATGAGAAATAAGAACGAAGATTCAAACGAACAATTTATCAAGCTTCATCTATCATTATACAATATAGCACCTGCATTCAATTAAATCCAGAAGCTGCAGTGTCTGTATAAATCATACAGAATACTTTTACGGGAGTTTCAAATAGTATTTCTAAGGCCTCAATGTATACATTGCTACCGGAAATATAAATGCTATTTCACCTGAAGTCGGTAAGTTTATACTTATTAACTTTAATCCTATAGCTTAATGTGTTATGAAGTACATGTACGGTGGTATTAGACCATTTACCTGGATAAAAAAACGGCTTATCAAATTATATCTACCGAAGGTAAGGTGGCGCGCAGACATGCATTTAACTCGTGTGTAACATCAAATGCAGTCTGTCAATGTGTCAACTTCAGTTGCAGTTCGAACGCAAAACATCCTGGTTTTGAGGCGGACGCTCTACCACTGAGCACAAGATGCCCACGTTGTATCTATCTGACTTACCGTAAACTGGTTATTAATCTTCCAGTCAAGAGATAAATAGTCGTTACATACATGACTGCAATTAGGGGAACAAAAATACGTATTGATAAAAGTGAAATGGAAAAAGGTACTTGGCTTGGATTGATCATGCTAGATTGGCACAAGTCCCTTACATTGAAGTCCTATATTATTCTGTGGCGTATGCTCTGCGCTTACTAGGTTGTAACCTGACTTAACCGTTATCCCGTTAGTTTCCATCTAACCCGCATTAGCAAGCAGCTGGGATCCAGATGAAACGCCCAATAACTCGGCGTATAATCAGGATCCAATCAGTAGTTTCTCAAAACATTGGTTGAATCGGGTATAAAGTACAACCTTTTCTAAGCGGTCATTCATTTATTGAAATTTAAAAACATGTGTTTGCTTAAAGCTGTAATATTGTCATGGAGATTGGCAGCAGATTAAGGGTAAATGACTAAAGAGGAAATGAATGACCATTTAAAGCGAATCGTCTGTTATAAACTAAAGGCCGATTATACAATTTGGTTAACATTTCCTGGTTCACTAACTGTATAAATATAGAGCTAAATTCTAGCTAAAGAGAGAGAGACTTGGGAGACCGCTGGAGACCGGCTGGAGAGTGGCCAAGGGTCTGGGTCTAGAAGTCGGGAGATGCTGCCAGTTTCACCTATCTCTAGGTTTGAGAAATAAAGTTCAGAACAGAAGTTATGGTGTCGTTATTATCCTAACCGCTATATTACACGGCTTGAAATGGCGCCTACGACCAGGACGATCTGGAGTTGAGTACATCACAACGCGGAACAACAGGTTAGTGAATTTTTACTTTCATACTTAGCTTGAGTTGTGATCATGATGACCAACAATGTAGTTTGCACAATTGTTTCAGTAAATTGTTTCTTTTTTTGATAATGCCAGCTGCATACAAACTGATAAACAACATTAATTGCCAAAATCGGTTAATAAAATTATATTAATTGTACTGAAATTTATAGCGTAAATTGAACATGGAGATTGACTCTATCAGTAATAATGTTGTAAGTGGCAAATTGACACTTTTCACAAAGGGATAGTTAATAAATATTCATCAATTAAGAAAGTACCTAAATAGGGTTTAATTAAATTAGAAGATATAAATTAGATGACTCTGGATCAGCAGTTAATTTATGCCACAACAGAAATGATGATTTATTTGGAGCATGTACCTTCTAAAAAATCAAATACGTTTTACACTACTAAGACAGTTTTTTTTTATTTGCAAAATGTAATTTTATACAGGTTTCAGTTAACTTAATTAAGTATTAAGGCGATTTGTCAAAGCTGTCAAAAAGCTGTCAAATAGTTTAACTGTCAGAAATTCGACTGCAATTTTTAATATGAATACACAAACTGCCGCAGGGTATGGTCAATATATATTGATAGTGGACTTCAAAAGTGTGACTGTAGCTTAATAATTAAATAAATGAAATAGAAAAAAGAGGAAATTTGAAGATAAACTACAAAGAAACTATGGGGATGGTGATTGTACAGATTAAATGCGTATCACAATGTAGTGCGTTTTGTATGATTTTGTTTTTGTTTGATGCTTGACTGCTTCCATATTATTCTGCGATTAGGTATTATGCGATAGTATAGAGAGGATTTGTCGGGTTGTCCATAAGTATTTCATCCATGTGTTAGGATATATATATAGTTCAGGGCTATGTCTAACACCAGTGATTAACTAGGTGAATTTACTTAAATAGGGACGTTAATTTTATATTGCGAGTAGCAATGCGTTTAGTTGAATTAGAGTACATGTAGTGAGATACAGGTAACCCAGAGATTTCGAATTAAGTTCGTATAGCGGATCAGCGATTAGCTTTAAGTCCAAATATACGTTATTGAGTGATTAACTCATAGTGAATGTGGTTACGATTGAAATAAGTTTGGCAGAAAAGTAGAGGCAGGATGCATTTTATAGGTTATACTGTAAATAGAGTATTACTGGTGAACTTGTTATGTTTATTTTTTATTGCTCTTTGTTTTCCCTGTAAGATTGTTAATGTATCTGCATTTGATATACCGTAAAGATTGCTGGTCATTTACTGTTTTAGTAGTAGTGTAGATAAAAGAAATATGGTTTGGTGTTGGGTTCGTTTTCTTGAATTCGTGTCTATTGTTGCGTATATGTTTTAAGATAAAATGAATTGCAGTACTTAATGGGGAATAGTTAATGAATGTTTAATACAAGTCATGTGTTCGTATAGGAGAATAAAGATCTAATCAATTAAAGGATAAAAATCACACAAACAATACAGAATGATGAATATTTCGCAAGTAAGAGCAAAACTTCTACTCAAAATAGGCTGTCAAACTGAGAAATTGGCAAATCATCTTGTAGCATTTATTAGTTTAAAGATTCTTGAATAAAAGAATTGTATGAGGTTTACGTTTAAGACTAATGTGTAATTTTAAAGTATCGGCATGTGCAACTCGTTGAGGGTCATTTTGTTACAATGAAGGTTGAGGTGTGTATAGTAGAATTCACGTCAGCGTGCCGTCATAGCAGCGTATATCCAGCCTCCGACGTTGATGCAACAGCCTGGTAGCACGATATTCGAATACTGTCGGTGACATGAATTTACATAACGGAACTGTCAAATGTATAGCTAAATGAACTGTCGAGTGCTGACATAACGTCAAGTTCAGACACCTGATATAGCTAAGGGTTGGACCGGAGCTGTGACAACTAAATCATTACATACAGTTTTAGTATCTTTCTTATATCAACAAATCATGGAACTATGGCAGACTTTTAGGAGAAGTACATCTTCTCTAACTTCAAAGCTTATTCGGAGAACCTCAATTTTCGTCAGAAATTTGGACTTTACATAATGTCAAATCTACATTGATGTCCGAGTGTTAGATCAACGATTGCCTTGGTACATGAACTTTCCTTCTGAATCCATCAGCGCTGGACTCATCGGAATTACAGCAATGCGTATAATGAACTTTAGTTATTGAAGAGACGTGCCTTAGAGACTGGACATTGCACTATTATGTTGGCCCATGTTTATAACTGTTTTTGTTTTGTTTGTATGGGTAAGGAAGGGGTGTAATATTGTCATGGAGATTGGCAGCAGATTAAGGGTAAATGACTAAAGAGGAAATGAATGACCATTTAAAGCGAATCGTCTGTTATAAACTAAAGGCCGATTATACAATTTGGTTAACATTTCCTGGTTCACTAACTGTATAAATATAGAGCTAAATTCTAGCTAAAGAGAGAGAGACTTGGGAGACCGCTGGAGACCGGCTGGAGAGTGGCCAAGGGTCTGGGTCTAGAAGTCGGGAGATGCTGCCAGTTTCACCTATCTCTAGGTTTGAGAAATAAAGTTCAGAACAGAAGTTATGGTGTCGTTATTATCCTAACCGCTATATTACAAAGCAGGGCAAACGTTAGGACGAAAAAATTCCTATGGGATAACTTTTGACCTGCATTAACCCATTCCCTCATATTGACGACTTTTGATGACTATGTAAAAGGCACTTTGTGAAACCATTGTGATAAATAGAGCATTTGCTCCTATAGGAGCAAATGCTCTATTTATCACAATGGTTTCAAAGTACAAAATTCCAAGAGTTTTATTTTCTCTAGTTAATGCTCCTTTTCGGTAGATTTATACAAAGAGGATGTATCTAAAATAGCATATGAGGTAATTGATTAAGCTAAGCTACCAGCTGCCTTACAGATTCATAATTAGTCCTCGTTTTGATGACTACTTAAGACATGTTCTACTGTAACCGGTTTAAATCTAAGGCAAGCGGGGTCGTCAACAGTAACATTAAACAAAATGATTACGAAGACCGTGAAAAGTTTACATTGATCAATTAACAATAATTGTAAACAGCACGATCGTGAAGAGCACGAATAGCTCATGCGGGTCAATTACCGCGTCACTTGGATCAGCAAGCTGTGGAAATAGTGCTATCAAACATTTGCTGAACAATGATATTGCACTCTGGCTACAGCTCAAACAAATTCACATTTTCTGTGTTTGCATATCTACTCTTAATTTGCAAAATCAGAAATTCCTCACAACTGTTTTTACTCTTTTCCAAATTCATTATATTGCCAATTCATAAAATAAGCATTGCTGCTAACGGCCATTTTTTGACAAAACGTGCAGTGCCGTACAGTGTTTCCAAATGAGCATTTCTCCGAACCAAAATGAAATGCAGTCAGTTATTCTATGCAACGAAGAAATCACACAATTGAAATTCAGTCGCCAATACAAGACAAAACATGATTTAAAATAATAGTACAGAGACCTTGAACGGAAACTAGTCAGGCTCAATCGTACTGTAATTTCACGGTTTGTTTGAAATAATCTGAATGATGATAGATCGAGGATGGTATCTACTCAACTACTCTAAATTTAGGAAACATTTGTATGGGTCCTAGTGGTATGAACGTTTCATCAAGTCATATTCAGGCTGATTTTCGAACATTCCTATTATCTTGCCACCTCCTTTAGCAGACCGATACGTTTTAATCTCATCTCCGTCATCTGTTCGTCTCTTTGTGTATCCGTGAACCTGAAGATGTACAATTATTGGTTGATTTAGCTATCAAATATCAGGAACGTTGCTTAACCCTTTCCCTGTTCTATGTTTATTTCAAACTTCAATACCTACTGAATATTCATGGACAAAATAGTTATAATGAAATATGGAATGTGGAACATTGTAGTCATTTTAGAAAGTAAAGAAACAGATCTATTAAGATCCATTCGCAAACAGAGCAGACCCTGATCAGACGGCTCCTCTAGGAGCCGTCTGATCTGGGTCTACTCTGTTTGCATATGCGTGAAAACACGTTTATATGAGGGAAAGGGTTAACTCTTTCGGCTCTAATTGTCGTCTGCAATCCAATTTTGTTAAATCATTCAGTAAAATAAGGAAATGACATAAATAAATGCAAATTTCAAAGGAATAAAGCACAGCCATAGAAATAGAGTTTGAGACAAAAAGTAATGTCCCTGATCAGACGCCGCCTTGATAAGGCGTCATTTGATCTAGGACTGCACTATTTGTCGAAGCGCATTTTTGCCACATTGGCGGTGAACGGGTTAAAAGTCACATCAGTTATTAGTCTCGTAAAACATGCTCTGGCCACAAAACACCAAACCTCTATATTTACTTATGATCTGTACAAATATGCTCCTAGGGGAGCTTTCGGTATTGCTTTCTGTCTGTATTAAACTTTCAACTGTGTTTCGTAAAGCCGATATTTCTATATTATATGGTGTTATATATGGTTTTAGTTGTTTTGTTAATCGTTAGGTTTTTCCTAAATATACGGTTCGTTTAACCCTTTACTCTATGAATACGCTTTTATATGTTTTTGCAAACAGAGTAGACCCAGATCAGACGGCTCCTATAGGAGCCGTCTGATCAGGGTCTGCTCTGTTTGCTTATGAAATAATATAGACATGACTCTACAGCTTCTGCCAGAGCTATAAATCCCTGTGTCCATGTGCTATTATTACAAATTAATTTAATTAATATTCACTACGTCATTATTTCTTACATGAATATTCATGTAGGAAAGGTTAATACAAATGCCATTTATTAGGGATAATCTGGTAATGATCAAATTAGCTACCTATGCTATGAGAGGAATACATAAACAGTACAAATTTACGAGAGAGCTGTCGTCACGAAGACACTAATTACCACAATACATTTTATTTATTGGATTGTGTACAGAATCATGATTTTGATTTTCCGAATAATATACGTACAGTATAATTGGTAGCGTGGTAGTTCAAGCCGGGACTTGGCTACAAAACACACATTATTCATTAACCCTTGTGATAATATCTGATACGATAAACTGATTGCAAGATTATAGAACCCTTGTTGTAGAAAATGACTACAGTGTGGAATGGATACATGTACATGTATTTAAAAAGATTTCTACACGATGCAACGCACATATACCAAATCCAGTCGAGATGTTTATCTTTTGAAGAAACGCCACTGGTTCTGATGTGCAGTTTTAAATCAAGAACACGTAAACGATTTCAAAAGGATTTTATGAAAATATGTTTATTTATAATGCAGTATAATCTTAGGTTTTGTGGCATTTAAAACTTCAGATTTCGACACGATTCTTGGCATGAATCAAGAGAACATTATTTATTATATAATAATCAGTGCCTGGTAATGACCTGGGTTGTCCTAAAATAGGGGGTTGATTCGCCTTTGGCAATGTTTCATTTGCCTCAGAACACGTTCCAAGAGTCTGTATGATACGTATACAGTGACGTGTGATACCATAGTTGCATTATCCCATTCCCTCATATTGACGCCTTTTGACGCCTCTGTAAAAGTCACTTTTTGAAACCATTGTGATAAATAGAGCATTTGCTCCTATAGGAGCAAATGCTCTATTTATTACAATGGTTTCAAAACTACACAATTCTATATTTTCTTTTTCTCTAGTAAATGCTCCTTTTCGTTAGTTTTATTCAAAGAGGCTGGGTCTAACAATAGCCTATGAGGTAATGGGTTAAAAGTATTACATCTGAGATAAATGGAAAATGTGATAATGCAGAGAAGAGTGACTTACTTTATGAACTCTATAAATACATGTACAGTTGAACTTCGATATCTCGAACTCCGAGGGACTATACAAATTAGTTCGAGATAACGAAGTTCGAGTTATCGAATTCCTAAACTGGAGAATTTCTGGAGTTGACAGCTTAATGCAGGTGTAAAGTAATGCTGAAAGCTCCTGCAATAACTTTCAGTATTATTTTACACCTGCATTAAGCTGACAAATGTGGTTAGGCACCCGTAGTGATGCATTTAAGAGCAATTCTGTATTGCAAGTTTTAGAAAGACCGAAGTTTTAGTTCGAGTTATCCCGAAGTTCGAGTTATCCGAGTTCGAGATATCGAAGATCAACTGTAGTTACATGATAAAAAAGTAATTTAACAGCCTGTTATGTGTGTTTTCGATGAATCTCTTAGGGTATTGAACAGACATTGTGAAGAACAAAAACACGTCTTCACACTTAACGGGCTCAGTTGGATTGGATAATAACGGCGCCAACACAACAAACTGGATTGTACATGTAGTTTGTCTGTTTCCCAGGTTCATGACAGAAATAACTGATTATCATCGCAACATTATTTCTTCGATGTTATATTACTAGGAATAGATTACTCATACCAACGAAATCGAATGCAAGAAGTATATAGCGACGGTTTGTAAGAAATGCTAAGAGAGTACAGACAATATTCCGAATAATTAATAGCGCAGTTATTATGATTTATGTAACGTCGGTACAAATGCAAAATTAATCCTTACAAATGGCCCTTTAATGATTAAAGCTATAACCCCATTCAAGGGGAAATGATTAACATTGTTAGAAGAATTGTAATGTTAAACACAACACAGCCTGATCAGAATTCTCCCCTCTGGTTTAGGTCTACACTGCTTGCAAAATTCAGTAAAATCATTTCATGCATTTAGCAGTTATCGTACTCTTATACATACATTGTTCGACTACGGAAATGGTGTCGTAATGGGGCAATTTCAGTGTCGACCATTGATGTTCTTGTTCTTGTTTGAAACATTTACAGTTTAAATCCACTATAGCTATTTCATCAGGATCAGTACCTTACTAAACTCGTGCCCAGTTGGTGAAATACTGCATACTTAAAGTTGGACCCTGGGCAAGTGGGATTATGTCCGATTCGACATCAGTGTAAAACAGATCTGATCCTGAAGAGACGCCGAATTATTGAGCGTCTCATCCGTATCCAGAGGAAGTTTCTGCATGACTTTTACCCTGCATTAAGTATCAACAAATACATAAATTCTTCATTACTAAAATTTCATAGTACGGTACTTGACTGTATATTATATGACAAATGTGTTTCAAAATTGACTATTGCCAATGCCAAAGGTTTTGCCAGCATGCATATCTTTTGCAGGAACATTTAACATGAAAATGAACATGTTGCTACATAAATGTATATGAAATCCTGGGAGTAAGCTTGAAAAAAATAAGCGTGTAACCCCGCCCGTATTAGATAAAGTTATTTCTTTATAAATGTCGTAGTACGGCTTATATACCAAACCCCTAATCTTTCGATAACCAGTAGTGCTCGCATGGCATGGGATTTGAGCGTCTCACCTGTATCCAGACTCCTTGCACTTACATAATAGACCTATGATAACGGGGATAAGAGTTAAATATTTACACTTAGAGTGAAAACTCGATTATTGGATCACTCCAATACAATAAAACCTCTCTATAACGGCCACTAAATTACATCAAGTATTTTGTGTTAAAGGCAGGTGGCTGCTTAATAAAGCAAGGTGAAAGTAAAACAGAATCTGTTTTACTTTCACCTTGCTTTAAGCAACCACCTGCCCTAAATACCAACTAATTAACACAATTTAGTATCCGTTAAAGAGAGGTTTTTACTGTACGTACCATTATTGAACTTGAACACAGGTTAAGAAGCCACAAATACATGCATTCTTCATTACTAAAATTTCGTAGTATATCATATGACATAAGTGTGTCAAAATTGACTAATGCAACATGTTCATTTTCATGTTAATTGTTCCTGCAAAAGATATGCATGCTGGCGAAACCTTTGGCATTTACAGCTATAGAAATGTATATAAAATCGCGGGAGTAAATTGGAAAAATTAACGTGTAGCCCCGTATTAGATATTGTATTTTCTTTATAAATCTCGTATCACGGTATATATAACAAAAACCCTACTCTCCCGATAACATGTAGTGCTAGCACGGCATGGGGGTTGAGCTGTTTCAGTGCGATCAATTTTATTTTATAACATATGTAGTTACACTCCTCTAAAGTGACTACGTAATGAATAGGCATTGGCGGATTTCAACCCATTTGCTCCCAGTGGATTCTTCCATTTTTGCATATTGGATTAGTCCATTTTTTATCTTAGGGATGTCTGGTCTAAATTTTCTTTTTCTTTTGTTTTATATTGAATTTCCTGTTAGTAAACAGTGTAGACTCTGATCAGACGCCACATAATGCGGATTCTGATCAGAGTCTACACTGTTTGCCTACGTCTCATATATAAAATCGCGGAAGTAAATGGGTTAAAGCAAGTGGTTGCTAAATGCAGGAAAGAGTTCGTCCTTCATTAAGTAACAACCTAGTGGTTGCTAAATGCAGGAAAGAGTTCGTCCTTCATTAAGTTACAACCTGTCTGTACGGCCCAAGTTTAGATTTTTTTGTGGTCTCTTTAGATGGATTTTTTGCAGTATTGAATAAATTGTTTTAGATGCAAATGTAAAATCGAAATATTTCTTCAGAACATGAAGAATTGCAGTCAATACATCCCCCAAATAGAAACAAATTAAACTCTCTTTTGTTTTAATTACTCGTACAGTAGAACCAGCCTTAAGCAGCCATAAAAAGGAGATAATATTATGGGTCTGCTCCTATAGAACTTTTATGCAACACTTTTGACCTGTATTAACCACCCATCTGTTTTTAAGACTCCTATGTTCAATAAATGAATGGTCGCTTTGGACAGGTTCTACTGAATATCAAATCGACGTTTGTCTATCTTGGTTCTGTTGACCCGATGTACCAAATAACTAGTTTGCCATTGCCACGTGTGTATTGTTTTTCCTATACGGATTTGTGAGCGTCCAGAACAATAATTAAAACATCGCAAATTACTATGTCAAATCAATGCAATGAACACAATTAGCCGTACCCTTTACTCTACCATTATTCATGTAAGAAATAATGACATCATAAATATTAATTTAGAGGAATTATTGTAATGTTACACATGCAATTGTGGTCATGTAAGTGTAGAATTAGATCTATATTATTCAAGAAGCAAAGGCAAAGGAAGCTATAGCAGCCGTCTGGTCTGGGTCTTCTCTGTTTACAAATGCGTTTTTATGGAGCAAAGGATTAATGATTATAATTTTGATTAATTTTTAATTTTAATATATTACGTTTAACCCGTTCCCTGTTCTATGTTTAATCTAAATTTCAATACCTACTGACTATTCATTGACAAAATATTTATAAAGAAATATGGAAAGGTGGAACATTGTAGACATTTTAGAAAGCAAAGACACAGATCTATCAAGTTCTATTAGCAAACAGAGTAGACCCTGATCAGACAGCTCCTCTAGGAGCCGTCTGATCTGGGTCTACTCTGTTTGCAAATGCGTGAAAACACGTTTATATGAGGGAAATGGTTAATAAACAAACTTAGTTTGATGTTAACATTATTTCTTTCACAAAGTATTATCGGTAAGGTTTGAACTGGCACTCATCACTTTCCGCCGACTCTCGTCGATGAAAAATCGTGATAGTGACGCATGTTTCATGTGTGTGTTCGGAAGGATAAAAACAGCTTACGGACAAGACGGAATATTCATGCAGTGCCAGGTCAAACCTTATCGACAATACCTTTATGTATATTACATGTGATATGAATACAATGAACAACAACAAATGAATGATATTTTATCATATCTATACACCATGTCAATCAAAAATGACCCACGGTGTGTTTAAATAAAATCTTTATTATTATACTTACTCAAATACTCTACATAACAGGTAAATACATGTACTGATAGGTTAAGCTACAACCTTCATGTTACACAAACAACAACAATCCAACCCGTAAATCGTTATAGGTGAACTTGTTGATAAACTTTCCAATAAACTGGGATCCAGGTGCGACACTATGTATCCCTATGTTGCAGCAGGGTTAAAGGTCTATGAAACATTAAAGTCCTGTTCCTGGAACCGATCTAAGATATATATCTGTTTTGATCCACGGAGCTGACAAATTGTGCTCCAGTCAAATGCTACTTAGTGTTAAAGACGATAATCAGAGTTTTGTAGGAGGTGTGCTCAGATATCTAGAGCATACTGTTGGTACGCATTCTATGTTTTATCTACCATATACTGTTGGTACGCATTCTATGTTTTATCTACCATATACTGTTGGTACGCATTCTGGAGAATACCAACAACATAGGGGTGGCAGAAAACTATTATAAATACTTTACTTTGAAATCTTAATTACTCTTTTTTATCTACCGCTGTGGTTAATATAAACAAATTATTTGATGTAACAGCAGAAGGCAGGCGCCTAATTGATGTCGACGACAGATAAGCTATGCACGTGTTTACTGACGATTTTCCAGTCAGATTAGATTTATCAAGAGAAAGTAAAATATTTTAAACTCTTTCATTTCCACGTAGTTTCATTTGCAAAATTGTTATCTGCTTATCTATTTCAAGGACCATAAAAACAGTACTAGCCAGTGTGGATCCTGATGACACATCGATTCATTAGATACGTTGGATCCTGAGTAAACACCGAGTATTAGACACGTTGGATCCTGAGCATACACCTAGTATTAGACACGTTGGGTCCTGAGTATACACATAGTATTAGACATGTTGGGTCCTGGGTATACACCGAGTATTAGACACGTTGGGTCCTGGGTATACACCGAGTATTAGACACGTTGGGTCCTGAGTATACACCGAGTATTAGATACGTTGGGTCCTGGGTATACACCGAGTATTAGACACGTTGGGTCCTGTGTATACACCGAGTATTAGACACGTTGGGTCCTGGGTATACATCGAGTATTAGACACGCATGGTCCTGAGTATACACCGAGTATTAGACACGTTGGGTTCTGGGTTTACACCGAGTATTAGACACGTTTGGTCCTGAGTATACATCGAGTATTAGACACGTTTGGTCCTGAGTATATGCCGATTATTAGACATATGTGTTACTGAGTATACACAGAGTATTAAACATGTTGGATCCTGAGTATACACCGAGTATTAGACACGTTGGGTCCTGAGTATACACAGATTATTAGACACGTTGGTGTCCTGGGTATACACCGAGTATTAGACACGTTGGATCCTGAGTATTCACCGAGTAGTAGACACGTTGGATCTTATAGAGATACCGAGTATAAGACCCGTTGTATCCTGAATAAACAATTAGTATGACACACGTTGGATCCTTGGGAAACACTGTATATTAGACACGTTGGATCGTAATGAGACACCGTGTATTAGACACGCTGGATCGTGTGGAAACACCGGGTATTAGACAAGTTGGATCTGGTGGAAACACCGATTATTAGACACGTTGGATCCCGATGAGACACCGAGTCCCTGAGGTTTTACTGTGCGTCCCATATGGATCCAACGTGTTTGAACACAATACATTGTATTACAGTTTCGGCTATAATAGAAAAAGCAAACTCCACACGATTATATGACTTTTATAAATTGTTTCTCGCAAGAAATATTAATAATCAATGCAGTAATATATATGGAATGTAATATAAATATTGATAAACCTGGTGCCTTGAATGTATTGTCTGGTGCAAGAGTACACACACGTTATAAAAGAGAAAAGATATAATAAATTATCTATTTCCAGAACAAGATAGATGAAATGAACACAAACACCAGGAAACAAATGCGCCAACATGACTTTATTCGATGGGTTCGAAGTTATAAATGCATGTGATGGACATTTGTGAATGTTTACGTGATTACAAGGTAGAGCCATTTTGTTGTTGTTTTTCAAAAAAAGTAAAAGTACATTCAGTCTTAGAGTGCTTAACTAGACCTGTCGTCGTCTGAAACAGATTCTACTTTGTCACACAACTGTTGTCCAGCATATCTAAATTGACTCTGATTATTGGCAAACATGACAGAATTTAATCGGATGATATGTTTTAATTGCGACGTATGACCAGGTTTGAACTACCTAGCAGGTGGTTGTCATATAGCGGTGCTCATATTGTCAATAAGCTTAGTAATTGTTTGACTCTATCAAGAAAGGTTTAGTACTCTATGAAGGCGACCTCTTAAATCCAGAAATGGAAGGAGAACGTCGGATATCTGTACTATTTCGTTTTTGTCGTACCCTTTATTACTTTTCTACAGTTACTCTGTTTGCAGCTCAATCATTGAGTACACTAGCGATAGGTGGATACAGTTTGTTCACTTAAATGTTTACGTTATACATGCACTTTACCACTGTATTTGCCGTCGCGGTTGTTGTAGATTAGTCGGAGAGGGGATAGGTTTATTTACACTGTTTGTCTTTTAGGGTGGGGATGGAACAAGTGTGAGGTTGGGCTCCCATAAACCGGTTTAACCCCCCAGTGACTTTTGTCACTGACCGTTCCAAGGCGGTGCTTCCATCTTCCCCCTAGTGTGTGTTTGTTTTGTCTTTGTGCGTCTCTTGTTGTTTTTATAGTTATGTACATTTGCTGTTTCCTTGTGTTGCTGTTTGGGCGACTGTTTGTTCTGTATGTGGTGTTTCCTGCATGACTCATTTTTGTACTTTCTATCCTGTGATTACTCGCTGGTATTTACTGTTGCCCTTGAATAGAATATTAATCCATTCCTTCATATTGGCGCCTTTTGACGCCTCTGTAAAAGTCACTTTTTGAAACCATTGTGATAAATAGAGCATTTGCTCTTATAGAGCAAATGCTCTATTTATCACAATGATTTCACAACCAACTACACAAATCTAAATAATCCTTTTCTCTAGTAAATGCTCATTTTCGGTAGATTTGTGCAAAGTTTTTGGGTCTAAAAATAGCCTATGAGGGAACAGATTAATTCTTACCCAGCTGTGAAGAACAAACGTCTGTTCAAATGTTGTTTATGTGTAACTGGTACAAAGTGTCAGACAATCTGGATGCTGATGAGACGATCTCATTTGGATCTAAGTTGTTAGGAAATGCGGCCCATGTTGCGGTTAGAAAATGCGGGTCATGTTGCGGTTAGAAAATGCGGGCAATGTTGCGGTTAGAAAATGCGGGTCATGTTGCGGTTAGAAAATGCGGGTCATGTTGCGGTTAAAAATTGCAGGCCATATTGTGGTTAGAAAATGCGGCCTATTTTGCAGTTAGAGAATGCGGGCCATGTTGCGGTTAGTAAATGCGGGCCATGTTGCGGTAAGAAAATGCGGGTCATGTTGCGGTTAGAAAATGCGGGTCATGATGCGGTAAGAAAATGCGGGTCATGTTGCGGTCGGATAAGGTTAAACATGAGCACATTAAACATAAACACAGCATTCAATTAGGAAAACATTTAGGTGAGTGTGTTTGATTGTTTGTTTGTTTGTGTTGATTAACGTCCGTTTCTGCTCACTATGGGCTGATTGGACGCCCCAGAGAGAGGGGAGAGGATACAGAGAAACCCGGGCGTGATGCCCTACTCTTATTATCGACTGAGTTTCTCTGGTTCTTTTAGATGCCCAGTGTAAAGCACTGATATATCGGACCTCGGCGTGTTGTTGTTCGTAAGTCAGTGTGTTCTTTGTATCTTTATAATTATGTCGTGCGCTCTTTCCTTCAAATGACCTAAGCTCATTTCTTTATTTTAAAAGTCAAATCCAATAAGTGTCAGATCAGCTTGAAATTGAAAAGTAATTTCCTGCTGTGTGATTAAGTAAGAATTCATTGTGTTGGTTTTTATTTTGACCGATGTTCTATCCATTTAACTTTGAATTTCGATACAGTTGAACTTCGATATCTTGAACTCGGATAAGTCGAACTTCGGGATAACTCGAGCTAAACATTCGGTCCTTCCAAAATTTACAAAACAGAATTGTTCTAGAATGTATAACTACGGATATCCAGAAACATACGTGGCAGCTCAATGCAGGTCTAAAGTAATGTTGAAAGCTACTACAGGGCATTTCAGCATTACTTTAGACCTGCATTAAACTGCGAACTTGAAAAATTGTCCAGGTTAGAAACAGCATCACTCGAACTTCTCGAAGTAATTGTATTTTCCCTTGAAGTTCGAGATATCGAAGTTCAACTATATGTCTTTTTGTTTATGGGTTATCCACACCAACCTCCATTTAAAATGACAATATAAATCACGTGACTGTCTTCAATATTGTAAAACCAAACGAATATTAAGATCACAGCGGGACAGAAATTTAATATAGTACCACACAAGATAACACAAACTCAAATAATGCTTTAGAATCTGATGGATGATAACGACTTGTACGATTCAAAACTAGATTTGTTCAGAGAATTAATGAAATCTGCACAAGATAAAATAATTGGAATAGTCGGCTTGTTCGATACTGGTGGATATAGGAGCAACTTGTTCACATTTCAGTCAGCCAAACTATATTCGAAATAATTCGGACGAAACTAAGAAGCAACATACAAAAGTCGTGTTAACAGAAAAACGCCTGTAGAAAAGAAAACAATCAAATTATTCAGGATTGCATACAGTGAAAACGCATTACAAACCGAAAAAGAGAATTATAAATACAAGTCAATAATTTATACTACAGAAAAGCTTCAGGCCAGGTTAATGATTTGTACAGACGTAAAACGATTTATACCAATGCAAAAATACCCTGAAATCTTAGATGATGATGACAACAAACATATGACGGGAGGAATTAGATAAAGCCATTAGTTTACAGGAATAACAAATTGCAGTTTGTTTACAAATGACAATACAATCAGTGGTATACATTAAATAAAAGCAGACACGTGTTATCATTTCTTCGTGCAAGAAACATCACATACACATCACACAGTCTTCCAACAGCACTTTGTAAAAAAGAACAGTAAATGTAGACGCCTGTCAAAAGACAAAAAGAGACACACAAAGACATAACAAACAAACAAACATTAGGGGAGGATGGAAGCACACGTACCTCCTTGGAACGGTCAATGATAAGTCTCACTAGGGGGTTAAACCGGTTATGTGGCGGTCAACCTCACATTGACTTTAGATTACAAACAAAAACAGTATTTTAAAGGCAAAGAAACGAACATTGATTCTATCGAATTTCACTATTATGACATATTACGAATGAAGTATAATAATTACATTTGATGAACAAAGTGAGAAAATGGGTATGTCCAATAATTTTATTACCATACTGTGAAATACCGTGTCGCAGAAGCGCATTGAGATTACATTGGTACTTGCAAATAAGTGAGAAATTTCGATAGTAAAATTTAGAGAAAGTTTTTCTTAGTGTATGGTATCTATATCCTTGCTTAAGCAGCTTTTCAGTTAAAATGAGATTTCGACTGTTAAAATCGTCAATAGATGAACAAGCTCTAGCAAAACGAATAAGTCGATATATATAAACCCCATAAGATGGGGCACGGTGAACATATCCGTCAAGATGAGGGACATTCCCAATATTAAAATCAAAACCATCTCTTTTGTCATATATTTTAGAAGAAATCATTCCATTATCAATTTTAAGGTCTAGATCAAGAAAAGCTGCATAATTGTAGAACGGGTAAGCTTTATTCAATTTGATGCGTTACAACATTCCAAACACACACATTCGTTGTCAGTCGGATGGAACTATAGTTAAACTTTCACATCTTACCTCGAAGCTCTAAGGGACCATACAAATTCCTTCGAGACTTCGAGAGGTTACAGTTATCCGAAATCTAATCTAAACAATTTATCAATTTTATACTTTAATGCAGGCCTGAAGTAATACTAAAAGCTCCCACAAGAGCTATCAGCATTACTCTCGACCTGCATTAAGCTGTCGCATGTATTTCTAGATATACGTAGTAATATATTTTAAAGCAATTCTGTATTGTAAAATTTGAACGATTGTTTTACCTCGAGTTATCAGGTTCGAGATATTGAATACCAGCTGTATCTGCCACAGGTCCATGTAACTTGTTCGATGGTTAAGCACGGCTTCTATTCAAGGCATATGCCAAATATACATGTAAGCTGTTTGGTGGTTAAGCATGGTCTCTATTTAAACTTGCAACGGTGATGTTTGGGGGTATAACGAATTTAAAAACATTAAATTAATACTTTACAAAGTTCTACGAAACATTTTATCTGTGTAAACTTTTGAATGCTGAGAAGGTGTTAATGAACAAGTATCAGGTATGGAAGCTCCCATGGGAGCTTTCTGTATATCGTTTGCCCTTCATTCAGTTCAGCTACCGACTGTTTTAAAAGGTCTACAATTGGTCGTATTGTACTTAGCAAATTAGTAGTCAAATAAACAATTCTGATTAATCTTGTGGCAAGTTCGCAAACATAACAATGAAACCATTTTTACATTGAAGCTATTAATCCTGTTAAAACAGTTCTTTCAAGATAGTTCCTGTCCTGCATTATGTATTGGTCTACATATTGATAATGGACTAACAGATGACGTAACGATTCATCGGTAATGACTGATAGAAAATGGATAGCTTTGTTCCGATCTTAATACAGTGACACAATGTGATAAATAGGTGGCAATTGTCTCAAGAATTAGCATCTGGTACCAGTGACCCTTATCCCGTTACTCGAGACCAGACTCGCATTTGCGAACAGTTTGGATTTCGAAATTACAATAAAGTATCAATTAACATTTAGCCTGCTATGGGCGGATGAGTGAATACCTATGCAAACAGTTTGGATCCAGATGAGACGCCGAGTTGATACCATGATTGCATTTTGGTAGACAACTTGAATATATTATAGCTTGAACTTTGTAAATGTAGTATGTGAATAATTCTGTAAAAACAAATTACTCAGCAGGCTAAAGGTTAAACATGTGGACTATGATGACTGGTACAATAACTGGACGACTCATCTGGGTCCACTTCTACTCTAAGACTCAACCATGACAACCTCAGAGTCAAGCACACCCTATTTATACAGTTTAACACATTACCTCCTACTGACGCATGTTGTCGCCTCTGTAAAGGTCACTTTCTGAAACCATTGAGATAAATAGAGCATTTGCTCCATGGGAGCAAATGCTCTATTTATCACAATTGTTTCAAATTACACAATTCTAAAATTCTCCTTTTCTATAGTTAATGCTCCTTTTCTGTAAATTGATTAAAAGATGTAGAATCTAAAACAGCCTAGAGGAGAATGAATTAACCCTTTACCTCATAGATACACATTGACGCTTTTGCAAACGGTGTAGACCAAGGCCAGACTCTACAGGAACCGTCCGATCAGGGTCTGTTCAGTTAACATATCAGATAATATAGATACACTCTGGGGCTTAGTTTTGCCGTACTTTATTCAAAATGAAGTTATATATTCCGCCGAACATCTTTCATGCAGTGGAGTATTATTTACGTGAATTTTCATTAGGGCATGCTTAAACCGCAAACGTAAGAGAAAATAAACAAACACTAACGTGTTCCTTCAAAATTAGCAGAAATAGATAAACGGATTTAGAGGAGAAGATTGCTCCAACAACTGTGTTTAGAGAGCTTCTGTGACGGATTAGAAAGCAATTTAGCAATTATCAAACTAAGTATACAGCAGACATACTGTTATGACAATTAATTCATATTCGTTACTTCAACGAAGAATATTTCCTACACTGACGTCAGGCGGACTGGCATATCATTTCCGTCTACAGCATTGGTTTTCATGAGTACAGGAACTTTGCTTGAGTTATACACAGATATTAAATGCTTAATGTTCTTTCTAAATCTTTTATTTCTCAATCAAGCCCTGTCTTGACGGTGCTCATTAGAATCGCCTCAGACAAGCTATGCACAGTTATGTATAAACATTTGTCTTTAACATCAGGTGATTGCTTAATGCAGGAAGAAAGTAAAGGGATTTCCGCATAACTTTCGTTGCGCATTAAGTTCCCATCTGCTTTAAAGGACCACAATTAGACCTAATTCTGTGGTTGATAATTAACGTTTTACTGTAATTAGTACCGGAAATATAAGATTTGACAGATAAAAACACAGAAAGTAGTTTACTTAGCTTTACTTAATATACTCCTTTCCATCTACAGATCTAAAGCCTGAGTCTGAGTTTGAGATCATTCATAAGCTCAGAATCTGACCAATCAGATGCTTGAGAATGACCTCAGACTCCTGCAAAATGTTTTTTAACCTCGAAGCCAACTCTGAAACTTCTCCGTCAAAAGAAATGCCTATCTCTTACCTTTTCTTTAAATGTATTTAATGATGCAAAAAAGAATATGTGTTCTGAAAGCAATGCACAATCAGTCTGTTTGAATAATCAGAGAATATTTGTAAGGCTAAGATTTCGTTCCGTTCTGTAATTCATTTCTATAACATAGACATCTCCCGAGCGCCTTATGTTGGAAGATGAAACTGAATATGTTCAATTATATGCAAGGCGCCTGAACGACATGCGCTTGTAATTTATGTGACTGTAGTGTTGACGGTATTGCAATATACAGTAGAGCCCTTGTAATGCGACCACTTCTTGAATAAACATTTCTGCCTTTATAAGCAGGTGGTTGCTTAATGCAGGATGAAAGTTATGCAGAAAGCTCCTATAGGAGCTTTCTGCATATTTTTCTTCCTGCATTAAGCTACCACCTGCCTCTGCCACCACCCGGAATTATGCCTAATTTTGGTGGTCGCATTAGAGGGGTTTTATTGTAGTACATAAAACAAACGAAAATAGAGACGGAGGAAAAGACAGACAGGAAGGGGTCATGGAGAGATATATCTATAAAGAGAGACAGGAAGACAGAAATACAGATACAGTCAGAGACAGGTGGAGAGGGAGAGGGTGACAGAGTGTAAATAGTCACAGAGAGGGGGTTGGGGTGATGAGGTAGAGATGACATTATGTGTGCTTCCTAAAGCGTAGAGCCTAACGATATAATTAGAGTAACAGTAATTAAAATCAACATATAGCTACAGTGATAAAACTAACCCTTCTCTTGCTGAATTTTAAAATACATTTCTCCTTCTTTACCCATGCCCTGTTGTATAATTACATATATCGTCACTGTGTACAAGTATTTCACTGCGCAATCACTGCTGTGGAGTGCACTGGTTGCACACTCAACTTGTAAATAGTGCAGACCCTGATGAGACAGCTCCTGGGTCTTCACTATTTACAGGTAGGTATATTGACGTGAATAGCAAGCGAAGGGCCATTATTTAACTTTAACTCTTATGTACATGCAATTCGTTAACAATTAATTTAAAAATAATTTGATGTTGGAGAAATGGCTTGGTCTAGTTATTGATTGTGCAGTCGGGTCCATGTCATGCCGATTAATCCTTACTTCATAATAATATCGAATATGCATGAAATATTAATTACTTTACATGTTAAGTATTGCATGTATTAATACATATCTTGCATGTACGACATGCGATTACCTTGTACCACTGGAGAGGACTTATATAGGATATGATCTGCTGTCCAATCCCTTTCTTCTTTGAATAAAATATTGTTGAAATCAACAATGATTTGACATGTTTTCTTTTATCATTGGCAACTACTTTATAACTACGTAAACAATCCCATACTTACGTTGCTGATAAGATGATACGACAGACCTTATCCTAGTTTCAAACATACATTCGTAAGTTAGAACTTTAAATGAGGCTAGTCTAAATTATTGCACGCTGAAAAGTCATATTTTTGACTGTGCAGAGTAGTATCGATGGTCGTTAAAAAGGATTTACTATGATAATAGTCATACGATATTTCTTTAGACAGCTCCCTTTAAGCGGTATTTAGGAAAACAACCATAGAATAGAAGTCAGGAAGGAAATTTGGAAATTACACACAAAAGCGCATGGCAACACAAGACCCACAAATGAAATGTGCTGTCACACATACACGCACGACCATCACATAACTGTTCCCTGCCTGTTCACGCCGACATCGTGTTAGCGATGCTGTAAAATATAAATAAACACATTATCAACACTTATCCCGATGTAAAACAAATAATGTCATTTTAACCTCATAGGTTTTTTTAGATCCAGCCTATTTGAATAAATCTACACAAAAGAACATTTACTAGAGAAAAGGAACATTTTAAAAGTGTGTAGTTTTGAAACCGTTGAGATAAAGAGAGCATTTGCTCCTTATCACAATGGTTTCATTGAGTGACCTTTACAGAGGCGTAGAAAGGCGTTTTAATGGAGAAATGGGTTAACTTTGGAAACTTAACTTAACTTAAGCGGCCATCAATGGAGGTTTAATTAAGGGTATGAAAGCAGGTGGTAGCTTAATACATGTCAAAAGTAAAGCAAAAGCTCATTTAGGAGTTTTCTGCATCACTTTGTCATGAATGACCCCTTTAGACAGGTTCTACAATTTCGTCCAATTCGATCGAGCTATAGAGAAAGACTGAATATAATATCAAACCGCTTGGATCCCAGTGAGATACAGAATTATTTTGATCCAAGTACATAAATGAGTCATGCAGGAAACACCACATACAGAACAAACAGTCGCCCGAACAGCAACACAAGCAAATGTACATAACTATAAAAACATCAAGAGACACACATAGACAAAACAAACATACAATAGGGGGAAGATGGAAGTACCGCCTTGGAACGGTCAGTGACAAAAGTCACTGGGAGGGGGGTAAACCGGTTTATGGGCGCCCAACCTCACACTTATTCCATCCCCACCCTAAAAGACAAACAGTGTAAATAAACGTATCCCCTCTCCGACTAATCTACAACAACCGCGATGGCAAATACAGTGGTAAAGTGCATGCATAACGAAAACATTTAAGTGAACAAACTGTATCCACCTATCGCTAGCGTACTCAATGATTGAGCTGCAAACAGAGTAACTGTAGAATAGTAATAAAGGGTACGACAAAAACGAAATAGTACAGATATCCGACGTTCTCATTCCGTTTCTGGATTTAAGAGGTACTAAACCTTTCTTGTCGGCGTACATGCAAAGGGGCCAGCGTGATTGCCAACTGTAAAAGGGTTGACAACCAAACATGCAGTATGTTGTAGTACTACAGGATCATATCCCTTTTTAATGAATTTTTTAACATATTTGATGAACAAAGTGAGAAAATGTCCAATAATTTTTCGAAGTTTTTAAATCACATCACCATAAAATTCAGGATGTGAAACACCGTGTCGCAGAAGCGCCTTGAGATTACATTGGTACTTGCCAATAAGTGAGAGATTTCGATAGTAAAATTTAGAGAAAGTTTTCTTAGTTTATGGTATCTATATCCTTGCTTAGGCAGTTTTTCAGTTAAAATGAGATAGCTACCTGTAAGTACAGTGAACCTTTGTTACAACGGGGGTGTTTGTTTCCAGACATTTTGCTGGTATAACGAGGTTGCCGTTATAACGAGTTTAAATATGAAAGGAACCATATGGCCAGTTTTAAACTAGTACCAACAGGTGAACGCTTAATGCAGAACACACGAAGTGCAAAAAGAGCTTTTTGCACTTCTTGTGTTCTGCAGTAAGCAATCACCTGTCTTATTGGCATTGCACCTATTTTTTTAGTGGTTGTTTCAAAGTCTTAACGGTAATTTTGTTTCAATGCATACTGTCGGTATAACGAGGGTGCCATTGTAACGAATGCTGGTATATTGAGGGTTCACTGAAAAATTAATAGTTTTAAATGTTTTCAGATTTACGAAAACTTATCCATTTTGAAAATTCTCATCGTTCATCTGCTTAAAGGGAAAATGTGTGATATATGTAAGTATAGAGCGATCATTTATTTGTTAAACATTGGAGTCTTATAATGCAGGTGGTTGCTGGATACAGCTCCTGTGTGACTTTTGACCTGCATAAAGCTACCACCTACCTTACAGATCCAAAAGTATACCTCTCTTTGATAGGTCCCTGAAATTATGTCATACTGTATATCATAATTTATATTCACATTTACTTACACTTGGATATAGTCTTTATGAAGATTGCAAATACTTGCACAGAGCTGTAGATAATAAACTTGCTTACCTATCATAGACTCTTATTTCTCATTCAAATGTGTCTGGTATTCATTAAGAGTCGCCTCTGAGAGTAACAACATGATCTAGTGTAATAAACATTAAACAGCTTCCTCCATTTTCTACATGCATACCTACAGGCTCTCATAAACAGTTCTGTTGATATTAACAGTATACCCCCTCTAATGCAACCATCAAAAGACGGTCTTATTTTTAATCATACTGGAAGATGGTAACAGAATGCATCCTATAGGAGCTTTCTGTATTACTCTCATCCTGCATTAAGCGACAACCTGTTTTTAAAGGTACCCATAATTATTTATTAAGTGGTCGTTTTAACCCTTTCACCGCCAATGTCGCAAAAATTCACCACGACAAATAGTGCAGTCCCAGATCAGACCCCGCGTTGAAAAGGTGGAGTCTGATCATTGACTTCACTTTTTGTCTCAAACTCTATTGCTATATCTGTGCTTTATTCCTATGAAATTTGCATTTATTTATCTGATTTCATTATTTTACCAGAAATTATTTATTAGAAATTTGGTGCCGAAAGGGTTAAATGGGTTCTACTATATATAACTGAAACAAATAAAACGGGCTTTCTCATAACGCACACCATACAAACGGACAATATGCTTGCGTGTAACACTTGCACACTTTACCAACCGTATCATTTGGGCTTATATATAACTTTAGATTAACCCCAACCCATCTGCCTGACTAGCATTTGCAAACATCTTGAATCCAGATGAGACGCCGAGTAATTCGGCATCTCATCAGGATCCAAGCTGTTTGACACTCGGTCAACAGTTTCTCAAATACTTGTACAAGCTGTTAGAGAGGAAAGTGAAAAATGCAAATGACCAACGTTTTGGACGACATTTGTTTTCAGCACGATACGTGTAAAAACACATGTTTAACCCTAATCTCAAACAAGCGCATTTTCAGTGCATACAAAGTAAACGGAGTATATCTAGATAGTAGCCGTCTAAAACGTGTCTGCTCTGTTTGCTTATAAAAAACAGGCTGAGAAATGATTCTACAGTTTCTACCGATACCAAAAATGCCATTATAAAAATTCACATAAAAGTACCACATATCTATCATGTCATTATTTCTTACATGGTATTGGCGAGGTAAAATGGTATAATTCATCATACACCACTCTGTTTAAATGTTTAGATTACTTATCTGGAGTATGCCCAGTTAAAGGAACTAGAGAAATATTGAAACGTCTTTGCAAGTGAAATCCTGATAACCCCAAGTTCAAAATAAGCTGATATTTCTCATCATTTTCTCATCAACGTCTACCTTGTCTTCAACATCATCACCATCCATCATTCATCATCATCATCATCATCATCATCATCATCATCATCATCATCATCATCATCATCATCATCATCATCATCACCATTAGCATCATCATCATAATCATCGTCATCATCATTATCATCATCATCATCATCATCACCAGATGCAGCATTAGCAGCCACAGAATCAAGATCATCATCAGTAGCATTTTTGTCTTCTTCATCATCATTATAAGTATCTAATTCTGTCAGGTCTTCTTTCTTTCTTTTCTTTATTGTCGTATTAGTCAATGTTACAATGTCAGTATCGATATCATTGTTATAATTGTTACTAGATTGTTACGAAATAGGTTTGGCTTGTACCCAACTTTTCTGAACGGCTTTTTTACCAAATGTGTTAAATGACCTTGTCAATATCCGTCAGTCTGCTTAGCTTGATCTTAGAATGTAAACATTCAAATTATAAAACGTAAACTGAGGCCGTGGAACACAACAATATCGGCATCGGTATACAGTAGAGCCTATCCTAAGCGGCCATTTATTTATTGAACATAAGAATGTTAAAAAGCAGGTCGTAGCTTATTGCAGGGCAAAATGATGCAGAAAGCTCCTATAGGAGCTTTCTGCATTACTTTGACCTGCATTAAGCTACCATACTTGCATACCCATAATACGACATATTTGTGTTGACCGCGTATGACACGTTCTGTTGTATACATTGACTGGCATTCCACTTTAATATTAACCTGAAGCCTTCTACAGGCGGGTGAGCTATTTAGGATACAAAATGTTTAATACTCTGGCCGTGTTTTTGAAAAGAAAAACAATATAAATCAGCTGTGATAAAAACACTTGCTATCGACAAAAGTTTGCTCAACAGGCTGACGGTTAAGTTCAAAATTACAGTTGTATCGACGTATCGTCAAAGCATCATCGAAACGTTTAGTTTAATCCAAGAGTATGGCGTACGCTATATTTTTAGTATTTAGTATCCAATTGCTTGTTCTGTAATAATGAAAGTAATATTTACTTTAACCCATTCACTCATAGGCTATTTTAGACCCAATATCTTTGAATAATCTTTGAAAAGAGCATTATTATGTTCACCGAAAGAAAGTAGAAAAAAGATGTATCAAACGACAAATTTGCAGACGACATAGGGCTACACCTGAGCATAAAGCAATTAAACTGTCCATTGTGTTTGTTTTACAGAATCTAAAATGGCTGTACTCAAAGGAGACGATAATTCCTCTGCAACCTTAGTATTATCCTACATCAAAAACTGCATGCAAACATATTTCGGAACAGAATTTACATTCGTTTCGTATACATATACAGTAACATCTCGCTATGACAACCACTTAGAAACGTTCATATCTGGAGGTTTACTAGTGTCGGAAGTTTAATGCAGTCGGGATTTTCTGTATTTCTTTCGTTCTACTTAGAGCTTACGAATCGACGAAGTGAAGCTAGTCGGCCATTTTTATTTTGTTGTGGCAAGGAAGCGAGGCCCTCTACGGGGGAAATTCCATTGTTGCTCATGACTCCGTATATACATCAGAATTTAGAGGGATACACGGCATTTATACATGGCTAAGTGACCAATCAAAATCTAGTATTTTACTTTGCAGTATAATAACAGTATTTGTACTTTTATCGTCTTATCGGAAAGTAAGAAAATGATATAACCATCAAATCTACACTAACCCGTAACATATTTATGCTAGACATAATGTGTATGTCAGTAACAAATTAGTTTAAAACTAATAATGACATTATAGATAGGGCATCTTGAATATTGCAGCAAAGGTAGAATCAGATCTAAACTTGTTTCACAAACAAACGAGGCTGACCCTGATTTACAGGATATGTACACTTCGTAATGTAAGGGTTATGATATATCATACACAATCAATAAAGGTGTGCCGCTTTGCTTTATGTCTTGCTTAAGAATAAAGAGATTGATAGGGCTGTTTTGTTTGGCCTTCAATGCGTAGACATGCGTTACTAAATCGTCTAAAAAAGTACCGTACAAATATACACAGTTTACTACACATGCGGTTCGTATATAAGTGGCGTGCAAAGAGTTAGAGTTAGTCACCTCATATCGAGACGTTTTTCGACAATTATATTATATACTCATATCATTATATTATATTACATCATTATATTACACATTTATATAATTCGGCAGCTTTATCTCTTCGCTTCGCATACCAAGCAATTGTTGTCTGCACAAAATGTGTCGTCCACTGACATTTTAACAATTGCCTAATGTTCAAATACTGACTTTTAAAACGTTATGATTCTTAGCAAACTTCAATTACTAACATCTCATCTGGATACAGGCCGTGATAAACCGTGTAAAATGGTTTTCATCCAGAAGAAATGATGGTAAGGTGATTTAATGCGGTTTTGGAAACCGTAGTTATTAGTATTATTTTCCCAAGGAACATGATAAGCTGCGGAAAAAGCTTTAGCATACAATGATTCCTCTTTTATAACAGCCAATTTGTGAAGTTTTCCAATCGTTTAACTCTTTCGCTGCAAATATCGCACCATCTGTGAATACCTATGCAAACAGTTTGGATCCAGATGAGACACCGAGTAACTCGGCGCCTCATCATGATCCAAACTGTTTGCTACTGTGACTGTTCTGAAACAAAAATGAAGAAGAATTAAAAACTGTAGCAGACGAGAAAGTATGCAGACGACAAAACTTGGCAGAGAAATGAGTCCATACAAAATGTGAAACTGATGAAGAGAAACATTCAATGCCAAAAATTGGCTGGCACAACTTACACAAGATGTTATTTATTTAATTGACAAATATACAAATCGTTTATGAACGCACTATGCCATGCCGGTATACAAATCTTTAAACTAACATTACATCAAGTATTAGTAAGCATTTCTCTAACCCTTACGCTGCGACAACTTTTGATATCTCCTTAACTCTTTGCCAGCTAGCGGTGAAACTGTGATTACCTATGCAAACAGTTTGGATCCAGCTGAGACGCCGAATAATGCGGCGTCTCATCAGAATCCAAACTGTTTGTCATCTAGATCATATTTTTAAAAAGAAATTAGAGAAAAGTTATTTAAAGCATTAAAGCAGACGACAAGTGTTGCAGACGAAAAATTACGTAGCGTGCAAAGAGTTAAATCATATCTTTAATACTACAATGTTTGCTAATGCCGATTATTCAAGCTTTTGAGAAGCTATCAATCAGTATCAGTTCTAATTGGATACCGAGTTACTCGACATCTTATCAGGTTCCAAGCTGTATGCAAATGCGAGCCTAGTCGCAGACAGCGAGCATAAGGGACCAAGTCGCAGACAGCGAGCATAAGGGACCAAGTCGCAGACAGCGAGCATAAGGGACCAATCCGCCGACAGCGAGCATAAGGGTTGACGAATTTCACCCTGCATTAAGCTGCAACCTGTCTCCACTATACTTAATTTAACGTCCGATTTAGAGGGTTTTTACAGTACTTACGTTTACTGCCGATTACCCATCTCCCTGCAAACGCATTCGCAGTTGATATATCGAAATAGGCATCAACTGAATCGTATAGTATAATCTCAACTTCAGACCACAAACAGATGGTAGCTAATGGGTAACGTCGCTTTATTGTGTCCTGATGTGGGGTATTAAAGCGAAACATCGAAACATGCAGGAGTTGTGTAAGACGTTTTAGTGAACATTTTAATTGATTTGATTTGTGCAGAGCAGTTAATACATGGCACTGTCAGTTGCCATATAATATTAAGTCATACTATACATTTGTATTCATACACGTGGACTATTTTCAGTATATTTAGTCAATACACCGGCTAATAGAGAATATAATATGTTTCCTGAATATTTTGACATTTAGAACTGAATGTATTTGTCTTTTATTCATGCATTTAACTATGTTTATATCATCACTGAACGAATCACGCAGCGGCATACGTCTATCTATCATAAAACATTTAGGCGTAACTCGTCCAGCTGTTTTACATGTACGAACACCAGATAATTACATTCATTACATTCAATGCACAAATAAATAAGTGCGTCTTATGTATTTAACCCGTTCCCTCCTAGACTATTTTTATATCCTACCTCTGAGTAAATCTACCGAAAAGGAGAATTATACTAGGACAAAGAAACATTTTAGAATTGTGTAGTTTTGAAACCATTGCGATCAATAGGAGCAAATGCTCTGTTTGTCACAATAGTTTCAAACTTTCAATACATTACTTTTACAGAGGAGTCAAAAGGCGTCATGCTGTAGGAAGCGTTATGCACCATCTATCCTTGTACGTTTTAATCATCCTTTATTTGCTAGACAAAACGACCTTTGATGTCTATGTAAACAAAGTAGATTTAGATCAGATTTCTGATTGTGCAGCCGTCTGGTCAGGGATTTTCTGCTTCTCTTATTTTACATATTTTCTACCATTGGTCATGGGAATGAAATTCATCATTCAAGATTTTATACAATAATACCTTAATACGATAAGTTGATATACATCATGGGTGTATTCGAAAAGGCAACGGCTAGGTCATTATGGTTAGGTCATTATGGTAAGATGGTTAGGGCATTATGGGTAGGTCGTTATGGTTAGGTCATTATAGGTAGATCATTATGGTTAGGTCATTATGGTAAGATGGTTAGGTCATTATGGGTAGGTCATTATGTTTAGGTCATTACGACTAGGTAATTATGGTTATATCATTATGGTACGATGGCTAGGTCATTTTGGTTAGGTCATTATGGTAAGATGACTAGGTCATAATGGTGATGCCATTATGGTAAGGTGACTAGGTCGTTATATTTGGGTCATTATGGCTAAGTCATTATGGGTAGGTCAGTATGGGTAGGTCGCAATGGTTAGGTTATTATGAATAGGTATTTATAGCTAGCTATCAGTCTGTCTGAAATACCTGTAACGGATCATTCAAGTAATCGCTTAATTTGCACCATAATTAACGCTTATATATTGTCATTAACAAAGTATGGCCTGCTATAATATTTCAAATGTCTCTTCATAAATGCAACGTGGCTGAGTCAGTGTCGAATATGCTGGATCCCGATGATACGTCGATTTACTTAGCGTTTAACCTGGGACCAAACTATTTAAACAGTAATCACAAACTCGCCGCTATCATGTAGAGTTAAGCGGAAGTTGTTCAGTGACATTTAGCATGTAGCGCCAACAAGTGAGAAATGATAGTTGAAAGGTTTAGTTTGCACTGTATTCTTCCAAACTCTGTTGACATGTCGTTATGAAAGGGATCGATCACATTTCTCACAAACTCCTTTCTTGATTTGTAGTGTTATAACGTATAAATGGTATTATCATCATAGTCAATAGTCAATATAATACAAATATAATTTAGACAATAGCACACCTTTTTTGTTAAACTCCATGTTAATTTTGAAATGCGTTTTCCATCACGAATATTACGACCTACAATTTCATGAAGGTGAGGAAAGAAATCGAGACATGGTTTGCTGTTCGCAATAATGATTTCAGATAGCAGACCGTTTTGGAATCAGAAAAATGCAACGGAACTCTGTGTCTCATTAGGATTAAAAATGTTTTTCGTTATAATTATTAAAACATGCAGGGGTAAAGTCAAATATAATAAAATCTGAGGCAGACAACGTATTTCATTTTGAAGAGGACAACGCAAGTAAACGAAAGTTGTAAGACCATCGGCCATATATATTACCACACGGGTCTTAGCTGCAAACGTTCCATAGACGTACTTTAATACCCTTGTCAAAACCATTGATCCACATATACGCATTCCATGAATCCTTAAGCTGCTTTACACTGTGACAATGTTGTTAACAGGAAATGGAAATAGTGTATTGTTTTAATACAAAATGTGCAAGACTGATAAGGATTACTTTTGAACCTTTAGGTGATATATATATTCATCTGTGGCTCTATATATTTATGTCTGTTACTTTAATGCTTTATTGCATAAATACGCATTGTACGCCTTTACAAATAGGGAACACAATGCTCAGAGATAGGGTCTACTCTTCAGCTTAGAATGTAAAATAGATAGGAGTATACAGTTTTTGTTATGGCAGACATTTTCTGTGTTAAAATGCCATTTTAAACATCCGTCTACTTAACCCTTTCCCTCATATTGACGACTTTTGACGACTCTGTAAAAGTCACTTTGTGAAACCATTGTGATAAATAGAGCATTTGCTCCTATAGGAGCAAATGCTCTATTTATCACAATGGTTTCAAACTACAAAATTCTAAATATTTTCCTTTTCTCTAATTAATGCTCCTTTTCGGTAGATTAATTCAAAGAGATTGTATCTAAAAACAGCCTATGTGGGAATGGGTTAAAGTTCATAATGTCATTATTGCTTATGTAAAGAGTCATTAAGATAAGGATTCATTATTGTATTAAAACATAAAGGTAAACCTTTACTGGCATATGTAACAAAACGAACATAGATCTATTGCAAGTAAACACAGAAGACCACTACAGGAATAGTGAGAGCAGCTCTAACAAGAATACATGGGACAGCTCCTATATGAATACATGAGCTGACAAATCTAGGTCAAATACAATTTGCAAAGCTGTTAAAGGATGCCTTGTTAAGTAATTAGTTGAGCAGTCATCCGTTTTTTACAACCGCTTTGTGTGTTTACTGAGTGGTTTTCTAAAACGTTTGTTCTTGTATTACAAAGAAAACAATTATCGGTTAACTCAAAGCCCATTTCTGAGATATGAATAACGGCACAGTTTCATAAGTAGAATAATGGGATATAAAGACTTCTGATGCTAGTTTAGATATATTCAGAGAATGTTTCATCTATATCATTATATTGGATTATATCACATACATACGAATTATTCCCCCATTATTTTGATTTATTAATAATTTACAATTAGCCCCGCAATACCTAATCTTTTTTAAAGAAGACGTTTACAGCCGCTTCTCTTTAGGCAGTTGGCTGCTTAATATAGGATGGAAGGCATAATTCAAATCTTCTTTTGTGCACGATGTTCATCCTGCTTTAAGCTACCACCCGACTTGACCTTCATCCCGATATCCGCGACTTGACCCGCATTAGCTAATAGATTGGATCGAGATAAACAGATTGGATCATGATAAACAGATTGGACCCAGACGTCAAGCTGAATTATTCGGCTCGTCTCATCAGGATCCAAACTGTTTGAGCCTCAGTCAAAAACTTCTCTAAAGCTTGAGCGAATCAAAAATAGTCAACATAGATCTAATTTTGATTTTTACATTGGAATAAGAGTTATCAGTTTCTAGTCCGATTGAGATGGGGTTTACTGTTTTTAGATTCACTGAAGGGTCAAAATGGGCGTATTGGCATTTAAGGGAATTGAGTGTAACAATTACAAATCTGCTTGTGATAAATATGGAGTTATTTTCCTTCTCCATTTATATTTTCTAAATTATACCTTCTAATGTAGTGTTCACATTCTAATGAGAATCTGCATAGGATTGCAAAACACGTGGCAAAATTAATGCAGAAAGCTCCAATTTGAGGTTTCTTCATTAGTTTTTACCTGCATTAAGCTACCGCCTGCCTTACAGACCCATAATCGCACCTTTTATGACTTCAGAAGAACGATTCTATTGAACACACATATTATGGTGTGGCAAAATTACAGTGAAATCCCACCTTTTCTTCGGTCTTTGACGAGTGGAAACCAGTATACGCTAGTTCATGGTTGGTGGTGACTAAAAGTACAAATATGAGTCATGCAGGAAACACCACATACAGAACACAACAGCCGCCCGAACAGCAACACAAGAAAACCCAGCAAATGTACATAACTACCAAATACACAAAGAGACGCACAAAGACAAAACAAACAAACAATAGGGGAAGATGAAAGTACCGCCTTGGAACGGTAAGTGACAAAAGTTACTGGGGGTTTAAACCGGTTGAGGGGCGCACAACCTCACACTTAACTCCACCCTAAAATACAAACAGTGTAAATAAACGTATCCCCTCTCTGACTAAACTACAACAACCGCGATGGCAAATACAGTATAGTTCGATTCCGAGCGCGTAGCCGTGACTGCACTTTTCTATTTATAGAAGTTGCAACCATTCTAATTTATAGATTAGTGGACAATGCTTGTCACAAGAAGCTCGTAGTATTCGTGCAGTATTAGTATATATATATATGTTTATTACGGGTCTGTATACCCACAGGTAACTCCGGAACAGATACACGATTTGTGACGCCTGCTACCTCTGCGGGTGGACTCGTCCTAAAGGCCACAGCTCATGGGACAAAATCAAACTATAGTAAAGTGGGTGTAAAACGAAAACATTTTTGAGAAAGCGGTAACCCCTCAATAGTTATTAACGCATCCTCATCAACAGATTGAGGATATCAGGCAGGTATTCATCCTCTCTTAAATGAGTAGTCTATTGTCGGCCCTGGAGAAACAAATTATCCATTTTTGTATGTAGGATTGCACCAAAATCAGCAATATGCGAAAAAAGGGATAGCCGGTTTAACCCTTTCATCGCCGCAGTCGCATTAATGCACCACGACAAATAGTGCAGTCCCAGATCAGACGCCGCCTTTTCAAGACGGCGTCTGATCAGGGACTTCACTATTTGTCTCACTCTCTATTTCTATATATGGGCTTTATTCCTTTAAAATTTGCATTTATTTATCTCATTTCCTTATTTTACTGAATGATTTAACACACTTGGATTGCAGACGACAATTAGAAATTTGGCGCCGAAAGGGTTAATACCCTATGAAGTGGTAACCATAAAAGTGGTTACCTACCGTACCTGTATGTTATATGGGTAATGGTGTGGTTACCCTTGTTGCAATAACTTCCACGGATATGTTCTTGCTTATACTTGCTAGAGTAAAGTCTATCGATTCTAACAGAGAATCTGACGATGCGTTACCAAATGCCTCAAGATATCTTAAGTCAAATGACCATAATTTTCTTTTGTTGCTATAGTGAGTTTTGTCTTTTTTAGGCAATTGTAGGCAGCATCAAAAAGTATTCGGCAGTCGCGAAATTAATCAAAAGCACCAGTCAATTGATTCAACTGAAAACACTTTTAAAATTGAATAACACAAATTTAAATATTGTCTATTTAAAATCGCCTATTATTAAGACAGGGCAATGGTTATATAGTTAGTGACAGTCATGAGTTCAAGACAGTATCAACATGAAAAGCAGACTACCTAATGAAAGTATATTTGCAAGTAAACCGTATGATGTTTGCCCGTCTAAGTCGCTAGAGCCTCACAAGATTTAATTATCTAGTCTACAAAGGTCTGTTATCAAAATACCGTTTACTGTTTTGAAGATAGGAGTAATAAGCAGCTTCATCTATCCCTTCTGACGACAATGATAAAAATAAACGCGTAAGATGCTCTATCAAAAGTATTAAGAGAATACATATTAACCCTTTTCTTGCTGATTTTTTAAACACATTTCTCCTTCTTTACCCATGCCCTGTTGTATAATTACATACATCTTCACTGTGTACAAGTATATCGCTGTGCAGTCACTGCTGCTGAGTGCATTGGTTGCACAATCAACTTGTAAATAGTGCAGACCCTGATGAGACAGCTCCTGCAGGAGCTGTCTCATCTGGGTCTGCACTATTTACAGGTATGTATATTGACGTGAATAGCAAGCGAAGGGTTAAGAATACAACCGTATATAATCTTATAACATTATACCTCAACAGGTTATATAAATCCAAACAGAATCCAAAACACTGCTCAGACTGCGAGACTTTTGTTGGCAGCTGATTGACCTAGAGAGCCAAACCAGAAATTAATTGAGCTGAATAACTGTTTATAATCGACGAAGTTAGACGAACAACTATTTAAGATGGCAAACGTAGTCTGGTATTGATCTGTGTTTTGTCGAGACATCAAAAGCTATTAACACCAACTGTACCAACATCTCACTCATAAAATGTTTGAGCAATCGAGCATGTTGTTCTCTCACAATTCTGACTCTCTTACTACCATATATATTGCATCTTACGTGAATTTCTTTTTATCATTTTTATGAAACAAGTTGACTGAAACAATAAGATGCGAGTTGCAGTTATCGTTATATTGTTCAATGCGTTTGAAAAAGAAAATGATACGAAGGAAACAATAATGATTGAAATATTATGTGTATTATAGATGTAGACTGTGAATAATGTCGTCAATTTTGCATACCAAAATAACTTCTGTGACCTTAAACTAAATCAGTGTTATAGCACATGCTACAGAAGTAGTTGCTTGTATCGAAAACAAAGCACTTTGTATTATCTCGGATTTAGGGTAACAATAACTCAAATAAACAAAATCCTAAGATTTTATAAAATGTTCAATTCCGACCGTACGACTTTAAACTGTAGTCGCAGACCCCATTCGTTTCGCATGCATTATATAACATATACTTCGCAAGGTATGTATTTGACATGCTGAGCAAGATAATAGAAAAACGTATTTGATAAAACAAACTTATTGATATAAATCCAACGTTTAAGAGAACATAGTTAAAAGCATTCGTAGTGCTTTCAAATGCAAAAACCATAGCAAATTTCTCATGGCCGTCACGAGTTAAAATTGTCTATTTAATGCGTTATTGCCCATGGAAAGGGTTGGGTACCCGTAAACCAGGTTCAATTCCCCCAGTAGCTTATTTTGGTTACTGACCGTTCCAAGGCGTTACTCCTGCTTTCAGCCTATGGTCAATTTTGTTGTTTAATATGCTTAATGTTTAATGTTTTTCGTCTTGATATGCGTCCTGTTATGTTTTGTCTTGTGGCTATACCGATTCTTGTTTGATGGTGTTTGGTGCGGTGTCATTTCGTATGTGGCTCTCCCTGTTTGACTATTTTTCCATAATTATCGGTTACAACGTGTCCTTTGTTTGATCACAACTAGCATTTGCAAACATTTGTAAAGTGATTCCCAAACAAACCGTTTATTTTGAAAAAATTCACTGCAAATTAAGGTTGGATCAAAGCATTGATGTATCAAAGACTGCACTCGTTGACCTTTGACCTCATCTATGACCTTAATTCGTACTTTACAACTTTACATCTCCCTGGAATCCCTAAGATACATTCGCGTAATACAAATGAGGTGGATATAAACAGTAAACACGGGGTCAGAATCTGTCAAAATATTGGTAGACTGTATATTAGGCAGCCATTTGACGCTTCCATAAACCTTGCTTGTTTATAATGATATAGAATGTGTATCTGACGAGTGATATATAATGTGTTTCTTACGACGACTGCATTAAGTAACCATCTGCTTTTAAAGACACTGGCATCTGTATTGTGACCGTTGTAGAGCAGTTTTGCTGTGTGTCATTCAGTCTGAGTAGCCTCACCAAAGTAGACGTACTGTACATAGAGGATCTTACATGAGTGTTCATTACAAATTGTTTTTGTGAAACGAATTTACTATAATAATATGACACGAGCTTTAGCGAGTGTGATATTATAATTCGTTATAGCAAACGAGTTTCGTGAAAACAATTTGTAATGAACACTAATGTAAGATCTTTTTATCACATAACCCTTAAACGTGCCACGGACTATATCTTACTGCTGTTTCAGCCATTGTTTACAGCGTAGTACAGTCGGATTCAATATGCTAATTTGCATAAAACTGCACTAGTGCAATACAGCGATTTACGACACTCTGTTACGGCACTCCCACATGTTAGTGTATGTGTATGTAAAGTAATTTATGGGAACTTATTGATCATTGTATCCAATTGTGCGTGGGTATTCTTCGTCTGTTTCAGACCTATTTAAGTTTGCAACTAAATATCGACAATATTGGCTTACCACAGTCACTGTGGCTTAACCCTTTCCCTCATATAAACGTGTTTTCAAGCATTTGCAAACAGAGTAGACCCATATCAGAAGGCTCCTAGAGGAGCCGTCTGATCAGGGTCTGCTCTGTTTGCTAATAAAATTTGATAGATCTGTTTATTTAGTTTCTAAAATGTCTACAATGTTGCACCTTCCATATTTCTTTTTAATTATTTTGTTAATGAATATTCAGTAGGTATTGAAATTTGGCCTAAATACAGAACAGGGAAAGGGTTAATGGGGAGTTTGGAAATGATTACGTTGATATCTTCATTAGGCTTTATCAGAATGTTTACACATTTGCGTCATGTATGTTTAAGGCGTTCATGCGGCCTTTTAGAATTATGTCCCGCATCACTGCTGTTTTGGGTATTGGCCCTCTACAAACATTTTGCAAACTGTTTTTGCCGTTTTAGCCGTTTTACAGATATAGTCAATTCCAGTTGCGATTTTATTCGTATGATCTTTAGATCTTGTGCATATAGTTGGCTGTCTAAATCATGCATGAACTCAAATATCATTGTGAAACTGCAACCAGACATGAGTGATATTGTTTTTCATAACAATTTACTAGGTGTGCATACCACATGGGCAGACCCTGTTAGAGAATCCTTACACTAAATACGTTTACGTTAGTGCCGAATGCAAGCAGATAGTAGATATTAGACATCATCATCTGCATATGAACCTGTTTAAACCAATATAAATTATACAAATTATTTTAATATTCAAATAATTAACTCTGGTGTATGCAAGTGATGTATTTGTCAAGTTTGTTTTTAAATTTTCGCTCACCTGGTTTAAAGTGTCAATATGAACCAATAGGATTGTCTTAGGTCTGGTGTCGACTGTCGTGTGCTGTGTGTCACCCGACGCTGTCAACAATTTCTTTACACACATTTCCTCTTGAATACACTGACAATAGTAACAAAACCGTCTTTCTAGACTATTAATCCGACAATTCATGCGATTCGATACACTAACACCTGTCTTAGGTGGCTATCAAAAAGAGGTATAATGTTGGGTCTGTAAGGTGGGTGGTAGCTTAATGCAGGTCCATGTAATGCTGAAATCTCCTATACCATGCATTAAGCAAACATCTGCTTTTTTAAGACTTTGAACATGTACTGCTGTATTGTAAGAAAGTATATCTAAGGAATTAGTGTCATGCCAAACAATAAAGGATAATAAGTATAAGGATCCGTCTTACCATGGTCTACTCAGTTTGCAAAAATGTCAACAGATATCGCTATCAAGTAACGGCTTAGCTAAACGCACAGTTAATATTACATTCAATATATGTAGGTTGGTATCATTTTACTATCATGTAGAACAGCGCGTTAAAAAAGAAACCTGTATAGTGTTCATCAGAAATGAACAGATATCAAATTCAAAACCTGATATGTTCTCCCTATTTCTTAATAGAATCTATTTGACAAAGATGCGACAGAGAGGTATAATACCGTTAGTTAGTGTAATGAAGGTCACTGAAATGTATCATTTGTAATCTAAAGGCATTTTGACCTGGTTAATATTGGGTTTGAGGGACAATTTATATATCTTCCGTTTTAACTATTAACAAAGACTTTCAGACCATTTTCTGATCATTTAGGTACATTGTAGCTGGCCTCATTAAGGCAAATGTATGAAATGTGAAGGCCTGTGTCAATGTAGCACTAACGAGGCTTGCGTCAATTCCATGATGTGTCAATTTTCCAGGTATAATAACCTTTATTATTGAATATATTAATAGGTAAGACATACATCAAAATGATAATGTTTTCAGCCCTTTATCTCCGAAATATACCTTACACACTACACCTGTAACATGGTGAAAAAGTTGTGGCTCGACTTGGACTCGACCTAGGGCCTCTGGCTTACCATGCCAACACTCTAGCGACTGAGCTACCAAGCCACACAGTAAAGCCTATCAACTTATTTCACCACAATCTCTACCCGGCTACACACACACCCTCTACACAAGAATTCGTCCCGAATTCTTACTCAAAGAACACTCCACAAGTTTCTTATTATTACAAATTATCTTCATATAATCTTCATATTATCTTCATATAAATCACCTTAAGGGTTATTTACGTTGGGCGCCAAATGTAACATGGTGAAACAGTTGTGACTCGACTGGGACTCGAACCCAGGGCATCTGGCTTACCATGCCAACACTCTAGCGACTGAGCTACCAAGCCACACAGTAAAGCCTATCAACTTATTTCACCACAATCTCTACCCGGCTACACACCCATTTAGAATATTACCATTACTGATGTTTTATATTGGTATATATGACAAAGATCTGCATTGCTGTGCAAATAATATAAATGGAAAAGTAGTAAAGTCAAGCAGGCAAAGCCACATGCAAGACGCAACCACCACCAAAACACCGATAGACAGCATGACACACACACACACAACCACACACCCAAACGCACACACACACACACACACACACACGAAATGAACACAGAAAACACCAAAATACACACAAGAAACAGGGACAAACGTTCCACAACATGAACAAACAACAAGCACAAAGACGCAAGGCAAACAAAAGGAAGGGTGACAAAGAGAGTACCGCCTTGGCACGGTCAGCAGCAAAAACACCACTGGGGGTTTAAACCGGTTTACGGACGTCCTAACCTCACACTTCTCTCAAAGTCACCCTAGCTTTACAAATAGTGTACATAAAGGTATCCCCACTGGACTTACCCACAACATAGACGACGGTGAACACATGACAACATGTAAAACATAGCATAATAACTGTGACAATCCGTCAAATATGTACTCAATGACTTTGCTGAAGTCAGAGCACCTGCAGGTAAGCCGTTAAGGGCACGACAGGGAAAAAGTAATACATGAGTCTGGTAAGCTCCTCCTGTATCCAAGTTTAAGAGTATACCATCATAGAGTACTACCCTCGGCCTGTCATCGCGCAAGCAAAGAGGGAAGCGTAGCTACCGACTGTAAAAGGGTCGATAACCAAACATGCAGTGTGTTGCAATATAATAGGATCATAACCTTTCTTTTTAAATGTTTTAATGCGTTTAATAAACAAATCATGAAAATGGATATGACCCCGAATTTTCCTAAGTTTGTAGATAATATCCCCATAAAATTCTGGTTGAGAAATGCCTTGTCGCAGTAACGTCCGTAGAGTGCAATTATATTTACTAATGAGAGGTAAATTTCGATAATAAAATTTAGAAAAGGTTTTCCGAAGTTTGTGATATCTGTAACCTTGCTTAAGAAGTTTATCAGTTATAACTAAATTACGTCTGTTAAAATCTTCAAGCAAAGAACAGGCTCGGGCAAACCTAATAAGTTGAGAAATATAAACCCCATAAGATGTAGAACGTGGCACATCCCCATCTAGAAAAGGATAATTAACAATTTTAAAATTAAAATCTTCTCTTTTATCGTATACTTTGGACGAAACTTTATCATTTGTAATAGAAAGATTCAAATCTAAAAATGAAGCATTAATGTCAGATTGATTAGCTTTGTTTAAAGACAGTTCTTTTGGGTAGATTGAAGAAACCATAGCATCAAAATAAGGATTATCTAAATTCAAAATATCGTCTAAATACCTTGAAGTTTTATTAAAAGCATTAAATCTAAGACATTCTACGTGTATAATCAAAATAGCAGAAACTGATCTGATAGATCCTACAGGAGCCATGCATTCTGGTCTAGTGATAGTTTTTAAGTAAATAGTTTTATTTTACATTTTTAAGATGGATATGTCCGACAAATATGATAGAGTATCACATTATCCCACTACCTAAATGGGGTATTTGAACGATACTTGGCACTATGATGATGCTAATGCGTGCACAGATGGTTATATGTATTCTGAATGACTAATCTTTTAAACGAAGACAAAACCTATTTACGTTCTTCCTAGATTTTAGACCAGACACCGATAATCAACATTTTACTTAACCCATTTGCGTCTACGATCCCATATAATGGGATGTAGGCAAACAGTGTAGACTCTGATCAGACGCCGCATTATGCGGCGTCTGATCAAAGTCTACACCTGTATTTGCTGATAGGAAATTCAATATAAAACAAAACAAAAATGAAAAGTTAGACCAGACATCCCTTAGATAAAAATGGACTAATCCAATATATAAGCATGACAGAATCCACTGGGAGCAAATGGGTTGACAAAGACTACATTTGACACCTTTGCAAATTGAGCAGACTCATATAGGTTTTGTAGTTGGAACCGTCTGATCAAAAGCTACACTGTTTGCGTTAGGAATAATATGTATTTCATTCCATTTTTCTGTAATGACCAAACTTCAGTGTTAATACGACATTGTAAATATTCTGCCGATAAATATTCACGATGTCATTATTTCTAACATGAGTATGGTACGGTAAAGAGTTAATGAATACAGTTCTACAATTAATAAATTAGCTTTATATAAAATATACTTAGTGAGTATTTCATGTGCAAAACAAACTCCTTCTTACATTTTGAATTCTTTAATGAATGTTCCTCCCACTATTTGCTTTAGTCAGGAATTTGACATACATTTTACTAGAACAGTATCAAAGACTTACCGTACCTTCAAAAAAGACAAAATAGTGTTTTAGCAGAGGTGGCAGTCAATATAGAACACTGACGACCGGAACATAGATCTATTATTATGTCATTTTCTTTACAACTGACGTATCATTTAATGAAACACTTTTCTATATCAAGGACCGAGCAGTAAACGCAATCATGCAAATTAGCACAAATGGACCTTGATGAATGTACATGGAAGACTCAGTCCATTAGGAATAAATGATAAGTTTTGTTATTGGGGCTTAATGTAAAACAGGGGATCTATTGCAAAGTCAAACAAAAGAGAATCAGAACTGTAAACTGTCAACAAGTAGAGCAGAAATTGACTTTCGGTGCACGTTGTTTGCACAAAGCAAAATTAGGTGATTATCAGGTAACGGTTGAACACATTTAACCCTCATGTTGACGAGTTTTGACGACTCTGTAATAGTCATCTGTTGAAACCATTGTGATAAATAGAGCATTTGCTCCTATAGGAGCAAATGCTTTATTTATCACAATGGTTTCAAACAACAGATTTCTAAAACTTTCCTTTTCTCTAATTAATGCTCCTTTTCGGTAGATTTATTCAAAGAGGTTGTATCTAAAAATAGTCTATGAGGTAATGGGTTAAGGGTTATTTGACATATACTGTTGAAGAGAAAGATAGTATTCTAAAGAAATGAATGTGTATTTATGCAATGCCATTAGAACATTTATTACAAGCGTACAACATTTTGCTTACATTTTAGCAAAATGTTACATACAATTCAGCAACATGTAACTTACCATGTGTAATCATTTACTTACAGTATTGCAATCTGCCACTTACAATTGTACAATGCGTTACTTACAAGTGTGTAATACGTTACTTACAAGTGTACAAAGCGGTACGTACGAGTGCGGAATACCTTACTAACATATGTGCAGTACGTTACTTACAAGTGTGCAAAATGTTACTTACAAGTATGCATAACATGTATTTCAGTTACAAATAGACCATACGTAACTTACAAGATTGCAATGCCTTATCTATAGTGCGCAATACGTTACTTATAGGTAAGTTACTCACAAGGGTGCAATACGTTACTTACAAGTGTGCAATACGTTACTTACAAGTGTACAGTGTTGCTAAGAGTTGTTACATACAAGTGCAATACGTTACTCACAGTTATGAATACGCTACTTAAAAATGCAATTGTACAAAACGTTACTTACAATTGTGCAATGCGTTACTTACAAATATGTAATACGTTACTTTTACTTACAAGTGTGCACTAGTTTTTTCTAGTGATACATTTTTAAATATAATTAGAATATGCGAATCACACCGACTTAGAAGTAAATGGCATACAGTAAAACCTCTTGAAACCTGACTTTCAAATTAGTATAAATATCGCATTGCATGCACCAGCTTAATACAGGGTGAACGCTCTTTAGGAGTTATCTGCATGTGTCCACATTGCATTAACCAGCCACCTGCTTAATAAGATCTAAAGTCTATTTTACTAAAGGTCCAGTTTTGTTGTTTTTCATCATTTGTCACTGTATAGATACAGCTGCGGAACAATGTTCTAATATTACGCCCACTATACAAACTTACACTCAGAGGTGGGACAACAAAACTGTTTCGGGACAAATGTGGCAGTAGCAGCTGGGAAGATTCAGAAGGTATACTTATATTAAATTTAATAGTTCTAGTTACTAACACTGAAGTCAAATGTATGCTAATTTTACATACATTAGAACTTCTCTAAGGCAATACTTTGGCCTTTTCAAAAGCAGGTGGATATTTATTGCTAGTCAAACGTAATATAGGAGCGTTCTGTATAACTTTCTTCCTTCATTAAGGTACCATCCGTATTAAGACACAAATGTCGATCTTTGGTGGCCTTTTTGGAGAGGTTTTGCTGTACAAAAATAGGTTAGGTTTTTTCTTGCTTACATCGTTGTGAAATATATCCAAACATGTGTTCACTACCTTATTGCGATAGAGATAGTTACAAAGAAATTTTAGTGTGTACCCTTATATTTTCTTTGACATGACGTTATTGAAATACTGTAGGTGGAACGTTAAACCCAATACAGATGCGCACGTGATATATATTTAGCATTCATCAAACATAATTTTCCAAGTATTAGATTTTGTAAAAGAGATAATGATGTTGTCTACTGTCTCCAAAAGACGTTGTGATTATCAATACATCATTCAGCCGTTTATGCTGCAGAAATTTGATAATAAACAGAAAAGTAGAATAGCGCCGTCCTCAATAATAATCACAAAAGAGTTTACACCTTATTCGATTTGCTACAAACGCAATTAGGACAAAGCAATGAATAACTTATACGACTCCTATTATGTTATGTTGCATCAATCTACAAACATTGTGTGTATGGGACAAACATTATCTCTAATGATGCTGCAAAAAATGTATCTGCTTAAAAGTTCTGATTTCCTGCATTTTTGCTTGCTGCCGATTTGTTTAAGCCTTTGACGATTTGTTGACCGGGTTTGAAACAGCTTAGAACCTGGAGAGATGCTGGTATCGCATCTGGAGACGACAAACTGTTAGCAAAAAACAAGGCATGTCGGACTTAGTTGAATAAGCGTTAACGCAATATCTGATAGTGAACATGATGAATGCAGCCATATCTGAATTTCCGATTTCTTTAAAGAGTTTATTTCCAAGGAAGATTGAGAACATTTGCTTGTGGAGATATTGGGGTGTGTAGTCAGAAAATAGTAGGATTTTTTATAAGAATTAGAAGGCTTCCTTTACGCCTAACAATCAAATAGATATTGTGAATCATTACTCATATAGTATATATTCAATTATCTAACTTGACGAAAGGTTGAAATAGGAACACAGTGTCCGATGATGTTTCTGTATAAACTAATACACCTATATTCCAACAAAGCGTGCAATACCGTGCATGCTAAGTTTGCATAAAGAAAGAAAGAACGGTAGAAAACATCTCTCTGCGTTTATAATAAAATATTAACCCTATACCTGATATGGACACCTTATGACGCGTTTGAAAACACTACACCGAGATTTTGGTCTGCACCGTTTTTTTTTATTGAATACCATATATCTGATTATTTACTATGTGGCTTCTGTTTGCAGCAATTTAAGGAAATAGTTAATGACCTGCTACCTGATACAGCTGTAAACCATTGCTTAAAATTGATTATATCACTAATTACTAGAATTTACTTTTCGACAGCCAAGTAAGACAATGAATACAATGGATATCAACAGGAAGTATGCAGTATCGCATGTGTGTTGCACATTGTTATTTGAAATGGTGATAGAATGCACGACAGTATTAATGCTGAATTTATATGTTTCAGGTAGCAGGTCATTAACTATTCTCCTTATATTGCTGCAAACACATGGCAAATAGTAAAGAATCAGATTTATGGTGTTAAATAAACAAACGGAGCAGGCCCGATCTACACATTCAGCAATGCCATTGATGATTCGATTATTATTAAAACGTGTGTTTTATCCTGTAGTTGTTTATCACAATATATAACATATATATAGAATAAAACAATATTATCTGCAACCGTTAGAATAAATTCCTATAGTGATTAGCCTAAAAACTAATAACGGGTTGTTTGTATCATTATATTTAAATTCTTATTACATTGTCTTTAAAAAAAAAAAGATGTAATAAATATATACACTTTAGATATGGGCTCGCACAGTGCTAAAATATTCAGTTATTGCATCAAGACTTGAATGGTTTAAAACACCAGCTAAATTAAAGCAATATAAAAAACTTACTACCAAAAATAAATACATGTGCTTGATTTCTACCAAATTTGGTTTCATTTAGATGATATTACTTGAACTTGGAGAAAGGAAATAACAATGGCTCTAAATATCTGCGTACCCCTATGACGCGCCGTGTATTATTGAGGGCGTCTTAGATTAGCATGTGGAAATGGGCTCAGATATGTAACCTGGTAAGTGGAAAACATATCTATTTAAGAGAGAAATATAATTTTATCTGGATCATGAAAGTACCATTAAGACGTACCGCGTATATATATTAGTACCTAGTTCTAACATTTTTATATCAAAGTACCTTTTGTCGCACTTGTGGACCATCGATGTCATTGGGACACCTTTTTATAAAGCAGCCATCAATACAGGTGCTCTATTTCGATGATTAGCATACGCATAATGTGCATAAGTATAATATGCACCCTCATTGGGATAGGCATAAAAATATTAAAACTTGCCTCAATGCAATATTAACGTATTCTGAACCAATCCTGTTGAGTTAATTGTTTATCTATGACTAGTATACGAGGGTCATCCAATAAAACGTGAGACTTAACTGATAATACATTTAGGGTTGAATCAATAAGTATCACATCTCTACATTCCTTCACTGCATCATCCCTTCTACTTAATAACTGATTGTTGACATAACGTCTTTTTTATTCATCATGATAAGTAGAAGCAAATGAAGTACATGTATGCACATTTTCATGATATCTTGTCTCACTTAACTTAACGTGTCTCTCTTGTTATTGGATTACCCTCTAACGAGGGCTGGTGGACCAGTTGTGAGATTCAAATGTAAAGGTTTGACTTTTGAGACACGTATGTAATATTATCAGTTTTCAGCACAACACCCCTCATTGTGTTTATACACGTTTGTCCTCGATTGTTGAATGACCTCATTATAATGTTTTGAAAACCCCTTTCCTTGACACCCTAGAAAGGCCTCCGCTGCATGTATGACACCATCATCTGACTGCAAATGAGTAGTAGGAGTGGCCTTTGTCAAGTTTGGAAATAAATGGAAGTCTGGTGGAGCGAGATCAGGCGAGTAAGGGGGCTTATTATTATTACTAGTATTATTAGTATTTATTATTATTATTATTAAAATAGCAGTTGAATTAATGAAAGTCCGTACTAGACGGTTTAATCAAATAAAACTACATCTAAGTAGCATGTTTATATTAGAAACTGTGTTGACCAAACTAGTTTGACTAATCAATCAATCAATGCATAGCTGATCTATTCTGACACCTAGTTCTCTCCTCTCCTTCGCTTTGTAACGCTGAATAAATCTGTTTGACATCATTTTAATAACCTTTCGTTAGGCTGACTGCATAGTCAAATACAGCAAATACTGCAACATTTACTGCACTTTTTGACTAAATGTGTTTGGCCAACTACAGTTGAACTTCGATATCTCGAACTCGGATTATTCGAACTGAAATTTTGGTCTTTCCAAAATTTACAATACAGAGATGTTCTAAAAAGTAGCACTACACATATCTAGAAACACATGTAGCACCTTAATGCAGGTCGAAAGTAATGCTGAAAGCTCCCACAGGAGCTTTCAGCATTACTTTAGACCGGCATTAAGCTGTGAACATGAGATATTGGTCAGATTACAAATCAAATGACTGGAACCTCTGTTATCTCCAACTAATTTGCATGATCCCTTGATGTTCGAGATATCGACGGAGGCTAATTGGGTTACTCGTCGGGATGTTGTTTAGCAGTTTGTGACGACATTTCCGAACTCTTTCATACTCCCATTGCCGCTCTGAATAGGAATGGGAGAAAATAATATTATCTGCTGATTTATGCTGGCACATAAAGTTTGCTGTACATGTTAATGATTAACCCTTTGTCTCATAAATATGCGTGTAAGAAATAGTGACACCGGGGATATTTGTCAGCTGAATGTTCATTATGTTACAGTTTAACTTTGATATCTCGAATTTCAAGGGATCATGAAAATTAGTTCGAGATAACAGATGTTCGAGTCATCTGATTTGTAACCTGACCAATATCTCAAGTTCACAGCTTAATGCGGGTCTAAAGTAATGCTTGAAGCTCCTGTAGGAGATTTCAGCATTGCTTTCGACCTGCATTAAGCTGCCACATGTATTTCTAGATATGTGTAGTGCTACTCTTTAGAACAGTTCTGTATTGTAAACTTTGGAAGGACCGAACTTTTAGTTCGAGTTATCTCGAAGTTCGAGTTATCCGAGTTCAAGATATCGAAGTTCAACTAAATATGGAAACATGATTTGTTTACACTGTAGAAACGCATTCATATAATGTTCATAAGCAAACAGATCAGAAACTGATCAGACGACCCCTACAACGACAGTCAGGTATAGGCTTATTATGTTTATAAATGTGAGAAAATGTGTGGGTTAAGATGTACTGATGAGCAGAGTTTCACATTTCATCCTAGCCATTAGCCATTTACTCTATGAATATTCACATAAGAAATAGTTACGTCATGAGTATTAATTACATTAATTGGTATAATAGCCAATAGACACAGGGAAGTGTTGGTAGTGTCAGGCACTACAGAATCGTGCCTACAGGAGCCGTCTGATCTGGGTCTACTCTGTTTGCAAATCCGTATAAATGCATAATTGTGGAGTAAACTTTTAACACATGGTTCCTACAGGAGCCGTCTAATCTGGGTCTACTCTGTTTGCAAATGCGTAGAAAGGCGTATTTATGGAGTAAAGTTTTAACACGTTTCCACATCATAACTTGTCTCATAACCTCTGCACGCTGACTGTGAATTTGTAACACATTATGCATATAGTTTGGATCTAGATGTGACGTCACGTCACCGGCGTCTCATCGGAATCCAGAATGTTAGTCAAATCTGAGCGTACGTTTATGGTAGAAATGGGAACAAACTTATGTTGGGAATAGTAACAGTCGATTAATTCAACAGACGATAATTGCACACCGTTCAAAGTGTTGAATTCTTTATAGCATCTCTGTCTTAGATGCAATGATAAATATTGTTTCTCAAAAAGGCTAATTCCTGAAAGACAACGGGAAATTAGATTTACTAATACAAAATAACAATATTTTCTCCCGGCTCCATATAAAGTTGAAAAGATCCATACATCACTCAGTCCATTACCCTATTGTAATTTGATAACACCAAGGTCGTAAAGTACCGTGACCCTTTCCCCCTGCTATAAAAATTGTGTATGCTTAATTTCCGATAGATGGCAATTTTACATTTCTTCATAATTATGTTTAAGACTTTGAGTACTGTTGCCAAAGCGTCAACGGCTTAGATCCTGATTAAACGTCGAGTAACGCACCTAGCAGACAAAATTTATGATTAAAATGTAGAAATATGAATTTATTGCCATGGCAATCAGTATAAAGAATAGTTGCTTAACTCTTTGCATGCTAGCGGTGAAACTGTGATTACGTATGCAAACAGTTTGGATCAAGATGAGACGCCGCATAATGCGGCGTCTCATCAGGATCCAAACTGTTTGTCACTTTGACCATATTTTTGCAAATATATGAGAGAAATTTTATTTTTAGAATTGCAGCAGACGACAATTGTTTCAGACGAAAAATTACTTGCAAAGAGTTAATGTCTCATCTGGATACAAAATACAAGTCTGGTCGCGTTTAGAATAATGATGATGAACATTTGGCTGTGATAGGCACATATATGATAATACCATCTGTCTTCTATGGGTATCTGTGCAAACAGGACATTTGGGTCCCGTCGTAATAAACATCATGCAAGCACACGTATCTAAATATTCGCTTCTTCTTACAATAGAACCTGTTTTCAGCGGCCATGAGAAAGGGTGTCTAATTATGGGCCTGTAAGACAGGTGGTATCTTAATGCAGGTCAAAAGTAATGCATGAAGCTTCTATAGGAGATGTTTGTATTACATCTGTCCTAAAAAAGGCACATCCTATTTTTTAAGACTGCTATGTTCAATAAATGAATGAACACTTAAGACATGTTCTATTGCATTTAGAAGTTATCGCACATTCTAGAGTGCGGCAATTAGATAAGGCTAAATTTGTTCGACAGAAATTATCGATCAGTCATTCGATCTTCAGTTGAATCCGTTGGCAGCTGGATCAGTGAAAACAAATCACCCTACACCGTCCTGTTTACGTCAAGTTTGCATGACATACCGATCTCGATTAAAGTTATTCACGGGCATCCGGCCAGCCAAGCTAATTGATAATGCTTAATGCAAAAACCCTATTGCGTTTTGCTAAATGCTTCCTGCAATATGTTCATAGATACATGCGTTTTGGTAACTAAGTTCTGTAATTACGATATCACAGATTAATTTTCTGTAATCGAGTTACCTTCTATGTAATCAAAGATCAACATATTGATGTTCAGTAATTAGGTTACTATATATTGATTTCTGTAATTAAGTTACGAAATATTGATCGTCTGTAATTGAGTTTACCACGGCATAAATGTCAGCATGATTTCTGTAACCATAGCAAGATTTTTTGTAATTGAGTTACCACAGCAAGATTTATGTAACTAAGTTACCACAGCAAGATTCATGTAGCTGAGTTACCACAGCAAGATTTATGTAACTGAGTTACCACAGCAAGAATTCTGTAATTGAGTTACCACAGCAAGATTCATGTAGCTGAGTTACCACAGCAAGAGTTCTGTAATTGAGTTACCACAGCAAGAATTCTGTAATTTAGTTACCACAGCAAGAATTATGTAATTGAGTTACCACAGCAAGATTTCTGCAATTGAGTTAACACAGCATGATTTACTAAAGCATGATTTTCTACCAACCAGATTTTTCTGGATGATAAAATTACAATGTAGATGTTGTTATGTACATCTACGCTATACACGTTCATTCCCCGGGCGGTAATCTGTTATTTAAGATAATCTGCTATTTGTGGTAATCTGTTATTTACGGTAATCTGCTATTTATGGTAATACGTTTTTACATAACGCGTTTTTAAGTTAAATACTATTTGGTCAATTTTATGAAGATTTTCCTATCCACATTGTAAACAGACTTCTAAAAACGATTTTTGTAGTCACTGATAAGAGAAAAGAACATTGGACGGAATCAATCAGGAAGAGAGATAAAGCTTTTAATATTTACAATCGTAGTAAAAGTTTAGAAACATTTAATTAATCTACGTCCTTTAAACAAAATGTGTATACATACTCGTACATTGTACACAACTCAGTGCAACCATTTTCCTCTTGCTTAATTGATCAGAACAGAAATGATACTAAATGTTTGTCAAAACCTTCAGGCAAGTATTGATGACAATATTTGTTTTCAAAAGTAATTTATTGTTAAATCTGTCATTTTTTGTACGAAAGTTGCATCTTTTATGTAAATAGATGTGGTTTATCTAACAGTTACTCATTTGCAGAAAGTTAACTTATCAAATATATAACGTCGCATGGTGCAAGCATAGCTACTGGTTGAGACGCAGCACATATACAGGTCGTCAAAGACGAGTCACCAATTATTGTAAAACTAGAATTGAAGTCATGCAAGGGATGCCACTGGGAACTCCTTAGAAACACAAATAAAGTGTATGCGCCCATACACTAACAAAGCTTCCTTGAATGTTTATCATCGTAAAACAATCTGCGCTCGTAGATCCGTAAAACCTGAGCCAAACAATGACAATCATCGAAAACACAAGACAGGTTATGATGCCATAACTTACACAAATGTCTTACTGAAAGGGCATACATATCATACAAACTGTATACTACACATATACACGCACACATTCGTATATTCAAACAATTTTAAAGATATACAATATATACATAAAAGTAAGTTTAAGAAAGGGGTGCCGCCTTTGAACTATTAGTGGTAAAACTGCCACTTGGAAAATAAACCGTGATAAGGGGATGCGGCCAACCTAACGCATATATCATCTACACCCAATCAGACAACAATTTAAAAATATATAACTCCGCCCGACATCACCAAAATAAAGGTCATGGCTAAACCAGCACTGTATATGCATGTAAAACAAGAACCATATATAGTACAGGTATTCGTTAACAACGCGACCTGCGCCCAGTAGGTGATTTCAACCAAAATACAAATGTGTTAATCTGAAGCTGGTCACAAATATACTCAATATCTTTTCTGAAGTCAGGACACCAGGGGTACGACTCGAAGAACAACATAAAATTGTCGACGCCCTCCTATCGTCTATTTATGGGTTCATTATCATGACCTTGTCACGAAACACGCTAAGCGTGCCTTTGAAAATGGATGTTACATACTATCGTAGGACGTTTGTAGACATTCCGGTGTGAAACGGTACGTCAGAGGAGCAACTTTAAAGTACACATAAGTCAGGGTCCATGCTTATAAAGCTTTTAGTTGAGTCTGAGTTTTGTTCTCGAGCTTTTGATTGGTCAGATTTGAGTTCTCAAGCTTTTGATTGGTCAGATTTGAGCCAAAGGCTCAAATCTGACCAATCAAAAACTTGAGAACGAACTCAGACTCAACTAAAAGTTTTATAAGCATGGACCCTGAATTTCGGCAATATAATTTAAAGACTCCTTTAACGAAGTTAATCTTACTTGTACTCCTGTTTCTGTAACACAGGAATAGACTCTAGCACAATAGATAAGTTTTAAAAAGGTATGACACGATGAACATCTATATCCAGATGAGTGTAATTATCTATATTAAAGTCAGCCATCTCGTCTGTCATAGATATCTGAAGAGCTATATTAATATTATTAATAGACATATACAAGTCTCAATACATCTGGTCGTGTTTTATCCATTGAAGGCATTGATGGCATATTCTTGTCTATCAGGTTTCAGATTTTACGTTACCATGGGAATACCAGCAACATGACGATATATTGTGTTTCCATAACGCACAAAAACCTAATAGAAAGGCAAGTGATTCACGAACTTTGGAACAGGTCCACAACGTGTAATTCTTAACCGTGCCATCCGTATAAAATGTACGGTTAAAACTGCATGCGAGAACATTATATGTTCTCAAGCAACAGTTCTTTTAATAAGAGTGTTTAGTTGAGTTTCTATATGATTATGTGGCAGAGTAGTGTAAAAGTAAAGAAATCGTATTAATTTCGAAGTGTATAGAGAAAGTATAACGAAGTTTAAAGACTTGGCCATTTTTGTGTTGTAATTTTGTGTTGTAAATTATTAACCTTTAGCCTGCTATGGGCGGATGAGTGAATACCTATGGAAACAGTTTGGATCCAGATGAGACGCCGAGTAACTCGGCGTCTCATCAGGATCCAAACTGTTTGACACCCTGATTGCACTTTGGTAGACAAATTGATTATAGCTTGCATTTTGAAAATGTAGTTGGTGAAAAATTCTGTAAAAATAATTTGCTCAGCAGGCTAAAGGTTAAAACAGATGTATTCAGCATTATATTATCGAACACAGTGTTACGTGTTCTTGAAAGTTTAGGTAAGCAAGATGCTAAAAGTTTGCAAGACTTTAAGGTGTGCACTAAATGCATTTTGTGTGCGGTCTTGTTGGAAGTTTTTCTGGTAGTGTACTGTGTAAATCAGCTCCCAGCTCATTGCACTTTTCAACATTTTCCGGAATTATGTTCTGATGACGCGACTGATATTTACAAGCACCAATATATTGTAATCGTTATATGATGATTACGCTATTAGACGAAATTAGAATATTAATGTATTCCATTCATTAAATGGCAAAATGTATATTTAAATTTGAGTTTTCATTGAAGAAAGGGGTTGTTTGATTTATAAAATGCAATTCAGGTTTCAATTATGTCAAACATCTGTTTCTTCCCATCAGACAGAACGTTCACTTCAGTATGTTCTCTGTGGCACCATTTTGTACTGAGCTTCTGAAATTGAAACTCATTTAGAAAAGTTAACTTGTTTTTCGGGCCATTAGTTAGTGGATTACTAGAGGTCCAATATTTCTATTTTAACTGATGTTAAATTTACTTGTTATAAAATCACTAATCAGAGTGTAACAGATTTCTGTGTGTATTTGCATCACTTTTAAGGTCTGAAACAATTTTATTGTATTTAAAATTAATATTCCGTATTGGTTTATATATTACTGAATATAATCGAACTCAGCAAATGATCTCCTTTAAAGACAATGTTTATATTAGTCTGAACTGTTGTCAATATGCCATAAAAAGAAAGAAATAGACAGAACGAAGCCACATATTCTTCGTGACGGAACTATTGTCGTCTTATACAATCCCAATCCAAAATGTTTCCATTTTTGTATAAGAAGTAAATGTAATCATATATCCACTGAAGTTGCAAAACAAATATTGTTTTAGTGTTTGTGGATTTTCAATACTTCTACAAATCCGCGTAACCAAATCTTACAACACACTTGGGACAACACATATAATGCGAACTTGTTGTTATATTTTCTCAGTGTTGTTATATTTTCTGGTCCTTCGGGATCATTAGTGTTGATGTTATTTGTTTTGAAAATTGAATACTGCTTAAGCCGGTGCTAGGGGGCGTGAGTAGTGTTGCAGTTTGAATTACTACTCATGAACAGACTCAATAAAACCGAGTCTGCAATTTTCTCATTTTGCATTTTTACTTTTGCTTTCATAGGATCACCCATTTTCAGAATATTTGTATTGCAATTACAGTAAACGTTCAATATTTCGAAATTTTAGCAATGAGGACTTTGTACCATTCTAGGCAAGTAACCCCTTGTCATTCTGAATACGATAATGACTACTAAAACCCTAGTCAGTTACTGTGGAAAGTTTCACTCACATCAATTTCGGTCATATTAAATCAGAAACTACTGATGCCCAACGTGTCAAACAGTTACCTGGCATTTTATATGGACCCTATCTAATAGTAAAAATCAGCCAAGGAGTGATTAGCAAGCGAAGGGTTAAACGAAGTTACAGATGATGAAACATTATTTTAAATTTGTTCAAATTATATTACGCAAACGTCCAAAACCCACTTCTTATTAGACTGTTATGTGTTTGTTAGTAACGAGGTTTACGTAGTTTAACAGTATTTCAGTCATTTATCCCTTACGGCGCCAAATGTCTAATTGTTCTCTGCAATCGAAATTTGTTAAATCATATGGTAAAATAAAGAAATGAGATAAATAAATGCAAATTTCAAAGGAATAAAGCACAAATAAGGAGATAGAGACTGAGACAAAAAGTGAAGTCCCTGATCAGACGCCGCCTTAAAAAGGCGGCGTCTGATCTGGGATTGCACTATTTGTCGTGATGCATTTTTGCGACTTCAGCGGTAAAAGGGTTAATAATATCTAACAAACAGTATTATATTCTGGAAAATAGTTGCAGTTTATTCCCAAGTATATGAAAAAGTAGTAAAGTCAAGCAGGAAAAGCCACACACGAAACGCCACCATCACCAAAACACCGACAAAAAGCAAATTATATAGCACTTTATAACCATACACACATACAGGAGAAAGTACAAAAATGAGTCATGCAGGAAACACCACATACAGAACAAACACTCGCCCGAACAGCAACACAAGGAAACAGCAAATGTACATAAGTAGAAAAAACAACAAGAGACGCACAGACAAAACAAACATACAATAGGAGGAAGATGGAAGTACCGCCTTGGAACGGTCAGTGACAAAAGTCACTGGGGGGTTAAACCGGTTTATGGGCGCCCAACCTCACACTTATTCCATCCCCATCCTAAAAGACAAACAGTGTAAATAAACGTATCCCCTCTCCGACTAATCTACAACAACCGCGACAGCAAATACAGTGGTAAAGTGCATGTATAACGAAAAAACATTTAAGTGAACATACTGTATCCACCTATCGCTAGTGTACTCAATGATTGAGCTGCAAACAGAGTAACTGTAGAAAAGTAATAAAGGGTACGACAAAAAAGAAATAGTACAGATATCCGACGTTCTCCTTCCATTTCTGGATTTAAGAGGTCGCCTTCATAGAGTACTAAACCTTTCTTGTCGGCGTACATGCAAAGAGGCCAGCGTGATTGCCAACTGTAAAAGGGTTCACAACCAAACATGCAGTATGTTGTAGTACTACAGGATCATATCCCTTTTTAATGAATTGTTTTATACATTTGATGAACAAAGTGAGAAAATGGGTATGTCCAATAATTTTACGAAGTTTGTAAATCACATCACCATAAAATTCAGGATGTGAAATACCGTGTCGCAGAAGCACCTTGAGATTACATTTGTACTTGCCAATAAGAGAAAGTCACATAAAAGACGCAATCACCACCAACACAACGATAGACAGCATGTCACACACACACACACGCACACAACCAAACACACGCAAACACAAGAGAAGAACTCAGAAAACACCAACAATTACACAAGAACCAGAGACAAACATGAACAAAACACAAGCACAAAGACACAAGAAAAACAAAAGTAAGGGTGACAACGAGAGAACCGCCTCGGCACGGTCAATAGCAAAATCACCACTGGGGGTTTAAACCGTTTTACGGACATCCTAACCTCACAATTATCTCAAAGCCACCCTAGCTAAACAAACATTGTAAATAAAGGTATCCCCGCCGGACTTCCCCACAACATAGAAGACAGTAATCACAGTACAAAATGTAAAACATAGCATAACAACTGTGAAAGTCCGTCAAATATGTACTCAATGACTTTGCTGAAGACAGGAGCAACTGCAGGGAAGCCGTTATGGGCACGACAGAGAAAAGATAATACATGAGTCTGGTAAGCTCATCCCATTTCTGGGTTTAAGAGTATACCATCATAGAGTACTACAATCGGTATGTCGTGCAAGCAAAGAGGAAAGCGTAGCGACCGACTGTAAAGGGGTCGATAACCAAACATGCAGTGTGTTGCAATATAATAGGGTCATAACCTTTCTTCCTAAACGTTTTAATGCGTTTAAAGACATTACCCAGGTCCATTCAATGATTCCCCCCCCCATTGTTCTCAATAGGCGTGAAAGTAACAGTAAAAGCATGATACAAGTGTGCAAAATATGGCAAGCCGTCTCATTCTGTCTAGAGAGGCCCTGACATACAATTAGTCAATTACATATACTGCATTAGTGACATTCTAATCATTTCCAAATCATCAAATGTAAGAGACGGGCCTCACATGGAACGCTCCAGTGGTTCTTGACAGGCAGACTGCTATAGTTCTTACCATGTGCCGCATGCTTTTTCACAGGTTAGCTGTAAAGACCCAAGCCGGCCAAGGGAATGTCTTTAATAAGCAAATCGTGAAAATGGATATGACCCCGAATTTTCCTATAGTAAGTTGATAGATAACATCACCATAGAAATCTGGATGAGAAATACCTTGTTGCAGTAACGTCCGTAAATTGCAGTTATATTTACTGATGAAGGGTAAATTTCAATAACAGAATTTTGAAAACGGTTTCCCCCTCCCAATTTTATGATATCTGTAGCCTTGCTTAAGAAGTTTATGAGTTATAACTAAATTACGACTATTAAAATATTCTAGCAAAGAACAGGCTCGGGCAAAGCGAATAAGTTGAGAAATGTAAACCCCATAAGATGTAGACCGGGGAACATCTCCATCTAGAGAAGGATAATTAACAATTTTGAAATCGAAATCGAAATCTTCCCTTTTATCGTATATATTAGACAAAACTTTATCATTAGTGATGGAAAGATTCAAATCTGAAAAGGAAGCCTGAATGTCAGATCGGTTCGCTTTGTTTAAAGTAAGTTCTTTTGGGTAAATAGAAGAAACCATATTTTCAAAATAAGGATTATCCAAATTCAAAATATCGTCTAAATACCTAAAAGACGTTTTATTAAAAGCATTAACAATGTCAGATTGTGTTTCGGGATTTAAGCTAAGCATGAAATCCCTCTCATAGCAATATAAAAACAAATCTGCAACAAGAGGGGCACAATTTGTTCCCATTGGTATACCAACAACTTGACGATATATGGTATCCCCCATAGCGCACAAATACGTTATCTAAAAGAAATGTTAAAGATATACAAACATCAAGGCAAGTCCACATTGTGTAATTTTCAGTATGTTCAATTAAATGTTTTTTTGTTATACATGCACTTTACCACTGTATTTGCTGTCGCGGTTGTTGTAGATTAGTCGGAGAGGGGATACGTTTATTTACACTGTTTGTCTTTTAGGATGGGGATGGAATAAGGGTGAGGTTGGGCGCCCATAAACCGGTTTAAACCCCCGGTGACTTTTGTCACTGACCGTTCCAAGGCGGTACTTCCATCTTCCTCCTATTGAATGTTTGTTTTGTCTTTGTGCGTCTCTTGTTGTTTTTTCTACCCATGTACATTTGCTGTTTCCTTGTGTTGCTGTTCGGGCGAGTGTTTGTTCTGTATGTGGTATTTCCTGCATGACTCATTTTTGTACTTTCAGAATTCGAAAAGAATGAACGTTGAACATTACAAGCAAGGAACATTTTATTTTCTCTGGCAAAGGTTTTTTCTATCAATTTAATCAGTTTATCCTTTATAAGATGGTGAGGTAGAGTAGTATAGAGTGTAGAGAAATCGTAAGAGCTCAATGAAGAAATGTTGTACTGTTCATTTTCAAGTTTAGATAAAATATCATTTAATTTTTTTATGGACAAAAAAACATTAATACCAGAATTGTCATATATTTTATCACAGTAACGTTAACATGTACTTTGATAGTAGTAAGACACGACGTTAAAGTTTAGATAGTTTAGTAGTAGTACAACTAGAGTTAGCAATAATACGCGCCTTATACGGATTTTTATGTAGCTTAGGAATCCAGTACATAGTAGAAAGTTTATGTTGTTTTACGTTAGGATTAGACTTAAAAGTATTGCACATTTTTACATGTTCCGTGACTATATCTTTTTCAGGGGTTTGCACTGTAATATATGTTTGTGAACCAGTTAATTACTTCTTCAAAACATCATCATAATACAATCATCACATAATTATTACATTATTTGATGCCTTGTCAGCAGGAGCAAAACCATAATTAGAATGAAAATTCGAAATGTTTTTCTTCAGATATCGAAATGTAATTCTAGGTCGAGGTGGTAATAGATGGTAATTAGATTTGTAAAAAGCAATACGTGTATCAATAATGTCAAAAACATATTTTTTCCTATCCGAAAGGGCATTTACATCAGCATGTTCTCGTCGACACCATTTGATGCAGAATTCTTGAATAGCTTCGGCAATATGAGTACGACAAGTGTCAAAATCAATAAGGGAAGGTAATCTATATTTGGGTCCTTTAGTAAGGAGGGTCCTGAGACGTTCATCTTTAATAATATCAAAATTACCAGTAATGACGTGACCAACTGGTTTATAACAAAAGCTTGAAGAGCTACAGTCTCAAGAAGTAGGGGTAGTGACATCAATATTTAAGTCAGATACAATTTTATTGTAGTTAAAAATAACGTTCCTTATTGGTTTATTGTATTTAAAACAGATGATAAGTGATTCAGAATGTATAAAATATTTAAGACTAGTATCGATTGCATTATTATCACGAAATATACTTTGAATATCAGTAAAATCGATACCTTTAATTATGAATTGAAGTTTAAGAAAATGTCTTTTATGTTCAGATTCATTATCAATATGAGGACGAAGAACATGCTGTGTGTAACTTTGTATAATTGAGGCAGTTTTGATTAGTGGGTCCGTACGCATAATTTTTTTATCAGCTTCCTCGTCAATGGACCGAATACAAGAAAATGGCAAAGATGATAAACAAGAAAGCATAGCATAATTGCCAGTTTCTTTAAGAATAGTATGTAAATCATGAACAGACATATTAAGACGTAATTTGCGCTTAATATTACCATTTCTACGTTTACCATGCGATCTGCTTTTACGTTGTCTAATTGAAAATATTGAGAAAATATCGATGTCACGATCTTTAGATATATTACCACTTTGGTAAATGTTGTCATTCAAACCCAAAGGGAAAGGTGTTTGTAATTTTTAATCCAGTCTAGCTCTGTGATAAAACGAGCTTTCGATTTCAAACTACTGGTAGTAGTAGAATCATAATAAATTTGCTCTACTGGTTGAACCGAAACATATTTAAATGAATGTCCTGTATGACGAAAATGCTGGTAAAGAAAGTTGCGAACTTGTTTGATACGAGAATGGTAATTATGTTCTCGAAACCTTGTTTTTAAAGAACGGCCCCGTCTGACCTACATACTGAATACCACAGCGTGGCGCATTTCAGGTTATAACATATATAATATTTGTCGAATTTCAGTCTACATCAAAATTAATCTTCACACTAAACATTCTACCATTTACAAGAGATTTAATAGTTGATCTAGTAGAAATAACACATACACCTCTTACTATTGCACTTTGTAATTATTGGATATACTCTATGTCTTTTGTTCAAATAATGTGAAATTAGATGAGCATATATGTAATGGACGTCAAAAAAATTCTTAATGTGCAGCACTTTCAATATTAATTCCTTCTTGCTGTTATTTCTTTCATATCCTAACAGAGTTGAAAACTTAAGAACTCTGTGAATTCCGATACTGCAATATATATTTTTGCTTCTAACTGACGACGTTGATATCTAATTAACCTTGAGCTTGCTGAGCAAAATGTCATCGATTTCAGTTGTCACTGTTCAATTTTCTTGCATTTCTTTTCTTCAGCTCGGTCAGTGTATCAAACAGTTTGGATCCTGATGAGACGCCGAGTTACTGGGCGTCTCATCTGGATCCAAACTGTTTGCAAAGGTAATCACTCATCCACCCATAGCAGGCTAAAGGTTAACACACACAAGAATTTAATCAGAAAAATACATTAACCACACACAAGGGTGATACCTTTTTTCACAAATAAAGACACACTATTTCCACCGACTTACTTTTTGTAACACGTTTAAATCAACTAATTGCCTTATATAATCCACCCTGGAAAATGTTTCAAATGGTTATTAAACAAATTTGCCTAATAAATCTTTCTTCAACATTGCTGCTTTTCGATGACTGTTACTTCTTGGAATTTTGTATTATTTGGTTTTTATTTTGGGAGCAATTGGTTGAATTCAAAGCATCACTCCTTTAGATGGAATGTCTGTTTCCTTTTTTATGATTGCACAGGACTTTTACCATCCCTTAACGACGATCATGTCTCACATTCTCACTGGCGTTTATTACATTGTTTTAGTCGTATTAGTAAAGTCCTGTTTTCCATGGCGAAAATATAACTTTTACATCATGGATATTCTTAAAAGATTTAGTTTGTTAGATTACGTGTTACAATGACATGTGAAAGTGGGATATTTGGACCATGACAGAAACCTAACAAATCCGATTTACAGTAAAACCTCTCTATAACGGCCACTAAGTTGTGTTAATTAGTTGGTATTTAGGGCAGGTGGCTGCTTAAAGCAAGGTTAAAGTACATGTATAACAGAACGCTCCTATGGAACCGTTCTGTTTTACTTTCACCTTGCTTTAAGCAACCACCTGCCTTTAACGCAAAATACTTGATGTAATTTAGTGACCGTTGTAGAGAGGTTTTACTGTGTATCATTCCAACAATAGCAGCAGAACCTTGTTCAGATGGATCGTGTAAGCACTGTTTGACCTGGTGGTACTCTGCAGATTCGTCAAAAGCTGTTTGCATCAGCCTTTTAACCCATTCCCTTATACTGACGACTTTTGACGACTCTGTAAAAGTCACTTTGTGAAACCCTTGTGATAAATAGAGCATTTGCTCCTATGGGAGCAAATGCTCTATTTATCACAATAGTTTCAAACTATTTTTTTTCTTTTCTCTAGTTAATAATCCTTTTCGGTAGATTTATTCAAAGAGGTTGTATCTAAATATAGCCTATGATGTACGGTGTTATCGCTGAATGTTCAGAGTGGAATAGAACATCATTGTTTATTGGTAGATTTTATTCAGTATGAACGTGTATAATGTTGTGAGAGGAATTTGAATGACTAACGGTGCATTGACCAGGGTCCATGCTTATAAAGCTTTTAGTTGAGTCTGAGATCGTTCTCAAGCTTTTGATTGGTCAGATTTGAGCCTTTGGCTCAAATCTGACCAATCAAAAGCTTGAGAACTCAACTCTGACCAATCAAAAGCCTGAGAACGAAACTCAGACTCAACTAAAAGCTTTATAAGCATGGACCCAGATGGTTACTCTAGGAACCTTCCAATTTGGTTCTACGCGGTTTGCAAATGAGAGCCAACTTGTTCCCAGCATTCTAGGGATTAACTAATTTTAGTGGCATTTGGTTTACAAGAGAGTCTGTAGAATTCATGGAACCAATGCATGCACGTGAAATTGTGTTTGTTATAAACATTATATAATATTCCACGTGCTTTCAAAAGTTATAAAAGTTCTGAAAAAAGGCATTTTTCTTGAATTAATATTATAATAAAATCAACTGTCTAACTCACATATTCTAAATGATGTCACTCCTGCATGTTTTGGTAAGAAAACGTATTATTTAATGTATAAAACATGCGAAATGCGTACCCTTTATTTATCAAATAATACTTCGATTAGTAAAGAATAGTTTATACGCTTTAAGGCAGGTGGTTCTGTTTATTGCAGCGTTAAATGCACACAGAAAGTTCCCATATAGCTTTCTGCATGAATTTTACTCTTCATTAACCCATTCCCTCATATTGACGACGTTTGACGTCTCTGTAAAGGTCACTTTCTGAACCATTGTGATAAATAGAACATTTGCTCCTATAGGAGCAAATGCTCTATTTATCACAATGGTTCCAAAACTACACAATTATATTTTTTCCTTTTCTCTAGTTAATACTCCTTTTCGGTAGAATTATTCAAAGAGGTAGGGTCTGGAAATAGCCTATGGGGGAACGGGTTAAGCGGCTACCTGTCATATATAGATCGATAATAACACGTATTTGATGTATTCGGATAAATGATGTTTTACTGCATCTTATACTTCAGTCAAATTAGAGTAAGTTCTAAATTAACAAAGTCCAGAGTTATAAAATAAAGATCATGATACTTTAATAATATACCTTCAACCCATACTATGTTACGCTTGAACACATACCTTGTCCCAAATAGCTATATAGATCTAGCAGTCTAAGTTAATTTCATACTACAGATACAGATATACATGAATTTATTAACCCATTTGCGCCCAGTCGATTCTTCCATGTTTATATTGGATCAGTCCATTTTTTATCTAAGGGATGCCTGGCCTAAATTTTCGATTTCGTTTTTGTTTTATATTGAAATTCCTATCAGCAAATAGTGTAGACTCTAATCAGACGCCGCATTATGCGGCGTCTGATCAGAGTCTACACTGTTTGCCTATATCCCATATATGGGATCGTGGGCACGAATGGGTTAAAGCATCAATATCGGCAATGCTGCATTTTACATTGTTATGCATGTAGGCCAAGACACTAACAATATCTTCACCCTTCGTCCGTTAACCCTTTCGCTGCCAATGCCGGATATGCTGTGATTACCTATGCAAACAGTTTGGATCCAGATGAGACGCCGAGTAACTCGGCGTCTCATCAGGATCCAAACTGTTTGTTACTGTTACTATGTTTTCGAAACAAACATGAAGAAAATCAAAAGAATGAAAATATGTAGCTGACGACAAAGTTAACAGACGACAGAGTTTGGCAGCGAAAGGGTTAATTACAATCTGACTCGCTTTTACAAACATTTTAGATCCAGATAGTGTTCTTCGATGTCTCACCAGGGTTAGACTGACACTTAGCCAAAAGTCAGCTAACCTTCGGTTTTCTGACAAGTTCGAAAGTGTATAACTTATACATTAATTCTATAACACAATCGTTAAAACAGGTGCGGTTCGTCCAGGATAAATTCAATTTATCTGTAAACGTAGTCTGAATTGGTCTCAATAAGCATGTATCCTGCATGAAACCAAATTTGAGATATTTAATTTCTAACATTTCAATGACCGTATGTTTCATAATGCTCCTCTGGTGTCTCAGTTTACAGTGACATCAATATTCCTGTTTCTGCGGCTTCACGTTGAAAATGTCCCGTCAAGAGGATGGCCGTCGTACGTATTGCTTCCGAGATGACTTGCGTAGAAATCCCTGACGGGTTCCAATCGGTTCCAGTTTCACAAAAACTTGACTGAATCGAAAGTAAATATCGCAACATATCGGAAGTTTAACAAGATTAAAATTAGCTTCTAATCAAGCTATTCATATTGCTTTCATTGCAATCGTCCTGGTCAGTAAATTGCAGGAAGTTGATAGATTGGTTTCATTTACCCATTTAAGCCTGCATTTCCTAATGAAATCGTCCAAAGCAATCCAATTTTCATTGTAATGGACATGTTTCTGAAATATGTTTGTCGATATGGCTTTTGTGAAGCAAACAACACCGGTCCTGACCAGATGACTGTTGTCTGGATGTAAAACTCCGCTAATGCGACCACCAAAAAGGGGCATACTTCTGGGTGGCAGAGGCAGGTGGTAGCTTAATGCAGGACGAAAGTTATGCAGAAAGCTCCTCTAGGAGCTTTCTGCATAACTTTCGTCCTGCATTAAGCAACCACCTGCTTTAAACGACACCAGTGGATGTTTATTAAGTGGTCGCATTAGCGGGGTTTTACTGTACTGTACGCTGTTTGAACTATGTATAAAATGGTCATTTAGATGTGTGTTTTATATGTACATGTATGTGTATATCTAGATTATACTAATTAGTATTCGGGCTCACAACCTCCACCCGCAGTCAGTTTGTACAGCTACATAATGACAACTTTGAATTAGACTGATATAGTAGCAAATAATTTAGATCCTGGTCTGAATGAGCAGTTTGATCTGAGGTCTGCATTATTTGAGCAGTTTGATTTGGGTCTACATTATTTTCCGAGGTTTGTCTGTCTGAAATATTGGGTAAAAAGGGTAAAAGGGCAGGTGTCTTCGCATATTGCTTTTTCGCAATAAGCGATATATCACTATTTATAATTTATACATGATTGAAATCACTGAAACCCATTTTCTCTAGACGCCATTTCGAAACACAACATGTGCAAAAAGGCGAATTCTCAAAAACACGGACCTTCTTCATCAGTTCTCATTCACTATTTGCATACTAATTTAATTTCGAAATTAGTCTGGCATTATTGTCATTTGCTACAGGTTTCACTGTCAACGTTTCCTTTTACTTCTCTTCTGACAGTCAATGCCATGGACAAACAGTTTTTATTCTGATGCAACGGTGAATGACCGAAATCGTCGCTAGCATTAAACGATTGCGTACATTGGCCAACCCTTTACCCTATCAATATAGTGAACCCTCATTATACCGGCATTCGTTACAATGGCAGCCTAGTTATACCGGCAGTATGCATTGAAACAAAATAACCGTTAAGTCTTTGAAGCAATCACTGAATAAATAGGAGCAATGTCAATAAGACAGGCGATCGCTTAATGCAGAACACATAAAAGTGCAAAAGGCTCCCAAAGGGAGCGTTCCGCACTTCTTGTATTCTGCTTTAAGCGTTTGCCTGTTGGTACCCTGGTTCCGTTCATATTTAAAATTTAAACTCTTTATAACGGCAACCTCATTATACCAGCAAAATGTCTGGAAACTAACACATCCGTTGTAATGAGGGTTCACTGTACATCTTTATATGCCTCTGCGAACACAACAGACCAAGATCAGACGGCTCCTCGAGGATCAGTGTATGTTTGGTTTGCTTATGATATAATATAAATATGATTCTACAGTTTCTGTCATGACCAAACAATTCTGTGTTAATGTGTCATTATAACAAATAATCTAATTAATATGCATCATAGTATTGTTTCTTACATGAATATTCATGAATTAAAGGATCAATTATTGCGAAAAATTGTCGATAACCTTGTTCTTAACCCTTCACTTGCTATTCACATCAACATACCTACCTGTAAATAGTGAAGACCCAGATAAGACAGCTCCTGCAGGAGCTGTCTCATCAGGGTCTGCACTATTTACAAGTTGAGTGTGCAACCAGTGCACTCCACAGCAGTGATTGCATAGCGAAATTCTTGTACACAGTGAAGATATATGTAATTATACAACAGGGCATAGGTAAAGAAGGAGAAATGTGTTTTTAAATTCAGCAAGAGAAGGGTTAATGACCGCGCAGATTTACAGGTTTACAAACAGTAAACCAGATCAGATGGTGTCTGTAGCATCGGTCTGCTCTGTGTACGTAGATGGTACATATCGTATTCACTATTGGCATGACAGTGCATGCCTTTTTGTTCTGGGTACATGCTTATAAAGCGTTTTAGTTGAGTCTGAGTTCGTTCTCAAGCTTTTAATTGGTCAGATTTGAGTTCTTAATGTTTTGATTGGTCAGATTTGAGCCAAAGGCTCAAATCTGACCAATCAAAAACTTGAGAACGAACTCAGACTCAACTAAAAGTTTTATAAGCATGAACCCTGGTTTTATACCAAGAATTATTAATTTCCTCAATGGGCAGTGTCTTGTATGCGTATTTATCAGCTAAAATAATGGTCATGTTACGATTGTGATATTCGATGTGCAATACAATATGAAGAAGCCGTGACAGTATCTGTTTCGGCCAAACCCAAATGGAAATAAACTGAAAGTCAATATCAATATACAAAATCACATCGTTACGGTGTCAATTCAATCATGTTGACACATATATGTTTGCTCAACAGGTTTGTTACCTAAATATTTCCTTCAAAAACACCCATGGCTTTATCCCTTTATTTGATTAATTCTCAAGTGTGAACTAATGTCAGCATGAATAAGCAGATCCTGATCAGATGGTCCATACAGGAAAAGTCTGATCTGTGCATTCTTGCATGCAAAATCATTACAATCGAATCTGTTTGTGTGAATCATAGGGATCTTTACAAGCAGGAGGTTGCTTAATAAAAACTAATACAACTAATGCAGAAAGATCCAGCAGGAGCTCTCTGTATTATTTTCGACCTACATTAAGCTACCACCTGTCCTAAAGACCCCTTTTAGATGTACAACAAATCCAGTAAGTTGGGATTAAATTTTAGTGTGTATGTCAGTATTGTTTTGCTTTGTTGTTTATAATGAGCTTCCCAATCATTCAAAAATGCAAAACAGACACAAAAGCAGCAATTTCTAATTACATAGAAAATCTGCTAGATGTGAATAGCTAAAAGAAAGTAACAAAAGCAGTTCCAAGTATTTCGAGCTATAGACGAGCCTCTGGAGATAATAGTACTGATGCGTCCAAACTTGACAATCGCCAATGCAAATGCTGAAATTAGCCACCATAAACCGCCTAACTGTAAATGGATGTGTCTAATACAAAATCAGCCACGGTTTACGCGTAGCCTGTGGACTTGTATGTCTGTACATATGTTAGCCTGCAGACTTGTATGTATGTACTTATGTTAATCCTTGTCAGTTCTTATACTACAAAGTGTATTCACTACATCTGCAAATATGCAGTCAGAGAGTTTCATTGAGTTTCTCTACATCGTGCACGAATCCAGACTGTTTGCAAAGATAATTGTCAATTCGCTCAGAGCACTTTAAAGGTTTAATAGAATAAGCCGTTGTCAGTAGAATAGCTTTTTTATTAGATATTTGGTCGTGTGTGAAAGTAAGCATTCATTCAAAAGGATTAATGTTTCGATATATGTAATTTTGTGACTCAGCCATTTTATCCCCGACATCACTATTGTGATCATTCTGCTTTACAATCCTCATCACAGTCACAACACCATAGTATGTGTGTATGTGGGATAATCGTTTGCCTCAACGAAAACTACATTTTATGGTACAAACGTTATATTATATGCAGTAAAACACATCTAAATCGGACGTTAAATTTAGTATAAATATCGATCTTGGAAACATGTGGCAGCTTAATGCAGGATGAAAGTCATGCAGAAAGCTCCTTCACCCTGCATTAAGCAGCCACCTGCCTAAATATATCTAAATTCTTCTCTACCAGAATTCCGGTTTAGAGGGGGTTTACTGTATACATGTTACATTAGATTACTATTTCCATCGCGCCTATCTTTAATTATGACTTGTCAAGTCAAGTCAAAGTGAAATTAGAACTTGTGAGTATATGACTTTGTGTTTGCTAGTTGGGTACGTGATTGCGTGCGAATGTACTTGTATAATACCCCCGTCACACTAGGCCACGTTCCCACTACGTCCTCAAAAATATGCCAGAACGCAGTGCGAACGTGTACAACGTAGCGAGGACGCAGTAGACACGGCTTTGCGCGTGGTATGGTCTTCATGGACGTGAAGGACGTGGGTGAACTTTGAACATGTTCAAAACTTACGTGGCGAGGACGTGGTCAAATCAGGACGTGGTAAGAACTTGGTAAGGTCGTAGTAATGACGTAGCTAAAACCTAGTAAGAACCTCATTGACGCAATACACGCGTAGTGCAGACGTGGACGAGTGTGTGACGTTCGCATCACGTTGTCGCTAGGTTGTCACTACGTTCTTGCTACGTCCATCGGGTTCTTACTACGACCCTTCCACGCTAGTGTTGCGACAATGATACGTCCCTACTACGTTTCAAAAGACCGCATTAGGTTCTTAGTATGTTCTACCGGTGCTTATCACGTCTAAGGTACGTTTGCAGCAGGCTCTAGCCACGACCATGCCACGTTCTGGTGGTCGAGTATAAAAACTGGATTCATTTCCCTTTCACTTCCATTTCAATATAGAATGGACAACCAAGAACTTCTCCAGCATGTTGCTGTATTGGCTGGACAACAGGCTCTTCTCGATGGACAGGTCGCACTATTGCTTGTGAGAAGGAGAAGACGGAGAAGAAATAGAAGATATAAAATACTTTACTTTTGCTCAGAAGAAAGTCGCAGAATGAATGATCAGATCGAGCCGAATCGCAGAATTTTATATGCAGACATAGAACGCGGTGAGAACGTGATGAGCGCGTGGTAAGAACGCAGTGCTATCTTGGCGGTCGTAGTAGGGACCTAGTACGAGCGTAGTTATTAAGCCTCCGTCACACTTTGACCACGTCCATGAAGACCGCGCTGCGTCCTGAAAATGTCGTAGGACGTAGCGAGAAATTGTAAAAAATACATTTCTCAAGTTCCTGCTACGCTCATACCACGTTTGCGCTAGGTTCTTACTGCGTCCAACACGTTCCCACTATGTTCTTACTACGCGTGTATTCAGGCGGGTACCACATCCAACACGTTCTTGCTATGCTTTAGCGAGTGTGTGGACTTCATCTTTAGCTTGCTACGGGAGGATGACTGATTACATATGCAACCAGTTTGGAACCAGTTGAGACGTGCATTACCTCCGAATCTTATCAGGATCCAAACTGGTTGATAACTGACAACTGCGACAACTGAAGTCGATGACATTAAATACCAGCAATAAATTGCTCTGCAAGTTAAAGAAAAATGAACAGCCGATCGATATAGGGGAGATAAGACTGACTAAATTGTTACAACTAAAACGCGGGAGTTGTCTATCGTATTTACTTCGCACAGCCACAATTTCATTACAAAATCACGATTGTCAAACATTGGATCGAATGCTTAAACTGCATAAGGTCTCAGTCAGTGGTCCTTTCGATCCAGTGTTCACAGGGGCATACGATTGACTGTTCTTGAAACGTTTCAATTGGCTATGGCTTGCAGAAGCACATACAACAAAACCCTTCTAATACGACCACTTAATGAAAACAAGAGTGCCTTTATAAGCAAGTGGTTGCTTAATGTAGGACAAAAGTTAATACTTTTTTCCTGCATTAAGCTATCTAGCACCCAGATTTATACCTCTTTTAGGTGGTCGTATTAGCGGGATTTTGCTGTATTTTCAACCGTTCGTTACACGGAAGCAAAAATGTCTTGAGCATTCTTACGATGGTTCGGACTCTAAATCTGTTTGTTTCCTCTGATACAAGTCTTAACATATTAGGGATTCTTAATTGAGATGTAGGGAACGAATGAGAGAGTGAGATAGCAGGACACAAACACACTTCAATTTCCTTTACATCATTTTATTAAAATGTCATGATTTACATACGTTAAGAGTATAAGTCGTGTCTCACTAATAAGGCTACATACTATGTGAACATTGGAGTCTGAAAAAAACAACAGATGGCGATTGCTTAATCCTTTTCCCTTTTCACTATTAACCCTTCGCTTGCTGAATTTTAAAATACATTTCTCCTTCTTTACCCATGCCCTGTTGTATAATTACACATATCTTCACTGTATACAAGTATTTCGCTGTGTAATCACTGCTGTGGAGTGAACTGGTTGCACAATCAACTTGTAAATAGTGCAAGACCCTGATGAGACAGCTCCTGCAGGAGCTGTCTCATCTGGGTCTTCGCTATTTACAGGTAGGTATATTGACGTGAATAGCAAGCGAAGGGTTAATATAAAAAGTAATGACATCATGAATATTTATTAGCTGAATGTACATGTTGGAAAATGAGCATATGGATGTGTTTACCCTGGTAGAAACTGTGTGGCATCAGATCTATATAATACAAAAACAGTGCAGACCTTGACAAGACCTCTCCTCCAGGAATCGTCTGATCTGGATCTTCTCTGTTTGCATAACTTCGTTTAACCCTTTCCCTGTTCTGTGTTTATTACAAATTTGAATACCTACTGAATATTCATGGACAAAAAGGATATAATGAAACATGGAAGGACTGGAGCACTGTAGCCATTTTAGAAAGTAAAGACAGATCTTTGAAATTATATAGCAAACAGAGTAGACCCTGATCAGACGGCTCCTCTAGGAGCCGTCTGATCTGGGTCTACTCTGTTTGCAGATGCGTGAAAACACGTTTGTATTAGGGAAAGGATTAAATGAAGGAAATGGTTACTCCAGGGTAAACGTAATGCAGAAAGCTGCTATTATACCTTTCTGAGTGGTCGTATTGGCAACGATTAACTGTAACGTTTTGAAGGTTATACACAATTTCTGTTAAAGTGGGAGGAAAGTAAGGCATTGACAAATTTGTCCGGCTTTGTTGCCGCTGTTCCATTCCTAAAGATGCACTCCATGGTCATGCTACTGTATTCAAAGCTGCGACACCAATACTGAGAGACGCAACGGGTTTTGCAATCTTCAGGAGAAAATTGATAGAGCAAGGTCTCAACATAATATTCATCCAGCTTTTTATGTGCATAGACCTGGAATTCCGATCCGTAAACAGCACAGCCTGAATAAAAAAAATCGACTCAACATAAATATACTGCCTGTGTACTACATGTGTTTTACTGTGGAAATCAAGCTCAGAATCTGACAAATCAGATGCTTGAGAATGATCTCAGACTCAAGCAAAAAGCTTTATAACTTCGGAGTTCATGTTCTCCAATAAGAAGTATGATGTTCGACGAGTTTATTCTGTCGCTGCTAAATTTTGTCGTCTGCAAACGTGTCGTCTGTTATCTACAGTTTTCGCTTATTTCATAATCTTTTCTTTCAAAACCATAACGACAGTAACAAATATATTGGATCCTGATGAGACACCGAGTCACTTGGTTTCAAACTGTTTACAGCGATGCAAAATTGCTAACGAAGGAGTTAAACTCAACAATTGTCTTGATATAAACCACAGTAAAACCTCTCTATAACGACCTCTAAATTACATCAGGTATTTTGTGTTAAAGGCAGGTGGCTGCTTAAAGCCATGTGAAAGTAAAACGTTCTGTTTTACTTTCACCTTGCTTTAAGCAGTCACCTGCCCTAAATACCAACTAATTAACACAATTTAGTGGCCGTTATAGAGAAGTTTTACTGCATTTCCATATTCCTTTATATATTCCTAAATTAATCTCTTCATGTGTATTAACTTAATCTTTATCATGTAAATTATATAAGTGTATTCGTTGCCTTGACGAAAATTGTAGGACATGCTCTATAAAATGCCATAAGCACAGAGCAGACCCTGATCATCCTGTCCATGCAGGAGCGTTCTGATCTATTCTGTTTACAAAGACGAAATCAAGCGTATACAGCAGACCCTCTCTAATGCGACAACTTAATGAATAAACATAGATGTCTTTATAAGCAGGTGGTTGCTTAATACAGGGCAAAAGTAATGCAGAAAGCTCCTCCAGCAGCTTTCTGTATTACTTTTGTCCTGCATTAAGCTACCACCTGCTTCTAGCATCCAGAATTATACCTCTTTTAGGTGGTCGCATTAGCGGGGTTTTACTGTATATGAAAATCGTAAATGAATAAAACAATATTGAGAAAAGACCAAAAAAGAAGTTTAACACTGTACCAAAAATAAACACATTTTAACTCATTTGCAAACAGAACATACCAAAGTCAGACATGTTCTGTATAAACCGTCTGGTCAGGATCAGTTCTAATTAATTTATTGCATTGTAAGATCTTATTCTTCAATGTCTGCCAGTGTAAACAAAGCCTTTGTGTATACACCATTATTAAATATTTCATCTTATAAATATTCATGATGTTATTATGTCTTACATGAAAATTCGTATGATAAGGGTGTGTATTGTTTTTAACCCTTTACCCAATAGACTGTTTCTAGTTATGGAGACAGGTGGCCACTTAAAGCAGGTTGAAAGTAAAGCAGAATGCGCCTTAAGGCGCATTCTGCTTTACTTTCAGCCTGCTTTAAGCTACCAACTGCTAGGATATAGAAAATATTTCCTATGGTATTTGTTCATGACTATATAAAATTGAACTATTTTCTTCAGTGGAGGAATAAATTAAACACGCTAAAAGCCGCTTCTACCAGGTAAAGGGTTAACCTTTACTCCGTGATGGCGTACGCCTTTCTGCTCCTTTTCAAACACAGTAGACCTAGATCAGACGGCTGGTGTAGGATCCGCTTGATCAGAGTCTGCTCTGTTTGATTATGATATAATATAAACATGATTCCACAGTTTCTGCCTTGGCTAAATTCCTGTATCCAAAATATAATTGATATCCATGATGTTGTTGTTCTTGGCATTAATATTCATTGAATAAAGAGTTAAATAAGACATTTATATTATCCAAAACCGTGGCTTTGTAGCTCGATGAATACTCCCAAATCACCATCAGTTGAGAAGAAAGCAATGCAACTATGTAATAACTCTTTGATTTTACATTTTAAATTAAGAAGGGGTTTAACCCTTTCACTGCCAATGTCGAAAAATGCACCACGACAAATAGTGCAGTCCCAGATCAGACGCCGCTTTTTCAAGGCGGCGTCTGACGTCACTTTTTGTCCCAAACTTTATTTCTATAGCTGTGCTTTATTCCTTTGAAATTTGCATTCATTTATCTTATTTTCTTATTTTACCGAATGATTTCATAAAATTGGATTGCAGACGACAATTAGAAATTTGTCGCCGAAAGGTTTAAATGCTACCTACCAGTAGTGCAGCTGTTCGTGGTTGGATCATAAGGGTAGCCCGGTTTACACGTGCATGCATTCATGTAGCAGATTTGGTATTGCCCTGCTACACATTCGGTATCGCCAGTACACGGCTCTTCGTATTTCGCTGATGAAAACGATATTAAAGAATGTTAACAATAAATAGTTACCTTGTAGAATGGTGGCAAATGTTAGTAAGCTTGTCTATTGTATACATGGTGGCAAATCTTAGTGACCCTGTCTATTGTATACTAGTAGAATATCGGTACATATTAGTAACCTTGTCAATTGTATACGTGTAGAATATCGGTGAATATTAGTAACCTTGTCTATTGTATACATGTAGTAACCGTGTCTATTGTATACATGTAGGATGGCAGTAAATGGTAGTGACCTTGTCTATTGTATACATGAAGGATGGCAGTAAATAATGGTAACCTTGTCTATTGTATACATGTACATTGGCGGTAAATGTGAGTATCCTTTTCTATTATGTACATGTATAATATCGGTAAATGTTAGTAACATTGTATATTGTATACATGTAGGATGGCAGTCAATGTTGGTGACCTTGTCTATTGTATACATGTAGGATGGCAGTAAATGTTAGTAACATTGTCTATTGTATACATGTCGGATGGCAGTAAATGTTAGTGACCTTGTCTATTGTAAACATGTATGATGGCAGTAAATATTAGTATCCTTTTCTATTATGTACATGTATAATATCGGTAAATGTTAGTAACCTTGTCTATTGTATACATGTATGATGGCGGTAAATGTTAGTATCCTTGTCTATTGTATACATGTAGGATGGCGGTAAATGTAAGTAACATTGTCTATTGTAGACATGTAGGATGGCGGTAAATGTTAGTTACCTTGTATATTATATACAATCATGTAGGATGGCGGTAAATGTTAGTAACATTGTCTATTGTATACATGTAGGATGGCAGTAAATGTTAGTTACCTTGTATATTATATACATGTAGGATGGCGGTAAATGTTAGTAACATTGTCTATTGTAGACATGTAGGATGGCGGTAAATGTAAGTATTCTTCTCTATTATGTACATGTAGAATATCGGTAAATGTTACTAAACTTGTCTATTGTATACATGTAGGATTGCGGTAAATGTAAGTAACCTTGTCTATTGTATACATGTATGAGAGCGGTAAATGTAAGTAACCTTGTCTATTGTATACATGTGGAATGGCGGTAACTGTTAGTAACCTTGTATATTGTATATACCACAGTAGAAATTGCGATTCAGGACAATCGTCGATTCTCGTAGGACAGATTGCGATCGCAATCTCATCTAGGAAAGACTCTGATCCTGATACATTGTAAGGACAATTAACGATTCTACTAGTATAGATTCCAATCACAGTCTGTCCAAGGACAAACTGTAATTCTGCCATGAAAATTAACAATTTAATGGAAGAATTTAAATTATTAATTTTAGATATGACACTTTAACTCTTCTAGGAAAATGTACAATCTACTAGAAGAATTTATTATTAGTGTTATATATGACACTTTAACTCTACAAAGAAAATCTACAATTCTACTGGCAGAATATATTATTTTCAGATCACAAGTCTATATTCAAAACATGACAAACAACACATAATTGTGAAAGATTTAAAAAGAGGATTGGAGTTTGCCCTAGAAGAGATTGCGATCGCAATCTGCCCTAGGAGAATTGACGATTGTCCTGAATCGCAATTTCTACTGTGACATATACATGTAGAATGGCAGTAAATATTAGTAACCTTGTATAAAGTATACATGTAGAATGGCGGTAAATGTAAGTAACCTTGTATATTGTATACATGTAGAATGGCGGTAAATGTAAGTAACCTTGTATATTGTATTTATGTAGGATGGCGGTAAATGTAAGTAACTTTGTATATTGTTTACATGTAGGATGGCGGTAAATGTAAGTAACCTTGTCTATTGTATACATGCAGAATGGCGGTAAATGTAAGTAACTTTGTATATTGTATACATGCAGAATGGCGGTAAATATTAGTAACCTTGTCTACAGTCTATTTACGTAAAATGACCTTTTTCTTGGGTATCAAATATCTTTGATCGAAACGAATCTTTATTTATAAACGCTTTTGACTAATAAAAACTTCTCAACGTTTTTAATATTGAAAGGATTACCAGTGCACAGTACAGTAGAATCTGCCCTATGCGTCCATTCATTAATTAAACATAGCAGTCTTAAAAAAAGCAGATTGTTTATTAATGCAGGACAAAAATAGAATATTTCTGTATTACTTTTGAGCTGCATTAAGCTACCACCTGCCGTACAGACCCATAATTTGACCTCTTTTTGATGGCCGTTTAAGGTATTTATACATATTACAATATAATAAAGTATAATGCATAGACATTGTATAGACAATACATATTACTACCAGCTTAACCCTAAAACCACTAACAGCGACCGGACTCGCATTTCAAATAGTTTGGATCCATATGACACACCGACTAACTCCGTGTCTCATCAGGATGTACGCTGTTTAACACTCGGCCAGTAGCCACAACGACCCGACTCGGTGTCTCATCAAGATGTTGGCTGTTTGACACTCGGTCAATAGTCACAGCGACCTGACTCGGTGTCTCATCAGGATGTACGCTGTTTGACACTCGGCCAGTAGCCACAGCAACCTGACACGGTGTCTCATCTGGATGTACGCTGTTTGACACTCGGTCAGTAGCCACAGTGACCTGACTCGGTGTCTCATCAGGATGTACGCTGTTTGGCACTCGGTCAATAGCCACAGGGACCTGACTCGATGTTTCATCAGGATGTAGGCTGTTTGACACTCGGTCAATAGCCACAGCGACCTGACTCGGTCTCTCATCAGGATGTACGCTGTTTGACACTCGGCCAGTAGCCACAGCAACCTGACACGGTGTCTCATCAGGGTGTACGCTGTTTGACACTCGGTCAGTAGCCACAGTGACCTGACTCGGTGTCTCATCAGGATGTACGCTGTTTGGCACTCGGTCAATAGCCACAGGGACCTGACTCGATGTTTCATCAGGATGTAGGCTGTTTGACACTCGGTCAATAGCCACAGCGACCTGACTCGGTGTCTCATCAGGATGTACGCTGTTTGATACTCGGTCAATAGCCACAGGGACCTGACTCGGTGTCTCATCAGGATGTACGCTGTTTGACACTCGGTCAATTGCCACAGCGACCTGACTCGATGTCTCATCAGGATGTTGGCTGTTTGACACTCGGTCAATAGCCACAGCGACCTGACTCTGTGTCTCATCAGGATATACGCTGTTTGACACTCGATCAATAGCTTCTCAAGCGCTTGATCGAATCGGTGGAAGTCAAAATTGCACAGAATTCAGATACCCTGTACGGTCACAGTTTATAGTATATAACATACCCTGTACGGTCACAGTTTATAGTATATAACATACTCTGTACAGTCACGGTTTATAGTATATAACGTACTCTGTACGGTCACGGTTTATAGTATATAACATACTCTGTACGGTCACGGTTTACAATGTATAACATACCCTGTCCGGTCACAGTTTATAGTACGTAACATACCCTGTACGGTCACAGTTTATAGTACGTAACATACCCTGTCCGGTCAAAGTTTATAATATATAACATATCCTGTCCGGTCACAGTTTACGATGTATAACATAACTTGTCCGATCACAGTTTACATCATATAACATACCCAATCCGGTCACAGTTTATATTATATAACATATCATGTCCGGTCACAGATTATTGTATATAGCATAACCTGTCCAGTCACAGTTTATTTTAAATAGCATGCCCTGTCCGGTCACAGTTTATATCATATAGCATAACCTGTCCGGTCACAGTTTATATTATATAACATATCATGTCCTGTCACAGTTTATAGTGTATAACAAACTGTGCTCGATCACAGTTCATAGTATATAACAAACACTGACCGGTCACAGTTTATATTATATAACGTATCATGTCCGGCCACAGTTTATAGTGTATAACAAAACCTGTCCGGTCACTTAACCCTTTCCCCAATAAACAATAATGCGTGTATTTGTCATTCCATGGATATTCATTTACTTTTTATAATTCAAATATATCAAGGGATTCTTGCCTTGACAAAAACTGTAGTACCCGATATATTTAATTCCATAAGCAAGCAGAGCAGATCCTGTCCAGACGGCTCCAGCTTCTATTTGCAAAGGCGTAAAAACGTTTATATGAGGGAAAGGGTATCATAACAAATGTTTGAAACTTCCATCATGAAACTCCTACTCATACATACGTGGCTTCCAAAAACATTCGGTTCCTGGAGAGGAGGGCAGGTCTGTGTGGTAATGATAATCTCTGGAGCATCCATGGCAAATATTCAAGTCCCCGTTGAAAAACATACTCCGGCATGACGACAACTCGGAACACAACGCCAAATTCTTCATCAGACTGCTGGTATTTCCTTCAGTAAAGACCGTCTCTTCAGAAGGGCATGTTATGCCAGCTTGACACCGTCTAAAATATGTATTTTTAGACCCATGTACTACACAAATGCAACAAATTACCAGCAGTGAAGTTATCATTGTTTTTCGTCAGGACCTCGCTGTCTGGTGTACCGTAATAACGATGTACCACTCATCCCGGGTATATATATATACCATGAACTTGTCCCTATAGACTGTTTCGTCATCAACACTTATCCCGCTAACGACCACTCGAATGACGGTTGTGGACAGTTTAGATTCAGCTGACACACTCAGTAAAGTCGCGTCATACCAGGGTCTAAGTTTTTTGTTGTTTAAAAGTAATGGTAAATATTGTTCATGTTCAAAGTAAACTCAGCTTTTTTCTCATCCGTTTCTTTTGCTGAATTTTGAAATACATTTCTCCTTCTTTACCCATGTCCTGTTGTATAAGTACGTAATCTTCACAGTCTACAAATAGTTTTCTGCGCAACCACTGTTGTTTAGTGCACTGGTTGCACAATCAACCTGTAAATAGTGCAGACCCTGACGAGACAGCTCCTACAGGAGCTGTCTCACCAGGGTCTTCTCTATTTGCAGTGAGGTGTATTGACGTGAACAGCAAGTGAAGGGTCTAGATTCAAGACACTCTCAAAGGACGTTTAACCCATTCAGAGAGAAGAAATCTTATCATTGTGTATTGGTAGCGTCCATACCGTATGAATGGGTCAAACGCGGGAGAGGTATTTGAATGACAAACAGTTCTCCTCTATGCATCCTCTGATCTACACTGTATGCACGTTTCCCACATTTACATAATTATCCCTTTCGGCGCCAATTTTCTAATTGTCGTCTGCAATCCAAGTTTGTTAAATCATTCAGTGAAAAAAAGGAAATGAGGTAAATAAATGCAAATTTCAAAGAAATAAAGCACATGATATATATAGAAATAGAGATTGAGACAAATAGTGAAGTCCCTGATCAGACACCGCCTTGTCGTGGTGCATTAATGCGACTGCGGCGGTGAAAGGGTTAATGAGTAGTAAATTAGAATGTGTGGTTTATAGTCCATGAAATGTTGTGAGAAATGTTCTACTTTCTGTAGAGGTAGTAATTACGTTAAGTCCAATTCATATAAGTGTTAGAGTTCTGACAAACTATTGATCGAATTGTCAACCAGTTTGGATGAGTGACTGTCTTATCAGGATCCAGTCTAATTATAAGCGATACACATGACACGGCTTAATACTAGTGTGATGAAATGTAAGTGATGCATATTAAGCGACTGACAGTCAGTAGGCTACGTTCTGCGAAGTGAAGATGGGGAATACATGTATGTGTTTCCTAATCATCAGCTATTACCACGTTGTGCCTTCTGATGTTAATTGATGTTAGTTTCGTATTAATTGATATATGTTTCATTTATTTCAAATGGTGATGTATATTATGAAGGGTGATAAGTGTTTGCGTAACATATGGGTTTAAAAGGCCCATTAACCCTTGAAGCTATTAGTACTCCTATCAGAAATAATGACTGCGTAAATATTAATTAGATGGTTCAATTTGACGGCGCGTGAACACATGCAGTTTTTGTCACGACAGACATATAGGTAGATAGATGCTTTAGTTCCTTATCATGTATACATCAACAATGCAAACATACAGCCACATGATCAAAGAAAAACAATGACGATTAAACAACAACAACAAACAAACACATTTGATTCCAGTACAAGATTCCGTAATATACCGCCATGTTTTGACTGGGTCCATGCTTATAAAACATTTTAGTCGAGTCTGAGTTCGTTTTCAAGCGTTTGATTGGTCAGATTTGAGTTCTCAAGCTTTTGATTGGTCAGATTTGAGCCAGATGCTCAAATCTGACCAATGAAAAACTTGAGAACGAACTCAGACTCATCTAAAAGTTTTATAAGCATGGACCCTGGTTATGGTCTTTAGGAGTAGGGGTAGATTGGGTGACGATGGTAGATGGACTGATATTGCAGTAGAACTCGAAACTGTACATCATTGTGTCATCTGTCGAAAGGCAGTGCGTCACTTAGGGATCACTTGTCCGTCATCTGTCTGTCTGTCCGCGCTAACGCTTCCTGTTTATGGGACTAGATAATTACATGAGAACAAAAGATCTTTTGTTCTCATCGGTTTGATGAGGCGTTTTTCAGTTTATGTGGCTATTTCGAACAAAAAAATAGCCACATACACTCAATCCGTTAGAACGTCCGTCTGTCCGTCCGTCCCCCGTCCCTCTGTATATATGTATGTATGTCCATCACACTTTCTTTGTTTTGGCCGTCATTTCTAATCTAATCATTATAGAGCTTTCCCATTTTACATGTGGCTTCCTCTCAATGAGGACCATTGATGTAATTAAGGTTCGTCACTATACATGCCATATCTTTTTGAATTATTTCCCTTTGTTCTGAGTTTCGCACTACAGCGGATTAACAGTTTTTGTGTCACCTGCCAGCAATAATAAAAATCATCGCCGAAATCAAAAACATCGTTAACCTTTTTATGCATGTGTAGAATGATGGTCTACTTTAAAATCATGCATGAAACTTTTTGACGATGTGGTAAAAATTAAGCTATTTAACAGATATTTGATTTTTTTTAAAATTCTGATCAGAGTGAAAACACAAACTTGAAGCATGGGTGTATACGGTGAGCTTGGGAGATATCCTCTTTACACTGGTCAGAGTGAAAACACAAACTTGTAGCATGGGTGTATACGGTGAGCTTGGGAGATATCCTCTATACACTGGTCAGAGTGAAAACACAAACTTGTAGCATGGGTGTATACGGTGAGCTTGGGAGATATCCTCTATACACTGGTCAGAGTGAAAACACAAACTTGTAGCATGGGTGTATACGGTGAGCTTGGGAGATATCCTCTTTACACTGGTCAGAGTGAAAACACAAACTTGTAGCATGGGTGTATAGGTGAGATTGGGAGATATCCTCTTTACACTGGTCAGAGTGAAAACACAAACTTGTAGCATGGGTGTATACGGTGAGCTTGGGAGATATCCTCTTTACACTGGTCAGAGTGAAAACACAAACTTGTAGCATGGGTGTATACGGTGAGATTGGGAGATATCCTCTATACACTGGTCAGAGTGAAAACACAAACTTGTAGCATGGGTGTATACGGTGAGCTTGGGAGATATCCTCTATACACTGGTCAGAGTGAAAACACAAACTTGTAGCATGGGTGTATACGGTGAGCTTGGGAGATATCCTCTTTACACTGGTCAGAGTGAAAACACAAACTTGTAGCATGCGTGTATACGGTGAGATTGGGAGATATGCTTTATATTCTGGTCAGAGTGAAAACACAAACTTGTAGCATGGGTGTATACGGTGAGCTTCTTTATTTATTCATGACTTTCATAAAGACACTATTAATCAGAGCCGAAATCTAACAAAAAAGTGCATTTTCTGTTAAACGAATCAAAGAAGTACTGCTTGCTATTCACGTCAATATACCTACCTGTAAATAGTGAAGACCCAGATGAGACAGCTCCTGCAGGAGCTGTCTCATCAGGGTCTGCACTATTTACAAGTTGATTGTGCAACCAGTGCTCTCAACTGCAGTGATTTCACGAAATACTTGTACACAGTGAAGATATATGTAATTATACAACAGGGCATGGGTAAAGAAGGAGAAAAGTATTTTAAAATTCAGCAAGCGAAGGGTTAATGCTTTGCTTCATGGATACCCATATAGGAATTTATTACTTCACGAATATCCATATATATTAGGAATGTATTACTTCGTGAATATTCATTTAGGAATTTATTACTTCACGAATATCCATATATATTAGGAATGTATTACTTCGTGAATATTCATATAGGAATTTATTACTTCACGACTATCCATATATATTAGGAATGTATTACTTCGTGAATATTCATATAGGAATTCATTACTTCACGAAAATCCACCAGGTGAAAATATTATTACCTCTGGAATGAACAGATTTGTTTTTTCATTTCCGTCGAAGACAAATTAGATTCAGGTCAATCACATTATTAAAAGTGCTGTCCGATCCTGGTCTAGTCCATGTGCAAATGCTTAATTCTTTGAAAAATGAGACGCACATGCAATGCTAGGTTTAAACAGTGTAGGCACCGACGAGGATGGTCCATACAGGTGTCCTATCAAGGTCTGCACTAGTTGTCATTCAAAACCCACTTGACAGTTTAACCCCTTCCCTCATATTGACGACTTTTGACGACTCTGAAGAAGACACTTTGTGAAACCATTGTGAAAAATAGAGCATTAAATTTTGCTCCTATAGGAGCAAATGCTCTATTTATCATAATGGTTTCAAACTACATAATTCTAAAAATCTCCTTTTCACTAGTTAATGCTCCTTTCCGGTAGATTTATTCAAATAGGTTGTATCTAAAAATAGCCTCTGAGGGAATGGGTTAAACATTCCATACTGAATAGACTGTTCAGTGTTAGAATGGTTAATGCTTTATTTCCACGACTATGCATGCAAGACATAATGACATCATGAATATTAATTCACTATATAATGACACTATGAGCAAAATAATATTTTATCGTGACAGAAACTGTAGATCTATTTTATATCAAAAGCGAACAGAGGAAATCATTGTCAGACGGTTCCTATAGGAGATGTCTGATCTGGATCTGTTTTGTTTGCACATGCCTATGTAGAAAAGCGTAAACATATGGAGTAGAGGATAAAGCATATAGGAATTTCTATTACATGATTAAATGTATGCATCATGTCGCTAGTCCTACTAACAGACCACAGTTGGAACCATTCAGTCTATAGACGGAAGATAAAATAGCGTGGATACTGAGGAATGGTTTATTCATTCGAGGTTTCATTAGGGCCAAATAGACTGACTGCAAATGGCTGGCTGTGGTCGGCAGGATAATGGCAGGATAATTGTTTCCTTGATTTTCGTCAACAACAAACCAAATTGTTGGTACTATAGTTCGATTTTGACCCGTGAGCTCTGACCTTTAGGACCAGTCCACCCGTAGAGGTAAAACGCGTCACAAACCATGTATTTGTTCCGGAGTTACCTGTGGTAATACAGACAAGTAAAAAGCATATACAGTAAAACCTCTCTATAACAGTCACTAAATTGTGTTAACTAGTTGGTATTTAGGGCAGGTGGTTGCTTAAAGCAAAGTGAACGTAAAACAGAACGCTCCTATAGGAGCGTTCTGTTTTACTTTCACCTTGCTTTAAGCAGACATCTGCCTTTCACACAAAATACTTGATGTAATTTAGTGGCCGTTATAGAGAGGTTTTACTGTGTATATACTAATACTGCACGATTACTACGAGCTTCTTGTGACAACCATGTCCACTTACCCGTAAATTAGATTGGTTGCAACTTCTATAAATAGAAAAGTGCAGTCACTGCTCAGCACTCGAAATCGAACTATATTTAGATTTACTGATAACCTTATCTGTCGAAAATATGTACATAGGATTATATCTAGAAGCAACCATCCGTTATAAAAAGGACCGAGTGACTGGTAATGAATCATTCATGATGTAGAAAATTATATCCGTTTTTCAATCTCCGTGTTTTCTATGAAAGGTCTCCTGAGACTTCGGGTTGGTTTTTCTTAATTTCATATTCATTTGATCTTCAAATGCAATTATACTAATTTAGATAAAAGCAGCGTTAACTGATAATCTATTTTAACCCTTCGCTGGCTGAATTTTAAAATACATTTCTTCTTCTTTACCCATGCTCTGTTGTATAATTACATATGTCTTCACTGTGTACAAGTATTTCGCTGTACAATCACTGCTGTGGAGTGCACTGGTTGCACAATCAACTTGTAAATAGTGCAGACCCGGGTGAGACAGCTCCTGTAAGAGCTGTCTCATCTGGGTCTTCACTATTTACAGGTAGGTATATTGCCGTGAATAGTAAGCGAATGGTTAAGTGATACTTTATTTTAAAACTGTTTTGAAAAGTTTCTGATGCATATATAATATAAGTAAATCCCCGCTAATGCGACCACCTAAATAGGTATAATTCTGGGTGCTATATGCAGGTTGTACCTTAATGCAGGACAAAAGTAATACAGAAAGCTCCTAGAGGAGCTTTCTGCATTACTTTTGTCCTGCATTTAATCTACCATCTTCTGATAAAGGACACCAATGCTTATTCATTAAGTGGTCGCATTAGCGGGGTTTTACTGTATAGTACAATCTCACTAATACAACTCAACAGAATCCCATGGTCGCATCACCGAAATTACATACACTTGGTATAAATATTTCCGATTCATCATCAGAAAATGGTTTACATGAGATGTTTACGTTTTGTGGCGATACCAACCATATAGAATTATGAATTCAATATTTTCAATTTTGAAACAGAATGAAATATTCGTCTAAACATGTCGCTGAATCCTTATTATTATCACATGATTTGCGGTGTGGGAGTGCCGAAACAGAGTCACGTAAACCTCGAAAGGAAATGCACTAGAGCATTTTAATTACAATATGTTGGATTGAATCCAGCTGAAACTTTAAGAGACTACGCGGAACCAATGTATTACGTCATTTAATCGTTAGCCAATCGTAGCGCTGTATGACCAATACACACCATGCGTGTCGTCTGTTGATTGCTATGCTGTAAATAATGACCGAAACAGCCTGTCAGCTATATAGCATGTTTCTCATTCTATGGCACTTTATAAGGGACATGTGGTATTTAAACGAATCTTCCATCCGTGTTCATTATCAAATGTTCTTTTTATGAAACTCGTTTACTATAAAGTTAAGCTCGTGCCATATTATTAAACTTGTTTCATATAACCAATTTGTTATGAAAACTCACGTGAGACCCTCTATATATAAAATAGCTTGTACAACAGGTACGGATTCAGAATTTCAGTTTCAAGGAGGGGCGTATATTTTTAAAAGTTGGGGGACATCACAAGTGTCTTTGTAATGTATGTTGAAAAGACTAATTTAGTCGAACAGTACTAATATATCGAACAACGATATATTTACATTACATTCTTTAAACATTATGAGCAATAACATTAATGTGTCGTGTTATTAAACAGTAAAAAGATGGGGTTTATCTGTGTGTTTTTTCTTTTCAAACGTTTTTCTACATCTATAGAGGATCTGTATGAAAGATCAGAGGTAAAATTTATCTTTTTACACGAAGAACGTCTTGACAGGCATTCGTCTTGACTGGCATTTGCACGCGGTTTGGGTCTAGATGAGGCGGCGCGTAACTCGGAGTCTCATCAGAATACAAACTTGTTTGCGACTCGATCAGTAGTTTCTTAAGCACTTAAGTCAATTCGACAATGTTTTAAATATGACTGCTCTAAAAGTTTCTGAAAAAATGTTAGCCACTTCGGTATTAAAATGTCGTGCTTTCATGGTTTCTTGACATCAACTTCCTCAGAATAGGATTTCGATTTTTCATAAATTTACGATTTCACTATTTCAGTGTTACGACTTCAGAGGCGATGTCTGGCAATAGAGCCTACTCGGGGTGTCCCTGACCCTGTAGTATGTAGCCACAGCGTGTCGTATAACCGTATTGGCAGTCTGTGTTCGCTAACCTTGGCCAGTCTAGAAGAAAAACAAGTCTAAATGATTCTAAACCCGGGTACATGAAACTCTTAAGCCATGCCTGGCAACTCAACAAAGAGGACGACACTGTGGTGAAACACCTACGAACCAAGGTTATTGTAGATGAAACCAGATGAAAAGGATGAGACCAGTACTGCGCACGTTGCACTCCACCTAAAGTTCATTTGCGCAATGATGAAGGACAAGTCTATGTTCAACACCACACGACTCCTCAACTCCTGTAACGACAAGGAGGGGCAAAACGGTATGTGAAAGATGTCACTTGAAGTCGCAGTCCCGATGCTACATGCAGGCAATCCATAATATTGGTCGTTTGGTGCTGACCTGCAGGCGACAGCGTCATAGGACAGAACCGAAAATTGGCAAACAGCCTTCTCCAGGGATAGCACTGCTTGTGTCAAAAGGAGAGAGGGGCCTGTAAATATGATCAAAAGGAGAAGGGTCTATAGATATGACCTAATCAAAGCAAGTTTCCTGTAACCTAGTTGGTCAACCGCAAGTAACAGGCAACATCTACGTTCGCATATTAGAATGTCCGAACCATGTTTGATCAAATGACATCAATCATCCACAACGTCGATCTGCCCTCAATGCACGCAAACTGGCAAGGCTGAACATCGCCATGCTGCCAGAGTAAGGCAATCTCTAAGAAAACAGCACTTAAGACACTCTGGACAGGCAAGCTAAAAATAGAGAGACGACTCTCAAGTGTTAGCTTTATGCTTAGGGACTTCATTGGTAATATTCTGAAAATGGGTGATCCTTCGAAAGCAAAAGTAGAAATACAAAGAGAAAATTGCAGACTCGGTTTTATTGAGTCTGTTCATGAGTAGTGATTAAAAGTGCAACACTACTCACATCCCCTAGCACCGGCTTAAGCAGTATTCAATTTTCAAAACTAATAACATCAAAACTAATCATCCCGAAAGACCAGAAAAGATAACAACACTGAGAATGAAGTACGGGTAGACTTTTTATGGCCGCCACACAAACACTAAAAATCTGCTGTTGTGAAGTACATATATTCTGAAAATGGGTGATCCTTCGAAAGAAAAAATAGAAATGCAAATAGAAAATTGCAGATTCGGTTTTATTGAGTCTATGTTTTGTAACCTATCAACGTGTAAGTCAGACTGGATAATAATCTCATTGCAACTCCCACTTAGAACCAAACAGTATGTCACGCTCGTCGTTGTATATCGAGGGCTTGGTGCAAAACTATTGTAACTCCTTCACAAAGTGAAAGAGTTACAATAGTTTTGCACCAAGCCCTCGATATGCTCCGACATTACAAGCAGAGCACACTTCAAAGTTTAGGCTCTACTTTCATCTCCGTGGAACTTTTCCAAGCACTCCTACAAATGACAAGATTATCATTCTTGATGATTATGAACAATACCTAGGTCGGCCAAGATTTGGAATCTCAGAAGGGAGTATTTAGGAAACATTGTGTTGGAAACTGAAAAAGATAACGGGTAAATTCTTCTGGAGTTCTCTGCAGAGCAACAACTTACCATCACAAACACCAACTAACCCTCACGGTGCCAAATTTCTAATTGTCGTCTTCAAACCAACATTTGTTAAATCATTTGGTAAAATAAGTAAATGAGATAAATAAATGCAATTTTCAAAGGAATAACGCATAGACATAGAAATACAGATTCAGACATACAGTAAAATTCCTGATCGGACACCGCCTTCAAAAGGCGGCGTCTGATCTGGGACTGCACTATTTGTCGTGGTGCATTTATGCGGAATTCGCGGTGAAAGGGTTAACGGCAGAAATCAGTCTTAAGTTAACCTGAATGCATCACTACCCTAAACGTTGGCACATCATCGATTACATCGTAATAGGCCAGCGGAATCTGAAAGACGTCCACGACTCCAGAGGGATGCCCAGTGCAGAATGTGCACGACACTGATCAACGCCTCGTAAATAAAATCGAATAGAAATCAGATAGGTATTGTGGAATTTGACACACGAAAGTGCACAGCGACACCAAAAGCATAAACGCACTGCGCATTCATACATACACAAATTACCATCATAGAACTTTTGCCCGTTCTACACTAACACCATAGCATTAGCATTGTCGTAAAACCAAATCTACACGAAACTACAGGGAAATCCCGATATCTCGAACCCCGGAAACTCGTTCACTACCCTTAATTCTAATTCTGTGGTCCCAACTACTTCCTTTATTAGTCTATATGTTCGACCTCGAGATAACTGGAACATTCGAAAGTCGAACTCTCGAGCTCATGCCCTGGTCCACTGGTTAAAAGACAGTGCAAAATACCTTTGATAAATCGAACAGCTGTTTTACCTGTCTGGACCAGCGTCGAACCAGCGTCCAACCGGAAATTCACACCTATCAGCGAAAATCTCGACACGCTTTCGTGATTGTTAGACATTGGGTGAGTGTGTGATGCTTTATCAAGGTGTTAATTATTAACCTTTTGTGTCTGTGACGGTTGTTTCGAGCTGATATTGCCTGTCATATCTTAGGGCTATATAACGCGATCGGAATAGTCAAACTGCATCATTCACAATGGCAAATGACACAGATCTTCAAACTGAGCAACTTAGCAAAGGACCCGGCAACGGGGGGATAACCAAGTCGGTTATAAATGAAGTAGGAAATACTGAACATTGGTGAAGGACCCGCCAACGGGGGGTGGGGGGTAACCAAGTCAGCGACTGGTAAACAGGGCGTATAGTAAAGAGGAAGACAGAGCATAAGACAATAGAGTACGAGGCTGTTTTAGAAATTGAGAAGGGGCAAAACTCAGTCAGAGATAGCGAAGATGTTGGGTGTTCCAAAAACATTGTCTTCGGTTGGGTTCAAGAAAGCTGATGATATCAAGGAAGCCTTTACAATGTTTGGCCCTTAAAGTCGAAACATTCGCTCAGGAAAACATAAAGATATCGAGCCTGCAGTCCTGTATTGGTTTAGGCAAGCACGAGACAGTGACACCCCTGTGTCAGGGCTAGTTCTTCTGCAGCCAGCTGGTCGCTTTGCAGATCAGTTTGGAATACTAGTTGGCTGAACGTCAAAGAACGTCACGGAATGTCATTCAAGGCTGTGTCGGGTGCAGCCAAGTCTGTTGATGTCAATTCAGACCAACTAGGTGTCTGGGAAGTGAAGCTGAGATCCATTCTCAAAAGTTATCATCCACGTGACATTTATAATGACGACGAGACCGGCCTGTTCTATCAGTTTACGCCATACAAGACACTCGAATTCAAAAACGCAGACTCTCATGGTGGAAAACAAGCAAAGAGAGAGAGTGGCAGTTCTTGTCTGTGTGAACATGTCAGGGGACGATTAGGTCCTGTTCTAAGTCATCGGAAAATTTGCTAAGCCTCGGTGTTTCAAGAATGTACAGAGTCTGCCGACAGAGTACACTTTCAATAAGAAGGCATGGATGACAGGATAACTTTGCATAAACTGGCTGGTGAAATTAGACAGAGTCGACGTGTGGCGATAATAATTGATAACTGTCCTACTCAACCGAAGGTGAAAGGTCTGAAAGCCATAGATCTCATCTTTCTGTCGCCAAATACAACTTGCCACACCTAGATATGTGACCAAGAGATCATCAAGAACCTGAAAGTGCACCGCAGGCAACAGTCATATTGAATGGCTTGAAGTAATAAAGAAAGGCGCAGATGCAAATTTTAGTTAGCGTACTTGCCGCACTTAGATTTCTGAGCCAGTCCTGGTCAACGGTGACACAGAGAACAATGGCAAACTGCTTCAAGCATGTAGACTTTGATGAGGAGAGCATTACTGAGACTCCCTCAGACTCCGCTGACGATGACGACAGCTTACCTCTAGCTCGGTAGGTCCGATTAGCCAGAGCCACAGCCGATGTTCAGAGGCTGAACGAGGTTGATCTTGATATCCCTGTGTGTCTCAAAGTCCTCTATAGTCGAGGACATGCTAGAGTCTAGAAATCATGATGGCCTACTTTATGACGACGATGAACCACCTCCGATGCCGCTACCAGCTCTGTGAGACGCCCAAGATGCCTGTGACACCATGCGCTGCTTCATAGAGACACAATTAGACGCCGATCATCAAGTCAACCTAGTGTGTTCCTTGCAGAAATGTCTTCTGTGAGTGAATTTGGAAAAGATAAGTGCTGTGTAGAAACCATGAAGGACTTTTTCAAGAGACTGTGTGATCAGTTGTGCTTATTTCCCATGGATTACTAGGGTTATGTGACAGTAGTGTTATTCTCGGTGACTTATTAGCGTATCGAAACCCACAAAAAGGCTTAAGTATATTTGAACGTCATGTGCACTACAACCATGTAGTATGTTGATGGCAAACATAACATAACGATCTTGTAATTTGGAGACAATATATTGTTTTGTCATTTGAATCTAAATTGTTGTATTCAATAGCATGATGTTAACCGATAGATTTACAGTGCAGAATATGCCATTACGTTCTATAAATTGTGCTACCTTAATGTGCTACACGCAGGCTTATAAACGTGTGTATTGTCTGCCATTATCACTGTATCGATTTTATATCTTGTCAAAAACAGTATAGGGTAGACAGATTCAGTCACTGTCTTTGAACAGCTGTGTCGGATATGTGTCTATACTGTTTTCTCTCGAATTTAGGATTTCGCATTTAGGATTAGATTATTCTTGTTAACCTATAGCTTGAATTTTGGAAATATGAAAAATTCTGTAAAATTAATTCGCTTTGCAGGCTAAAGGTTAAACTCTCTGTGTATTCATATTGAATTATGCACATGTTATTGGTTGCATCATTACCATTTTTCACATGTATTGTTTCCTTTCCAAAGCATATTCTAGAAATTGAGGCAAATATGACCCTTGGATGTTTTGAACCACACTTTATTCGAACCAAAGTGTATGAACCCAGATGTGTTAGAGAGATCAGGATTTCACTGTAAATGAAAACAAAAGACAAGATGTGACACAACGTATACAACAAGACCGTGCCAAGGCGGTATCTCTCTTTGTCACCCTTACTTTTGTTTGTCTTGTGTCTTGTGTCTTTCGTTTGTCTTGTGTCTTTGTGCTTGTGTTTTGCTCATTTTCGTCTAAGGTGCTTGTGTATTTGTTGGTGTTTTCTGTGTTCGTCTCGTGTGTTTGCGTGTGTTTGGTTTTGTGTGTGTGTGTGTGACATGCTGTCTATCGATGTGTTGGTGGTGATTGCGTCTTGTATGTGACTTTCTACTGTTTGTGTGTGTATGAGTATAAATTGCTATATCAATTGCTTTCTGTAGGTGTTTTGGTGATGGTGGCGTTTTGTGTGTGGCTTTCCTGCTTAACTTTACTACTTTTTCATATGTGACTTACGCAAGAGTATGATAAGACATAACGTCACAAAACGACTTATTTTTACTGAACAGTTTGTTAGGGCAGATCAACCTTTATAAAATCAAAAGCGCAGAAAAGACATAGAATGTCCAGACCTGGAATGAATGTGTTACGAACTCACCATGAATAAACGTAAGTGTGGTATTCTAGCTATCCATAAACCACCAACTATCAATAACTATACTTTCGAAACAGAAATGACTCATTGTCCAGACAAAACGTATATCAACTATGAAAATCTAATATACATTGGAGATATGAACTATGATCTACTGAAAAGGGATACGTGGAAGACCTTAGTAAATAAATGTGTGTGACAACTTTAATTTGGAAAACATTTTCAAATATCCCACATGTCACATTAACATGACACACCAACATTAGATATAATGATGACAAAAATACATGTATGAGTCATGCATCACGTACAAAACAAAGTCACCCGAACAGCAACATTGCAAACAAATTGTTATGCAAAACATTGAATTGTAAGTATGGCATCAGTGACTGCCATAATTGAATCGCAACATTACTGTGGGAACAGTGCCAAATGGTACCAAAAACAAAACAAATGCCAAACATTAGTTCTAAAGCGGTATAAATCGATTTTGAGTGCTGAACCGTGACTTCACTTTTCTATTTATAGAAGTTGCAACCATTCTAATTTATTGGTAACTGGGTTATCGATTTAATATCAACATAGAAGGCACACTATCCTTATTATACCGGAACAAATACATGGTTTGAGACGCGTTTTACGTCTAAAGGATTGACTCGTCCTAAAGATCACAGCTCACGGGTCAAAACCGATCTATACTTCCATCTTCCCCCTATTGTTTGTTTGTTTTGTCTTGGTGTGTCTCGGTATTTTTTGATAGTTATGTACATTTGCTGTGTTTTCTTGGTGTGGTGTTGTTTGTTTTGTATGTGGTGTTTCCTGCATGACTCATATTTGTACTTTTAGAAGCTTCAAATAATGATAATAAATATAAGGATAGTGCTCCTTTATATGATGCACATTTTGATGATATTGGTTACATGCACTGACTGGGTGCATAAATACATGCTTAAAGATTTAATAAACAAACATGTCCAAACAAACGGAAAGGAACTCTGGCTTCACTAATATTGGAGTTATTGCCCTTTGTAAAAAATCACATTTTTTGGTCAGGATGATAACTCCTATATGGCACATTCCATTGGAGTGAAACTTCATACATGGAAAAATCATGATAACTGAAAGTGTCATGCATAAGGGCCTTAACTCTGGCTTCAATAAATTGAGAGTTATTGTCCCTTGTACAGTTTTAACGCTTTCTTGTCCGGATGATAACTCCTACATGGCTCTTGCCATTGTATTGAAACCTTTAACCCCGCCTATATTATTTAAGAAAGCCAAAACAATGCATGTTAAAAGAGTGTTACATCGTACATTTCAGGTGTCCATAGATAAAACGGAAGCATGGTAACCTGTGGGTTTTTTTTACCATGGCACTAAGAAATGTTTGAAGAACTTATGCAGAAATTTTCATAAAGATCCTATTGTAATTTCATTTGGGAGCATATACCTCTAAATGACATGTTTATTCTTTGATACACCCTACACTCTACCTCTATGCAGACAACAATACCCTATCAAACCGCCACAAAAAAATCCAAAAGAACTTAAACAGACTTCAAACAGAATGTCAAACACTCATACAATGGTTTGGTGACAACCAATGCAAGCAAACTCAGAGAAATTCTAATATCTATGTATGGTGCAAAAGAAAGAAAACATACAATCATTCCAGATTGGCCAAAATGAAACTGTCTACTAGAGTAAAGTCAATTTACTTGACGTCAAATTAGACCACAAAGTGAACTTTAGCTCACAAGTAATTGATATATACAAGAAAGCAGCTAAACAGTTAAATGTTTTACTTATTCTTAAATATTTCATCAGATCAAATTTTAACTATATGTATTGTCCATTTATCTATTCTCAAATCTTTCGTTAGATCATATTTTAACTATTGCCCATTTATCGGTTACCTTTGTAGGACAACGAACACTACAAAATTCGAATGAATCCAATATCGGGTCCTAAAGATTGCATTTAAGGAGTATACATCATCATATGAAACACTCCTGAATAGAGTAAACTTTACTACCTTACACCTCATCAGGGTGAAACCTATTGCAACTGAAGCTTTTAAATGCATGAATAATTTATCACCAGACTATTTACACTATATTACAGACTATATCCTGACCTGCATTTGCTATGTGGTATATACATTTTTGATATAGTGTTTTGCTTGCTTTTTCGCATATGTGTATTTAGCTTTGCATGTATTATATGTAAACCAGATGTTATTTAAAAACTATATAACAATGTACACAAATAACTCAGTTTTCAATATTTCAGCCGTAGAAAACTGAGTTATTTGCGTATAATGTTATCAAATTAATATTCCCTGTGGACTAAAATATACATAGTTTATATAACAATGTCCGCTATTGTCAGAAAAACAATAGGCACACCTCATAAATTTGTGATATAAATTTTATAATTATTTTATTAATATATTGTAATAATGTTTATATTGCAGATCTTTAATAACTCGGTTGTTGAAGATTATTCGGAGAGAGGAAGCGTTTATTTACACTGTTTGTTCTTTACGGTGGGGATGGAATAAGTGTGAGGTTGGCCGCCCCATAACCGGTTTAAACCCCCAGTGACTATTGTCACTGACCTTTCTTAGGCGGTACTTTCAACTTATACCGCTTAAGCCGGGGCTAGGGTGCGTGGGCAGTGTTGCACTCTCAATTACTGCTCATGAACAGACTCATTAAAACCGAGTCTGCAATTTTCTCTTTTTGTGTTGTATCTTTTGCTTTCTGGGGTTCACCTCCCTTCAGAATTTATAATCTTCACAACAGCAGGTGTTAAGTGCTTGTGTGGAGCCGTAAAACGTCGCACTCTCAATTACTGCTCATGAACAGACTCAATAAAACCGAGTCGGCAGTTTTATCTTTATGTGTTGTAATTTTTGCTTTCGGGGGTCACCTCCCTTCAGAATTTTTATTCTCCCTATTGTTTGTTTGTTTTGTCTTTGTGCGTCTCTTTCTGTTTTGATAGTTATACTTGTACATTTGCTGTGTTTTCTTGTTGTGTTGCTGTTCGGGTAGCTATTTGTTTTGTACATGTATACATGACTAATATTTGTACTTTTAAATAGAATAGCCTCTTAAGTTAACTTGCAAAGGGTCCAGATCAAACGAAGTTTGAGAGGGGTATATATAGGAGTCAGTGTGTTATTCGGTTGGTCGGTCGGCCGGTCTGTCCGTGGTGCAAATCCTGGCCATAACACCAAAATATTTGATATGCGATTAAGGCAACTGAGCGGGGGGTATTCCTTCACCTTTAGTGATATTTCTAGTTATAATTGTTGTGTTCAATCATTAATATGAAGATTGTCCATTTGAACCTGTATGAAAATTCATCCCTGTGATACAAAATAACCCATTATCACCGATACTTATAATTTATTTTAGTTCTTCAACAAAATATTGTCGGCCTTGGTCGAACAGTTAACGAAACGCGAGCCGAATAAATACTAATACATTACCGAATAACATAATCAAACACATGAAAGTACAAAAACGAGCCGTGCAGGAAACACCACATACAGAACAAACACTCGCCCGAACAGCAACACAAGGAAACAGCAAATGTACATAAGTAGAAAAAACAAGAGACGGTGTTTACATGACTGATTTTCTTGCAATATACTTCTTTTAAGTTTATAAACAAATTATTTATGTAATTGTTAAGCATTTTTAAAACAGACAGAAAGTAGAGACTGGCACTTTAACATATTTTGACTGCGGAGGTAATAATCTTAATTTGGATCTTGGGTATGAAACGTGCATCATTAGCAATCCCTGGCGGTCACCCATCCTGCAATCAGCCGCACCGACTGTTGCTTAACTTTGCAACATTTTCCAGCACCTAAATCACGTGGCCAAAGAGCTAGCTCACTGGCAAGGAGACTGTGTAGTGCTTAATATATACCTAACTGTCTCGCTGTTGCATTACTCCCCGCTCCGAGAAATCTAGACCCGAGATTTGGCCTGGGAAATGACCATGGGCGAGACAATTCAAGTCAGGTAATTGTCTTCATCCCTCCGCTGCCACAAACTGTAGCGTGCACCATCGGCAATCCCTGGCCACCCATCCAGCCAGCAGCCGCTCAGACAAAAGTTAACTACTTGGCGACATGGTTTAAGTGCTTGGAAATGTTGCAAACTTGTGCAACCTTTTTTGCAGCTGCTGGCTGGATGGGTGACCGCCAGGGATTGCCGATGTTGCACGTTACATAAATATATTTGTATTGAGGCAAAAGTAAATACCAGACAATGAAGCTCGGGTAAGAGCAGTTTTTGCAGTCACCAGGTCCTTATTTCTTGTTTTCAAATCCAGTTTTTCCCTATCAGAAGGGATGCGACTGTGGCTCAACTATATAAATTTGCAAACCGTGATTACCTCCCTTTATAATGAAATGCTTTCAGCGCCTTATGTAACTTTTCATTTGCTTTATTACGTTTTATTTATTTAGATGTGTTTTTGTTTGTTGGTTTTGAGTGCTTCCTTTATTGCTCTGTTTTATGGCTTGCGATTTATACGATAAAAGAGAAGATTTTGATTTTAAAATTGTTAATTATCCTTTTCTAGATGGAGATGTGCCACGTTCTACATCTTATGGGGTTTATATTTCTCAACTTATTCGGTTTGCCCGAACCTGTTCTTTGCTTGAAGATTTTAACAGACGTAATTTAGTTATAACTGATAAACTTCTTAAGCAAGGTTACAGATATCACAAACTTCTATAAAAAAGTTCTAAATTTTATTATCGAAATTTTCCACTCATTAGTAAATATAATTGCAATCTACGGACGTTACTGCAACAAGGCATTTGTCACCAAGACTCTTATGGGGATGTTATCTACAAACTTAGGAAAATTCGGGGTCATATCCATTTTCATGATTTGTTTATTAAACGCATTAAAACATTTAAAAAGAAAGGTTATGATCCTATTACATTGCAACGCACTTCATGTTTGGTTATCGATCCTTTTACAGTCGGTAGCTACGCTTCCCTCTTTGCTTGCGCGATGACAGGCCGAGGGTAGTACTCTATGATGGTATACTCTTAAACTTGGATACAGGATGAGCTTACCAGACTCATGTATTACTTTTTCCCTGTCGTGCCCTTAACGGCTTGCCTGCAGGTGCTCTGACTTCAGCAATGTCATTGAATACATATTTGACGGATTGTCACAGTAATTATGCTATGTTTTAAATGTTGTCATGTGTTCACCGTCGTCTATGTTGTGGGTAAATACTGAACGGAGGCGATCCCCCGAAAGCAAAAAATGCAACACAAAAAGAGAAAATTGCCGACTCGGTTTTATTGAGTCTGTTCATGAGCAGTAATTGAAAGTGCAACACTGCTCACGCCCCCTAGCACCGGCTTAAGCGGTATTCAATTTTCAGAACAAGATGTACTGAAATTCATGATCTCGAAGGGTCAGAAGGTATAATAACACTGAGAATGAAGTACGTGGCGACGTGTTTCCGCCGCCACACAAGCACTTAACACCTGCTGTTGTGAAGATTATAAATTCTGAACGGAGGTGATCCACCGAAAGCAAACATTGCAACACAAAAAGAGAAAATTGCAGACTCGGCTTTATTGAGTCTGTTCATGAGCAGTAATTGAAAGTGCAACACTGCTCACGCCCCCTAGCACCGGCTTAAGCGGTATTCAATTTTCAGAACAAGATGTACTGAAATTCATGATCTCGAAGGATCAAAAGGTATAACAACACTGAGAATGAAGTACGTGGCGACGTTTTTCTGCCGCCACACAAGCACTTAACACCTGCTGTTGTGAAGATTATAAATTCTGAACGGAGGTGATCCCCCGAAAGCAAAAATTGCAACACAAAAAGAGAAAATTGCAGACTCGGCTTTATTGAGTCTGTTCATGAGCAGTAATTGAAAGTGCAACACTGCTCACGCCCCTAGTACCGGCGTAAGCGGTATTCAATTTTCAGAACAAGATGTACTGAAATTCATGATCTCGAAGGATCAGAAGGTATAACAACACTGAGAATGAAGTACGGGGCGACGTTTTACTGCCGCCACACAAGCACTTAACGCCTGCTGTTGTGGAGATTATAAATTCTGAACGGAGGTGATCCCCCGAAAGAAAAAATTGCAACACAAAAAGAGAAAATTGCAGACTCGGTTTTAATGAGTCTTCATGAGCAAAGGTGCCCGACGCATGCTTGGACTCATCCATGCCCCCCCCCCCCCCAAAAAAAAATAGTGAACGAAGTATGTTCAACTGGCCTAAAACTATATATTTGAACCTTAAACCACTCCGAAAAACGAGAAAAACACGACCCGGAAAAAAATTCCTATCGGGTCTATATATGTATTGAAAGGTATCTAACTACGACAGATCAGCGGCGGAAAATACAACAGTCATGTTTTTCAAAGTCTTACAGCAAAGCCAATTCAACACCGATTTCAATCAGTTTGGTCTTGATCCGTTCCAAATTCCATATGCTAAGCGGCACAATTAGTGCTTTCTTTAAATATTGCTCCGTCTTGTCGCTGCAAGACCGCGAATTTGAAAAAACGCTAGAGCGAAACGATGTGACTCCCGCCAGGATGCATAGACGTATATAGGGGGATCTGTATTCTTTAATCTTTTCAACAAAAACGCGAATTATGGTTAAACACTATCTAAAAACATTAAACTCTCCGCAATTAAAACGGTGCTTACTATTTCCAGTCAGCTACGAGGCGCCAGTTTTCTTTCTCCAACTTTCCTTTTGAACGGATGCGACCATTTTGCTGTGACCCGGCTCATAAACTATTCGATATGCAAATTGACTACTACTTCCGGGCCACAGCGATTTGGCCACCTCCGTTCAAAACGAAAGTAGGAGAAAGAAAACTGGCGTCTCATAGCAGACTACAAATAGCCAGCACCGTTTTAACTGCGGTAAGTTGAATGTTTTTCGAATGTGTTTCAGCATAATTCGCGTTTTTGCTGAAAAGTTTAACGAATACAGATCCCCCTATATACTTCTATGCATCCTGGAGGGAGTCACATCGTTTCGCTCTAGCGTATTTTCAAATTCGCGGTCTTGCAGCGACAAGACAGGGAAATATTTAAGGAAAGCACTAACTGTGCCGCTTAGCATATGGAATTTGGAACGAATCAAGACCAAAATGATTGAAATCGGTGTTGAATTGGCTTTGCTGTAAGACTTTGAAAAACATGACTGTTGTATTTTCCGCCGCTGATCTGTCGTAGTTAGATACCTTTCAATACATATATAGACCCGATAGGAAATTTTTTCCGGGTCGTGTTTTTCTTGTTTTTCGGAGTGGTTTAAGGTTCAAATAGATAGTTTTAGGCTAGTTTAACATACTTCGATCACATTTTTTTTGGGGGGGGGGGGGATCCATGGGTGAGTCCAAGCATGCGTCGAGCACCTTTGTTCATGAGCAGTAATTGAGAGTGCAACACTGCCCACGCACCCTAGCACCGGCTTAAGCGGTATAAAAAGTACAAAAAAATGAGTCATGCAGGAAACACCACATACAGAACAAACACTCGCCCGAACAGCAACACAAGGAAACAGCAAATGTACATAAGTAGAAAAAACAACAAGAGACGCACAAAGACAAAACAAACATACAATAGGAGGAAGATGGAAGTTTGAAAGTACCGCCTTAGAAAGGTCAGTGACAATAGTCACTGTGAGTGAGTGAGTGAGTTGGGTTTTACGTCCGACCAACAGTATTTCAGTTATTTGCGAGTTTAAACCGGTTATGGGGCGCCCAACCTCACACTTATTCCATCCCCACCGTAAAGAACAAACAGTGTAAATAAACCCTTCCTCTCTCCGACTAATCTTCAACAAAATGAAGTACGGGGCGACGTTTTACTGCCGCCACACAAGATCTTGTCCCCGAGCGGGGATACCTTTATTTACACCATTTGTAATGCTAGGGTGACTTTGAGAGACGTGTGAGGTTATGACGTCCGTAAACCGGTTTAAACCCTCTGTGGTGATTTTGCTACTGACCGTGCCAAGGCGGTACTCTCTTTGTCACCCTTCCTTTTGGTTGCCTTGCGTCTTTATGCTTGTGATTTTGTTCGTGTGTGGAACGTTTGTCTCTGGTATTTGTGTGTATTGTGGTGTTTTCTGTGTTCATCATGTGTGTGAGTGTGCGTTTGGTTGTGTGGTTGTGTGTGTGTATGTGTGTCATGCTGTCTATCGGTGTTTTGGTGGTGGCTGCGTCTTGTATGTGGCTTTGCCTGCTTGACTTTTCTACTTTTGCATAGCACTACACATTATTCATAATTTGGATATTTACATTTGTTTGTCGGAAAGTAGCTCATTGGCTTATGTTATATGTTATCTATATCCGACGTAAAATAAAAATTTCATGCATCTTGTACTGGCTGGGCTGGACCAAATGCAATGCGACACTAAAAGGATAGTTTGGAGTTTAGGGCACTGCGACATTGACATTTTATGCAGAGAGTTCCACATATTATTTCTGCATAACAAACTAATACGGTGATTAATATTAACACTTTGAGCCCGAGGCCGCGGCTAAACCTTGCTTACTTATTGCATAAGTAAATACTGTATTTATTCCGTGCTTATGTACAAAGTACAAACAGTTTAGATTGAGCAAAGAATTGGGAAAATTGCAGAAGACAACGAAATCTGGTCAACAAGCTTAGAAAGCAATCAATGAGGAATTTTGTTTTTGAAAGGTGTGCTGGTGTCCCAAAATGAAAAGATTTTTGGCCCACCATCAAACTTTTCCTATCAAAGAAAAGCTCTGATGCAGGATCAAACATTGTACTGACGGAAAAAGAACAATTGTTGCTAATCGGACAGAAATTTGGAATGTTTTTACCAATTCTTTGCAAATGTAGCCCAAGATATAGGCAAAAGTAGTAGGCAGTATCTAGACGGTTTTTCTGACCATCCCAGGTTCCATCATTGACAATCTTCCATCTCAGCTTGAACTTTTCAGTTTCAAACATATTTCACAAGAATATTCTTTTAAAACCCTTACCAATCTCAAGTGCAAGAAATCAACTGGAGTATATAACATATCAGCGATTATATTGAAACACTGTGCCAACCCTTTCAGTTACACTGTCTCCAACCTTGTCAATTATACTGCGAAACCTGTGTTTCCCCAATCTTCCCTGAAGAAAGCATATGTTACTCCCCAATACAAAAAGAAGGATCCTTTAAGTAAACCGATCAGTATTCTTCCTTCTACATGTATATCTAAAATTTATATAAGAGGTATGCATGACCAATTTCTAAACATTGTGAAAAAATGCTATCCGTATTTAGCTGCTTGTCGCAAGGGTTGTGTGTGCATCTTCTTGAGGTCTGGCGTCAAGCTTTGGACGACCGTCAGTTTGTCGCTGCCATCCTTACGGATCTGTCCAAGGCTTTTGACTGCCTTCCTCTTGGCCTGATGACTGCTAAATTCCAGGCATATGGGCTGTCCCGAGAAGCAAAAACTTTAAGATTCTAAGATATTATCTCTCAAACCGACTGCAACAGGTTAGGTTGGGACTCAGTACCATCCAATGGTAGCATATTACAAAGGGTGTCCCACAGGGATCTATTTTAGGGCCTTTACTTTTTAATATTTTCCTTAACGATATTTCTATATTGTAAAATATTCTTCACTTTATATGTATGCAGATGACAACACCCTATCATTTAGTCACTGTGATATTGATATTCTAAAACAGGTTTTACAAACAATTTACTAATCAAATGGTTTAAAGATAATATGATGAAAGCCAACCCTGGCGTATTTCAAGCCATTTGCATTGGTTAAAGGTCTCATGATACCATCTCTACTTTTAATATAAATGACACCTTGATTGAATGTGAGGACAATGTTACTCTCCTCGGGGTTAACATTAACTTCATGCCCAATTTCAGTGATCATGTCTCTGTAATATGTAAAACGAAGCATCAAGGCAGCTTGCCGTACTTAAGAGGTTTTGAAAAAAGTAACAAAAAAGGGGTAAAGTCAAAGTTTTAACTCTTTCATACTGTCAAGCCTTAACTATTGTCCGTTAGCCTGACACTTTTGTAACCAGGATAGCACAAACAAACTGGAAATTGAGATTCATTAATGATGACTTGTCTTCGCCCATTCGGGACATTTTAGCCACCAATAGAAAATGTTTCATGCATGTAGAAAGACTAGAAACTATGGCTACATAAGTGTTTAAAATTTACACATCATATTTCCATCTTACCAATATACATGATCTTTTAAGTTTCAGAGACTCAAATTTGCATTTTTTTTAAACACAACCTGGCCATACAACCACAAGTTAATGGTACCAGGTACGGACTGAAATCTTTCAGGCATGCGGCTGTCAAGCTGTGGAACAGACTTCCAAATGAGATTCGAAACGCAGAATCCTACCCTAAATTCAGAAGGTTGATCCGCAGCTGGGACAGCAGCATGTGGGGACAGCAACATGTGTGAATGTTAGTTATGTTCGACCTAGTTATACAGCTTATAGCATCTTTGTTTGCTTTCTTTTTATTTTGATGCATGTTTCTACCCGTTTATAAATCATATTTAAACTGCTTCCTATTCCATAACCCTTTCCTCCTCATTTGTTATACGCCCACATAATAACGGTGGTCGTATATTGGCGTGGCCCTGTCCGTCCGTCCGTTCGTTCGTTCGTCCGTCAAGATTTTGTTAATGAAACTTCACATAAATGTTTAATGTATCAAGATCTGTAGCTGAGTTGATTCTGAGGTTCATTTGATTTTTCGTTTCAGAGTTATGGCCCTTGTCCTTAATAAATGCAAATAGTTTGTCCGCTGTTTTCTGCGGAAACTATATGACAGATATTACTGAAACTTCACACAAATGTTTAATGCATCAAGATCTAAAGCTGAGTCGATTCTAAGGTTCATTTGATTTTTCGTTTCGGAGTTATGGCCCTTTTACTTAAAAAATAATGTAAATACATGCAAATAGTTTGTCCGCTGTTTTCTGGGGAAAACTATTTAAGAGATATTAATGAAATTTCACACAAATGTTTAATGCATCAAGATCTGAAGCTGAGTTGATTCTGAGGATCATTTGATTTTCCGTTTCAGAGTTATTGCCCTTTTACGTTAAAAATAATGCAAATATATGCATATAGTTTGTCCGCTGTTTTCTGGGAAAACTATATGATAGATATTAATGAAACAAATGTTAAATGCATCAAGATCTGAAGCTGAGTCAATTCTGAGGTTTATTTGATTTGTCGTTTCGGAGTTATGGACCTTGCACTTAAAGGAAATAATGCAAATCTGTGCAAATATATATGAGGATGGCCATAACTTTTTCATTTGAAATGATATTTACTTCAATTTATTTATATGGTTAAACCTTAATATAAATTTTCACATATATTGCGGGGTTTTTGGCAAGTCATTTTATTCTAAAGTTATGGTCCTTGAACTTTGTGTGTTCGTTGCTTTGTTTGTCGGTCAGCTTTTAGTTTGTCTCTTGTTTTCTGGGAAAACTATTAAAATGATATAAATGAAACTTAAAAGAAATGTTTTAAGCAACAAAATCTGAAGCTGAGTTTATTTTGAGGTTCATTCAGTTTATCTTTACAGAGTTATGGCCGTTGCACTTTTCAAAAATCTGCAAATATGAGGATTAGCTGTAACTTTTTTATTTAATAAGATATTCACTTCAATTTTTTAAAAATAGTATCACCTTAATATGGAAATCAAGATCTGAAGCACAGATTAGAAAATGTCAACACTTATAAGGCATGTTGAATCAGAGAAAGTTTGCAAGTGGGCATATTATGTAGCGTATGCGGTACTCTTGTTTCATATAATAAATGATGATATCTTGAATATAACTTAATTGAAAGTATTCTTTAATAGCAATTGTACACAGACATTATGTATTATGACAGAATCTGTAGAATCATATCCATAGTAACTTTATTAAGTCATCAGCAAACATAACAGACCCTGATCAGACGGCCCCTATAGGAACCGTCTGACCTGGTTCTATTGGGGTTGCAATGGCATATTGTATGGAATAAGGGTTAATAGCTAACACATTATCAAAAGTATCTATATCCAGCAGTCCAGAGGCAGGTGTATGCTTGGGACTAAATAAAGTTGGACTGAATTTTTTCCATTGAAATTTCTGCTTTGTTTTTATCTTGCTTTAAGCGGTTTCTGGACGACTCGGCACCAAACCAATTCGGTCCCAAGACGATTCGGCACCATGGTCAACTCGGCTCTCCCAAAATGTTACCCTAGACGATTCGGTACCCATTTTTTATAACAGAAAACAGGATGTCGGCTAACGCTATCAACTCGGTATGAAGACGACATGAATATTCATACAGCAGACGACAATTACGGCGCCGTGATGAGTTAAACTGTCAAGATTTCAATTTGGTATACTCAGGAACCAGAACGTGTTACGTCTACTAGCAAAACGGTTAGACCCGGATCAAACATCATTCCCTACTAGATTGAATTGTCTGGTTCTACTCTTTGTGCAAAGGTGTTAATACGGAAATCTAGAAATATAACTTTTGTACTCACGCATATGTATGGATTTTATAGGTATTGGAGAAGCTGGTTGAAAAGATGGGCGGTGTAGTCAATGTGGATGAATTTGTCATGGACTTTGAAGCAGGTAACCCCCTCTCTTTCTGTCTGTCTGTCTGTCTGTCTCTCTCTGTTTGTCTCTCTCTCTCTCTCACTCTGACTCCCTCTCTATCTCTCTTTTTATGTCTCTCTCATGCTTTGGGAATTAATAGATTAACATTATATTACTTTATGACGCAGATTAACATTATATTACTTTATGACGCAGAATTGACAGTATGCATAAGTTACAAATCGTGGTAATGGATCAGTGTCTCTAAAGTATGTAAAGGGCAGGAAAGCGATGATTTATTTGTAGTTTCGTTTATTATTGCTTAGTATCCCTTAATGTTAATGTCAGTTTATGTTTATGTGTATGTACTTGCAGGCGCATTGGAAGCGGTAAAGGAGGTGTTCAACGGCAAACAGCTGAAGGGATGTTCTTTCCACTGGGGCCAGGTAGTCTTTAAGAGGGTGGCCGAAGCTGGTCTAAAGCCCACGTATGCTAAGAGGGAAGGGGTGTTTCAGTTCGTTCGAAAGCTTCTGGTTTTACCGTTTCTCCCGGTTGGACATATAGGGGCGTTCGGAGTCTTCAAGGACCTGACTAACACTCATGAACTGAAGAATGTCATAAACTACATCGACAGGACTTGGCTAAGCAGCACACACTGGTCAGTCCGGCAGTGGTCAGTGTTCGGGCAGTCCGTCGGTACCAACAATGATGATGAAGGTTAGTACTCATCTAGTTCATTGTGTATCTCATACCTGTGAGAAATATGATATGTTTACATCTGTTATTAATACATGCACTTCCTCAGATATGGTGGACATCAATATTGGAATTGATATATCTAACACGTGATATACTATTGTGTGTCTATATATTGTGTGTATTTTGAATTTTATTCTGTACTACTATTTCTAGGCTGACACAGACGCTTAAATGGAAAAGCTGGGAAGGCCAATCTGCAATTCTATGTGCTGGTTCCACTGCTGTGGAGGGAGGCTAACATGGTTCCAATACAGCACCAGTTGGTCAGCGAGGAACAGCTTACCAGATATGGACGCTTGAGGTACAGCAAAATGCAAGGAGAAATCAGCAACCTGTGGACAAAATATGAAGAGAAGAAGGTGACAACATCGGATTTTGGAAGGCGTTGGGGAATTTGCACGCTCCACCAGGAGAATAGGATATTATGTACGCATGTATATTGATGTTTGTTAGTACTTGAGGAAAATAGACAAAAAAGATAGAAAGAAAAAAAGAGACAAACACAAAGAGAAAGAAAATAGAAAAATATGAGAGAAATAGAGACAAAAAAGAACGAAAGAAAAGTCCGGATGGGATGGATATGCTTCTGCAACATTTTCTACACTTGGTATATATTCATGTTTTTCAAATGTTGCAGATGACATAATGAAAATTCAAAATTTGGAGCTCATGGAAGCAGGGTCAACGTCCCGACCCCTGTGTTCATATACATGTATAAACACTATATTGCAGCAGATGCTTTTAAAAAATAGGAACAAACAAATGATAAAGACATGTAAATAAATGACGTGAACTTTCATCTCCAAAAATCAAGATCATATATATTAAATAGGCAAACTACGGGGAATCTGTTTAAAATACCTGCTTAGTAAGGTACACATTCATCTGGGTCTAAACAGTGACAAATTTATGTAAATACAGTTCAAGTCTAAACTTATCATTTCAATAGCCTATAAACACAAAAATATGGTTTATACAAGTTGAAATTACCAATACATTTCTAATTTAAGATAGGTGCTGAATCGTCTAGGGTCGAGTTGTCTGGTGCCGAATTGTCTAGAAATCCTGTAAGTCTGTGCCTGCTTTCATTATCCACCTCTGGATGTAATTTTGGGCTTATCTAGAAAAATGGAGAAGAAGTTGTTTTTATACCCCCCTTTTGAAAAAATGGGGGTATATTGCTTTGCACATGTCGGTCGGTCGGTCTGTCGGTCGGTCGGTCGGTAGATCGATGGTTTCCGAATGATAACTAATAAACGCCTTGGCCTAGAATCTTCAAACTTGCTGTGGTGGTTGGTCATGACAAGTAGATGACCCCTATTGTTTTTGAGGTCACTAGTTCAAAGGTCAAGGTCACCATGACCTAAAATGGTGAAATAGTTTCCGATCAATAACTGCTCAAGGGATTGGCCTGGGATCTTCATACTTGCTGTGGTGGTTGGTCATGACCACTAGATGACCCCTATTGATTTTGAGGTCACTAGGTCAAAGGTCAAGGTCACCATGACCGTAACTGGTTAAATGGTTTCCGATCAATAACTGCTCAAGGGTTTAGCTTAGAATATTCAACTTGCTGTGGTAGTTGGTCATGACCACTGGATGACCCCTATTGATTTTGAGGTCACTAGGTCAAAGGTAAAGGTCACCATGACCTTAACTGGTTAAATGATTTCCGATCAATAACTGCTCAAGGATTTAGCTTAGAATCTTAAAACTTGCTGTGGTAGTTGGTCATGACCACTGGATGACCCCTATTGTTTTCAAGGTCACTATGACATTAACTGGTTAAATGGTTTCTGATCGATAACTGTTCAAGGGTTTGGCTTAGGATCTTCAAATTTGCTTAGATGGTTGGTAATGACAACTAGATGAGTCTAATTGTTTTTTAGGTCACTAGGTCAAAGGTCAAGGTCACCATGACCTCAACTGGTGAAATGGTTAGCGATCAATAACTGCTCTAGGGTTTGGCTTAGGATCTTCAAATTTGCTGTGGTGGTTAATAATGACCACTAGATGACCCCTATTGATTTTGAGGTCACTAGGTCAAAGGTCAAGGTCAGCATGCTCTTAACTGGTTAAATGGTTTCCGATCAATAACTGCTCAAGGGTTTGGCTTAGGATCTTCAAATTTGCTGCGGTAGTTGGTCATGACCACTGGATGACCCCTATTGTTTTTGAGGCCACTAGGTCAAAGGTCAAGGTCACCATGACCTTAACTGGTAAAATGGTTTCTGATCAATAACTGCTCAAGGGTTTGGCTTAGGATCTTCAAATTTGCTTAGATGGTTGGTCATGACAACGAGATGAGCCCTCTTATTTTTTAGGTCACTAGGTCAAAGGTCAAGGTCACCATGACCTTAACTGGTGAAATGGTTTCCAATCAATAACTTTTCACGGGTTTGGCTTAGGATCTTGCTGTGGTGGTTGGTCATGACAACTAGATGACCCCTATTGATTTTGAGGTCACTAGGTCAAAGGTCAAGGTCATCATGACCGTAACTGATGAAATGGTTTCAAATTAATAACTGCTCAATGGTTTGGATCGGGATCTTCAAACTTGCTGTGGTAGTTGGTCCTGACCACTAGATGACCCCTATAGTTGTTGAGGTCACTAAGTCAAAGGTCAAGGTCACCATGACCTTAACTTGTGAAATGTTTTCAGATCAATAAATGATCAGTGGTTTGGCTTAGGATCTTCAAAGTTGCTGTGGTGATTAGTCATGACCACTGGATGACCTCTATAGTTGAGGTCACTAGATCAAAGGTCAGGGGGTCTGGGGGGTATACATGTTTTACAAACATCTCTTGTTTATATCTATGCTTAGACATTTAGTACCTGTTATATATGTAAGGCAATATCTTATGTATATTGTTGTATGTCATACATAAACCCGGTCCAGATGCTTCTGGGTCGTAACTGTATGATGTACTGACATTGTACATACATGTACAATGTTTCATTAGAGTTTTGGTGACATGAAGGGGCGGACACAATATACCGGTAGTCACGGTGTGCATCTATTTCCCTTGAATTGCGGACATAAAATGTACAGAAAAGGATGATGTTGTATTTATCTATAATTCTTAAATTGATTCAAATTTGATAGTTTTATTGATATCTCTATCTTACATTTTCATTTGTTTTAAATATTCTATACACATTATATATATTCATTTCTGTACATGCAGTTTAATCATGTAAAGCGCTTTTGGACGCACATATCCTGTGTGAAAAGAGCGCTATATAAATGTGGTATAATAATAACAATAATAATAATAATAATAGTTGTGAGCTGTGTTGCACTTTCAATAACTGTTCATGAACAGACTCAATAAGACCGAGTCTGCAATTTTCTCTTTTCGCTCTCGGGGATCACCTCCCTTCAGAATTTTCACATAACAGGAGTTATTGATCGGCCAAAAATGTAACAAAGGGCAATAACTCCAAAAGTACTGAAGCAAGAGTTATGGCCCTTGTTCATGACACTTTCTCTCATCATGCTCTCTCCATGTATGAAGTTTCAATACGATGGCAAGGGTCATGTATGACTTATCGTCCGGACAAGAAAGCGTTCAACAAAAGTACAAGGGGCAATAACTCTAAATTTATTGAAGCCCAAGTAAAGGATCTTATGCATGACATTTTCTCTTCCATGTATGAAGTTTCACTCCAATGGCATATGCCATATAGGAGTTATCGTCCTGACAAAAAAATGTGATTTTTTACAAGGGGAAATAACTCCTATATTAGTGAAGCTAGAGTTATGGACCTTGTGCATGACACTTCAACTTGTCATGATCTTTCCATATATGAAGTTTCAATCCAATGGCATGAGCCATATAGGAGTTATCGTCCGGGAAAAAAGTGTGAATTTTTTACAAGGGCAATAACTCCTATATTAGTTAAGCCAGAGTTATGGACCTTGTGCATGACACTTCCTCTCGTTATGCTCTTTCCATATATGAAGTTTCAATCCAATGGCATGAGTCAATTAGGAGTTATCGTCCGGACAAAAAAAGTGAATTATTTTTACAATGGGCAATAACTCCTATATTAGTGAAGCCAGAGTTATTGACCTTGTGCATGACACTTCCTCGTATTATGCTCTTTCCATATATGAAGTTTGAATCAACTGGCATCAGGCATATTGAAGTTATCGTCCGGACAAAAAGTGTGACGGACAGACAGACAGACACAACTCTCACGAAAACAATATGTCTCCCCCATATAAAATATGGGGGAGACATAATAAGGGTGGAGTCGGTGGGGTGGTTTCAGTCATATTTGAGTGAGCGTAGAAAAGCTTTAAATGTAAACAATACAATGTCAGATTATATGAGTGTTTCATGTGGTGTTCCTCAGGGAAGTGTCTTGGGTCCGTTTCTATTTTTATGCTATGTCAATGCTATGAGCATCAGCATTAGTGAAACGCGTAAACTAGTATTATATGCTGATTATAGTGCAATTATTTTCTCACATAAAGAGCATGATGTTATTAGAAAGGTACTTGGTAAAGAACTGGAAAATTGTGGTAAAGGGCTAGTTGATAATAAATGATGTCTACATTTAGGTCAAACTGAGTGTTTATTGTTTGGGTCTAAGAAGAAAATATAGCTAAGGTGGAGAATTTTAATGTACACTGTAATGAACACATCATAGAGTCTCAAACATCTGTCAAATATCTTGGAAGTGTTTTGGATAATGATCTTTCTGTGAAACTATTGTTAACAATATTGTTAAGAAAGTTAATATGAGGTTAAAATTTCTGTATAGACAAAACCATTGTTTCAATATGAACCTGAGAAAAATGCTTTTCAATTCTCTGATACAATGTCATTCGATTATGCCTCTTTATCTTGGTACAATGGCTTAACAAAACAGTTGAAAAATAGATTGCAGGTTACACAAAACAAAAGTACATGTTAAGAGTCCTGCAGGAAACACCGCATAAAAAACACACACCGGCCCAGACAGCACCACAGTAAACAGTAAAATGTACATGTATATAAAAGACACAAAGAGACACACAAAGGCAAAACAAACATACAATAGGGGAAGATGGAAGTACCGCCTTGGAATGGTCAGTGACAAAAATCACTGGGGGTTAAACCGGACCCAACCGCACACTTATTTCATCCCCACCCTAAAAGATAAACAGTGTAAATAAATGTATCCCCTCTCCGACTAATCTACAACAACCGCGATGGCAAATACAGTGGTAAAGTGCAGGTAAAACGAAAACACATTTAAGTGAAGTAACTGTATTGCAGTTAAAGTCATTAGATTCATTTTGGGTAGCCATGTAGATTTTCATTGAAAGTATCAGATTTTAATAATCTTGGTTGGCTGAATGTAGAAAATAGAGTAAAACAGTTGTGATTAAATCATGTTTTTAACATTTTCAATGATAGGTGTCCTTCTTATTTACATAATAATTTTATTTTGGTCTCTAGTACACATTCATATAATAGTAGAAGCAGCGTTGACAGTTTCCATATGCCACATGTAAATGGTTTTACGGCAAACACTTTTTTCTATCAAGCAATCATTGACTGGAATAGTCTTCCAAGAGAAATAAAAGCTTTAAAAAATAGACATACTTTTTTAAAAAAAATGTGTGAATTACGGCTAATGGAAAATATGAAAAATGCTTAACAGTCAGATTTTATGTTATATTAATATTATCAATATTTAACATGTGCATAGTATTGAAGATTGTTCTGTGATATATGTGTCATTACTAAAGTAATACTGTGATAACGGCTTGTTCCCGATTTGAAAAATAGTAATATTTAATCGCCTTCCCTCATTTAAACGCGTTTTCACACACATGCAAACAGAGTAGACCCAGATCTGGGTCTACTCTGTTTTGCTAATGGAATTTGGTAGATCTTTTTGTTTAGTTTCTAAAATGGCTGTGATGTTACTACCTCTATATTTCATTATAACTGCAATGTCCATGAAATTACAGGAGGTATTGAAAATGTGACTAAGACAGAACAGGGAAAGGGTTAAATGATATTAAGAAATGTAACTAATATATGTTTTGAATAGTTACGTAGGAGTTGACAACTCTTTGCTAAAATCACAAAGCTAAACAAATATTTTGAGGTCTTGACTTTCTGGTTCACAATGATCCTATTGGAAATAAGTTGTAAAACTTAATGGGTTATCCTGTGCAATATATATGTCTCAAATTCATGGCTTAATACTAAAGTAAAACTTAGCTGTGTTATCCGTGATCATAAGCAATGTGATATTTTGTTAATTGTATTTATAGACATATCTGCTTGATTCTGTGATATTGTAATAGCTAGTTTAATCTGTGAAATTTGTTGTAAACTTAACATGAAGAATGTGCATACAAGAATATGTTCCCATCTTCTGGTGCTTGGAGATTTAATTTTCCAGAAATTAATTGGCATGAAGAGACATCTAGTAAAGGTGCAAATCATGTTAGCATAGTGTTCTTAGAAGGTATCAAATACATGTGTTATGATAAAACGTAAAACGTCGCCCCGTACTTCATTCTCAGTCTTGTTATACCTTCTGATCCTTCGAGATCATCAATTCCAGTACTTCTTGTTCTGAAAATTGAATACCGCTTAAGCCGGTGCTAGGGGGCGTGAGCAGTGTTGCACTTTCAATTACTGCTCATGAACAGACACAATAAAACCGAGTCCGCAATTTTCCCTTTTTGTGTTGCAAGCTTTGCTTTCGGGGGATCACCTCCCTTCGGAATTTATATCAACATGTGTGTAGTGCTACAAGACTCCGAGAAAACCAAAGACCATCGTTACTGGATCTGATCTTTACAAATGAGGAAAACATGGTAAACGGCTTGGAATTCAAACCAGAATTAGGTAAAAGTGACCATGTTCTACTGAAATTCAATTTCAACCGTTATATAACAATTCGAGAGAATAACAGTAATAAATGTATATACTCCAAAGGCAACTATACCAACATGAGAAAATAATTAGGAAGAATCGACTGGTTAGATGTACTACATAATGATGTTCAGTGCTGTTGGAACAAGTTCACCGAAATCATAATTAAATCAGCAGAAAACAACATACCAAAGTCTAAAGTGAAAGTTCCTAAGCATAGAAATCCTTTTGTAGACACACAAGCAGTAGAAGCATTAAAGGCAAAAGGAAGAAAGTGGATGAAATATCAACACAATAAAAAACATATTTCATACAATAACTATAATGAAGCTAGAAAGAAGGTGAACTACGAAATGAAAAGATCCAGATACGAGTTTGAAGAAACAGTAGCACTAAATAGTAAAGTTAATAGCAAAGGATTCTGGAAGATCGTAAGAAGAAACACGAAAAGCTCTATATCCACGAGTCCGTTTGAACGAATTAATGGCGAACTGACTGAAACAGACCAAGACATTGCAGAAACACTGAACAAACACGTTGCCAGTGTATTTACAGATGAAGATCCACAGAATATACCAGACTTCGTCTATGACAGACTGATTCCATCATTGTGCTCAATAGAAATAACCCATGAAAATATTACTAGGGAAATAAATAATATCAATTTCGAACAAAGTCGCAGGACCAGAGAAAATCCATCCAAAAATGTTAAAAGAATACGCAACAGTTATAGTTCAGGCACTAAAAATTATATTTACTAAATCTATCATGGAAGGGCATCTACCAAAACAAATGGAAAGAAGCCAACGTGACAGCAATATGTAAAACCGGAAACAGGATATCTCAGTATCAGCATGGTTTTAGACACGGGTATTCATGTGTAACTCAATTACTGGAATGCATAGAGGACTGGTCAGGCAACTGACAATGGCAAGAAAGTCGACGTCATATACCTTGAATTTAAGACAGTCTTCGATAAAGTCCCGCATCAAAGGTTGTTGGAAAAACATGGGGATGGGGTATTCGAGACCAGCTGTACAGTTGGATAGAGAGTTTTCTGTATCTAAGAAGACAGAGAGTATTGGCAAATGGGCAAATGTCAGGGTGGGCACCAGTCAGGAGTGGTGTTCCAGCGGGAAGTGTTCTAGACCCTGTATTGTTTCTAATATACATAAATGACCTCCCGGAAGCCATCATATGCATAACACCAATATTTGCAGATGGTACCCAATGTGTACTAGTGTTGTATAAGGTAAACTTATAATTGAAGTATTCCATACTAGTCAGTATTTCTGCTAAATCACGTAGCTATACACCACTATATCATAATGAACACTCCAACATCTGCTAAGGTAAAGAAACAGAAATTGAGCTTATACGGTCCAGAGTTGTTCACAGCCGTGCAGAAGAAATTAGACCTGGCAAAGACATGTTTGCACAGTCATCTTGTAATTCGCTCAATATACTGAATGATGCACTGGATCACTATCTTCGGGACGGTGTCAATAAGTCTAGAACCGCGAGTACAGCGACACAGCAGTGCAGCAAAGCCGGGACTACTCAGCCTCTCACTATCACAGCTCAGACATCACTTATCGCTCTTGTGAATACATGTATTGTAAATACGCACAAATGTACATGTCCTTAATCTGTTATTCTTCAGTGTGAGGACATCGAGACATGCTCAAAGGTGTACCGAGTTTCATGTGAACAGTGTAGTTTCTTTGAACTGTGGAAGGCTTCACCAGACATTCCGGATGGATGTGATTTGGTATCCATGAAACTAACGCATGCATATTACTCAAGTGGGATGTTGTTCTCACAGTCGGTTCTGTGAATCTTCTGGTGTGGACACTCTTACAAGACACATAGTTGATACTTACACACGGAATTACAGTGAGGCAGTGAGCAATGAACGCTCTATGTCATGCCACTCAGCTCTTTTGGAAGAGCAGACGTTCAGTGACAATCACGACAGTGTGGACATAACGGATGCCAGACACTCTACAAGGAAATCTCTAAGTATACGGATGTCGTGTGTATTGGATATAACAGCCGCAAGGTTATTCAGCATCAGCTTGTACGACGAGAGGACGATCCCTGTACACAACGCCATGAACTGTTCGGCACGAAACGCATATATGAAACTCTAGCACACCAAAATGTGAAAGTGAACAAACATGGGCATGACAGAAATGCGAGTATCAACAAGTATGTGCGCGAACAGCAGCCCGGGACAATCAATCAAAATGATACCTGGCATGTGTCAGTTTCAGTGGAAAAAGAACTGAAAAAGATATCAGGTGCCAAGTGTCGTGAAAGAAAGACCTGGTCTACACAGCTTGTGGACAAAGTGACGCCAGTGAAAACACATATATACTACGCTATGAAAAACTGTGGTGGCAGCCCACAACCATTGGAAGACAGAATAGACCAGGTACCGAACCACTACCAGAATGAACATAGGAAGTGTCCAAGTGAGTCACGGTGTCAAACTGATGACAATTATATACCCAGCAGACAACTACTGATTGAGCCAATTGCCGTGACTCTCCTCACAATCACGCTACGTGGAACGGATGTATATAAAAACCCACAGAACTACGTTCACTGTATGGATACCTTCCTAGTGGAATCTTTCAATAACGTATTGAACATTTTCCAAGACAAGAGGATCGGGTTCATGGGTGATTCCACCTTCAGGCTGCGAAGTGACTTAGCAATATGCCACTGGAATGAAAATGTTGGCTCCAGCAGAAATTCATACAAATATAGAACAAATATTTGGGCCAAATGGATGACACAGGTGTATGGGACTCATATCTGGAGACCCTTCTAAGAAGAGATAAGCATCATATGTTGTCAAGACTATGTACTGACCCCCAACCCCCATATAAAAAAGTGAATTAAAAATTTGATTTAAAAAATGGATTAAAAAAATGGACCATGATTAGAAGCGCCTCCCCGTGGTGTGGTCTGAATGTATTTTATTCTACAGGAATGTAATTCCTATAGAATAAAATATAACGAAACGCTTCTTACCATATGTACACATTATTATACCCCCCACAACGAAGTTTGGGGGGGTATACTGGAATCATGTTGTCCGTCTGTCTGTCTGTCCGTCCGTCTGTCTGTCCGTCCGTGGACACAATTTTGTCCGGCCTTCTTCTTCTACAGTTTTGATTCAATTTTGTTGAAACTTCATGTATAGCCATATGACCATATAAACCTGTGCACCGCATATTTTCATTATGATCGGACCATTACTTCAGGAGTTATCTCCCCCTTTTTAGTTCCCTACCAATGTTTTTCGGTTTTCTGGACTTTTAATGGAAGTGACTGGAGATATCAACTCTATATTTAATACAAAGCTAAATCTTGATAGGTTACAGCCTATGTTCCAATTTCAGTCCGGTTGAATAATTATCTCCAGAGTTATTGCCCTTGAACTTCATTTTTTTTCTTCAAATTTTGAATTTTCCAGACTTATTTGGGAGTGGTTGGAGATTTTAACTTTATTTTTGGCATAAAGCTAAATCTAGATGATTTACAGCTTAATTCCCAATCTCAGTCTGGTTGAATAATTTTTGCTAGAGTTATTGCCCTTGAACGTAATTTTTTTTATCAAATTTTCAATGTTCCGGTCTTTCTTTGGAAGTGCTTGAAGATATTAACTATATATATTTGACATAAATCTAAATCTAGATGAGTTACAGCTTAAGTTCGAATATCGGTCTGGTTGAATAATTTTTCCCAGAGTTATGGTCCTTGAACTTAAGGTTTTTCTGAAAAGGTACTAATTTGTTTAGAACTTTGGAGTTGAGACTTCACAAAAATAAACAAAGCTGCTTGAACTTATTGGATGACATTGTCTGGCAGCAGCCATAACACTTCTTTGAATTTTAACAACAGACTTATCTCCCTTTTTGGACTTGACAATGTTTGGTAAAAGTTGCTTTATTTATGTTTGTGATTGATCTTGGATTGGATATTACATTTCTCTTTATTGCTGAACATCTTGTTATTTTTATTACATAAATTGAGTTTTATAAATCTCTTCATGTTTCTGTATGTACATATGTTCAGATTGATGATAGGTGTTCTGACAAGCAGTCAGGTGGGGGGGGGGTATTCGTTAGCCTGTGGCTTACAGTTCTAGTTTTATTATAAAACACCAATTGCTTCTCTTGTGCCACAGCACAACACAAATATCTATTAATTGACAATAATTTTGGTAAACTAAAATCATTATTGTTTTCAAAATCAAATTCAAATAAATACAATTAATAGCAATAAGAAAAGTCTTTATCAATCATCTAAATTTCATCTAGATGCGAACAATAAAGACCATTTTACATGACTCACATAATAAAAATTATTGAAATAATGATAATTTTCGTAGACTCACCTTCTATCGAACCTCACCTGTTTACCGAATCTTTCATTTTTTCGTGTTTTTACGCATGCACAAGTGCACACTACATCATAAAATCATGAGTACCGTTGCCTTGTCTGTAAACAACGCCTCGTAGCTTTAAAAACGAAATACAGCTCTGACCCATTCAGTTTATGCAAAGGTCGCGTGCCCATGATGAAATCACGTGTCTATGAGTATGTTACAGTAAACAGTTTCTAAAATCAAGGTTCGATAAGCAGGTGACATTTTTCTGGTAGCCTTTTTTGTTTTTGTTATGCGGGTGGTGGGGAACACTGGATTGTTTGAGGATTAATAGATGAGGATAAAATTACTTAATTGTTTCAAGGTATGTATAAAATATTATTTTGAACTGCTGATTTATTATTTTCTTCAATATTCACAGTAAACGTTTTCTGTTCCTTGTCAAAGGTTAAGAGGTTCGATAGACGGTAAGACCATGCTATAATGCTATTAAATACTTTTTTTCAATCACATAAATTAACTGCTGAAACAAACATACCATTGTTTATAGAGAAATTAATGACACATGACACAAACTATCATTTCATTTACCTGTAGATAGTTTATCAATAGTTCTGCTGCATAATGGGATAACCTGATAACTGACTATCAGTATCCAGCAGTGAAATTCTCAGTGTGGCACCATAAAGTACCCACAATACACAGCATGGGGTTAATGGGTCAACATTCCTTTCGAAATGCCTTTAATGCCACCCAGCTCAGGAGAAATTCAAAGGCTATTTATAAGCAGTGGTCACGCACTGAAATAAGGAGATGTTCATTTAGCCACAGGGTAGTTGATCAATCGAATAATTTACCCGAACAAATTGTAACAGCACCTTCCAACAATACATTTAAAAGTAGGTTAAATAAAAACTGGGTTGGGGGCAAGACAAATTTAGACAAAAATGCCTAAATTGAAAATACTGACAAACTTGGTGTAAGACCTGCCTGTGATAGAATGAATATAGCTGTCTGAAATAATGAGCAATTATAGACTCCTGAGACAGTATAGTGCAGTGATTGTTAAGTGAATCCATAATCGTAAAAACAAAAAACAGTAAGCGCAAAATAAAAAGACGGACGGGGAGTACTCGACTTATACCCGGACAAGCTGTAAGGCTGCAACCAACATAGAGAAAGCACCATGAAAACAGCCCAAGAATCCAAGTGATTATATGAGGAACAGCCCATATCCGGCTGAAGAACTATAGTGAATATACATTCACGAATAAATCTATCTATCTTCTTCTTCTTATGCTCTTCTTATGAAATACAACACTCTCTCAACTTTGAGAATTATGTGCTGGCGCCTAATTTAGAAAACCTTTAGTCCAATAACAGCGTGAATGCTGAACTAGTTAAAAAATAAAACTATATACAAGCTGTATAGGTCTAGTTATTAAGTATCGGTATTAGGACAGCCACTGGAACTAAGGACTTAAATGCATCGACTGTGGCTGCCGACTGTACAGAGACTGGGAGGAGGTTGCACTGGTTTACTGTTCTAGGATAAAATGAATATTTTAGGTGTCTTTTGTTGCTGCTATATGTTTGTATGAGTAAGTGTTGCCCTGTCTGGTTCTTTTATCTGGTGTTTGAAGTAGATTTTCTGGTGGTCTTATGGCCACCACATTATGGATGATTTATAAAGCATAAGTCTTGCTCTAGTTCTTCTAATTTCTAAGGTAGGCCAGTTGAGGTTATGTAACATGTCAGAAACAGAGCTAGTATTGTGGTAGCGGTTAGAAACGAACCTGGCTGCACGTCTTTGCACTTTTTCAATTTGGTTTATATGAGAGTTTGTATGAGGATCCTAGACAGTTGAAGAATATTCTAATTTGGGCATTATGAGTGCTTTATACGCATGATCTTTTGCTTTAACAGAGTTTATTTTCAAGTTTCGTTTTAGAAATCCAAGAGTTCGGTTGGCTTTATTTGTAATGTTGTTTATATGCTTGTCCCATTTAAGGTTGTTTTGCAGAGTGATACCTAAATATTTAGCCTGATCAACTTTTTCGAGCGTATGTGAGTGGAGCGTGTATGTAAATTCAACTGGTTTGCGTTTTTGTGTGATTGAGAGTACATTACATCTGTCTGGGTGGAAGTGCATAAGCCAGACTTGTTCCCACTGTGCTGCAGCATCAAAATCTGTCTATCGTTTCGAGATTCTATTTCTTTATAAATGATGCTGTCGTGTGCGAAGAGTCTGAGAGTGCTGTAGTTGAGATAGTTAGGAAGGTCATTTATGTAGATGAGAAAGAGGATTGGACCCAATACCGTGCCTTGGGGTACTCCAGATGTTACTGGTACTTTATCAGACATTTCACCTTCCAAGACAACAGTTTGGGTCCGATCAGTCAGAAAGTCATTTTTCCAGTTAAGTGTGTTACCTTGTATTCCATAATGTTGTAATTTGTAGATTAGATCCTTGTGTGATACTTTATCAAAAGCCTTTGCAAAACCCATGATGATTACGTCTGTTTGTATATGCTATTGTTATTTGACTGTGAGAGGTTTTGGAGAAATGAAATGAGCTGTGTCTCGCATGAACGTGAGGATCTAAAACCATGTTGTAAATCATAAAGAATGTCCAGATGAGACATAATACTACTAGAAGTAACGTGTTCTAAAATTTTACAACAAATGCATGTAAGTGATATTGGTCTATAATTAATCGCATCATGCTTATCTCCCTTTTTATATGCTGGACAAATATTTGCATGCTTCCAGATTTTTGGAATTTTGCCTAACGATAAAGATAAATTAAAGATATGCGTGAGGATTGGAGCGATAGACGAGCTGCATTCTTTTAATATTCTTCCATGAATGTTATCTGGACCTGCTGCTTTGTGGGGCTTTATGTTTTCTAATAATTTTCTTATTCCATTTTCAGTTACATTGATTTCTGGCATTTGTGGATGTGAGCAAAGGCCTTTGTCCGGTATTGGTAGATTAGATGTAGGAGTGAAAGCTTTTTGAAATTGTTCGTTCAGTGTATTTGCTTTACTTTTACTGTCTGATTTCAGAAGGTCTTGGTCTCTAAGAGGGAGGATGATTTGGCTATCAGTTTGTTTTTTTTTGGGGGGGGGGGGGGTTATGCAGGAAAAGAGCTTTTTGGGAAATTTTGAATGGTTAAAGCTGTCTTGTTCTGGTATTGTTATATCAAAGATCATATTTTCTATGTATTTCCAGTAGGCTTGTCGTTGTTCTTTCTGTATCTCACTTTTCGTTCTTTTCAGTTCTTTTGGTTTACGTTGGTGCTTTTGTTTAAGTTTTAATAATTTATGTTTGTAACAGTTCATTTTCTTGCGCAGATCATTTGATATCCATGGCAGTCTGTTCTTTTGCTTGAGGAATTTACTAGGGATATTCTTTGAGATAGATGTCTGTAGGTCTGTTTTAAAAGTGTTCCAAATATGGTCGATGTCATTTTGATTTTCCTTATTGGAGATGTTTTGGTAGTTTTTTTCTAGGTCTTGTTTGATATTTTCCCAATTTGCCTGTGAATATTTCAGTATTTCTCTTTCTTTGATTTTGGGTCTATGGAGTGAATTTGATGTCTCAATTAATAGGATATCATGATCAGCTGTTCCGATGGGAGGTATGGTTTCTAAGTTGTCTACGATGGAAGGACAGTTTGTTAAAAAGAGGTCAAGTATTTTATCATGTCGAGCTGGTTTATTTACTAATTGTGTAAGTGAATGGTCAGCAATAATGTCTAAGAGTTCTCGGTGATGTTTGGCATTGGGTTTTCCTGGTATGACAGTGGTGGAGTCCCAATCAATATGGCCTAAATTAAAATCTCCACTGACTAATATAATTGATTTAGAAGATGGATTTATTCTACTCAGTGATATGTTGAGTTGTTCTAACGAGGTGTTGTCGTGTGGCTGTGGTCTGTAGAATGAACTGATGATGAGTTTGCGTGAATTTGGAATGGTGGTCTCAGTCCATACTATATCGCAGTCAGTCTGGAGTTCCTTTACCCCACAGCTCTGGAAATCGTTCCTGACTGCAATAATGACACCTCCGTGGCTTTGGCCTTTCTCATTTGGTGGTCTGTCTTTTCTGTATACAGTGAATAAATCAGAAGGGAAATATTCAGATGAAGGGATAGTTGGATCAAGCCATGTTTCTGTTCCAATTAATATATCAGGATTTGTTGTTTCAATGAGAATGTCTAATTCTGGTTTCTTATTCTTCAATGATTGGAAATTTAGGCTTATAATCTTTAGTGGTTTGCTGTTATTTGATTTAGTAATCTTTCCTTTTCTGTATTGTTCCTTTGAACTAGTCTGACAAGTACAAAAATGAGTCGTGCAGGAAACACCACATACAGAAATAACCACTCGCCCGAACAGCAACACAAGGAAACTGCAAATGTACATAAGTAGAAAAAACAACAAGAGACGCACAAAGACAAAACAAACATACAATAGGAGGAAGATGGAAGTACCGCCTTGGAACGGTCAGTGACAAAAGTCACTGGGGGTTAAACCGGTTTATGGGCGCCCAACCTCACACTTATTCCATCCCCATCCTAAAAGACAAACAGTGTAAATAAACGTATCCCCTCTCCAACTAATCTACAACAACCGCGACAACAAATACAGTGGTAAAGTGCATGTATAACGAAAAATGATTGAGCTACAAACAGAGTAACTGTAGAAAAGTAATAAAGGGTACGACACAAATGAAATAGTACAGATATCCGACGTTCTCCTTCCATTTCTGGATTTAAGAGGTCGCCTTCATAGAGTACTAAACCTTTCTTGTCGGCGTACATGCAAAGAGGCCAGCGTGATTGCCAACTGTAAAAGTGTTCACAACCAAACATGCAGTATGTTGTAGTACTACAGGATCATATCCCTTTTTAATGAATTGTTTTATACATTTGATGAACAAAGTGAGAAAATGGGTATGTCCAATAAGTTTGTAAATCACATCACTATAAAATTCAGGATGTGAAATACCGTGTCGCAGAAGCACCTTGAGATTACATTTGTACTTGCCAATAAGCGAGAGATTTCGATAGTAAAATTTAGAGAAAGATTTTCTTAGTTTATGGTATCTATATTATGGTATCTATATCCTTGCTTAAGCAGTTTTTCAGTTAAAATGAGATTTCGACTGTTAAAATCGTCAATACATGAACAAGCTCTAGCAAAACGAATAAGTTGAGATATATAAACCCCGTAAGATGGAGCACGGGGAACATCCCCGTCAAGATGAGGAACATTTACAATATTAAAATCAAAATCATCTCTTTTGTCATATATTTTAGAAGAAATCATTCCATTATTAATTTTAAGGTCTAGATCAAGAAACGCTGCATAATTGTCGGACGGGTTAGCTTTATTCAATTTGAGTTTTTTAGGATAAATTGTAGGAATCAGAGCATCGAAGAAATGGTTATCTAAGTTAAAAATATCAACCAAATATCGACACGTTTCATTGAAGGCTTTTATAACATCTTGTTGTGATTGAGGATTCAAACGCAACATGAAATCTCTCTCATAGCAGTACAAAAACAAATCTGCGACAAGTGGTGCACAATTCGTACCCATAGGAATACCAATTACCTGACGATATATAGCATTCCCATAACGTACAAATATGTTATCCAAAAGAAAGGTTAGTGCTTCGCAAACTTCTGAGCAAGTCCAATTGGTGTAATATTTCATTTGCTCATCAGTAAAGAAAGCTTTTTCAGCATTACATGCCAAGAATGATGTTTTTTCTCGGGCAAATACTTTCTGGATCAAGTTAGTAAGCTTATCCTTAATTAAAATATGAGGAAGAGTTGTGTACAGAGTAGAAAAATCGTACGTGCTTACAGTGGATGCAAGATACCTTTTGTTCTTAAGTTTGTTTAAAACTTCTGAAGAGTTCTTAATAGACCAGAAGAGATTTATTCCAGAATTTTCATAAGTCTTATCACAGTAGAATTTTACATGTTCCTTTACCTTCGTTAAACAAGAAGTCAAAAGTATAGACAATTTAGTAGTTGTACATGAACTAGAATTTGCAATGAAACGCGCTACCTCACCATCTTATAAAGGATAAACTTATTAAATTAATAGAAAAAACCTTTGCCAGAGAAAACATAATGTTCATTGCTTGTAATGTTCAACGTTCATTCTTTTCGAATTCAGAAGTTGAACATTACACAATGTGGACTTGCCTTGATGTTTGTAGATCTCTTACCTTTCTTTTAGATAATATATTTGTGCGTTATGGGGATACCATATATCGTCAAGTTGTTGGTATACCCATGGGTACAAATTGTGCCCCTCTTGTTGCAGATTTGTTTTTGTATTGCTACGAGAGAGATTTTATGCTTAGCTTAAAACCTGATACACAGACCGATATTGTTAATGCTTTTAATAAAACTTCAAGGTATTTAGACGATATTTTGAATTTAGATAATCCTTATTTTGATACTATGGTTTCTTCAATTTACCCAAAAGAACTGTCTTTAAACAAAGCTAATCAATCTGACATTAATGCTTCATTTTTAGATTTGAATCTTTCAATTACAAATGATAAAGTTTTGTCCAAAGTATACGATAAAAGAGAAGATTTTAATTTTAAAATTGTTAATTATCCTTTTCTAGATGGGGATGTGCCACGTTCTACATCTTATGGGGTTTATATTTCTCAACTTATTAGGTTTGCCCGAGCCTGTTCTTCGCTTGAAGATTTTAACAGACGTAATTTAGTTATAACTGATAAACTTCTTAAGCAAGGTTACAGATATCACAAACTTCGGAAAACTTTTTCTAAATTTTATTATCGAAATTTACCTCTCATTAGTAAATATAATTGCAATCTACGGACGTTACTGCGACAAGGCATTTCTCAACCAGAATTTTATGGGGATGTTATCTACAAACTTAGGAAAATTCGGGGTCATATCCATTTTCATGATTTGTTTATAAAACGCATTAAAACATTTAAAAAGAAAGGTTATGATCCTATTATATTGCAACGCACTGCATGTTTTGTTATCGATCCTTTTACAGTCGGTAGCTACGCTTCCCTCTTTGCTTGCGCGATGACAGGCCGAGGGTAGTACTCTATGATGGTATACTCTTAAACTTGGATATAGGATGAGCTTACCAGACTCATGTATTACCTTTTCCCTGTCGTGCCCTTAACGGCTTACCTGCAGGTGCTCTGACTTCAGCAAAGTCATTGAGTACATATTTGACGGATTGTCACAGTTATTATGCTATGTTTTACATGTTGTCCTGTGTTCACCGTCGTCTATGTTGTGGGTAAGTCCAGCGGGGATACCTTTATTTACAATATTTGTAAAGCTAGGGTGACTTTGAGAGAAGAGTGAGGTTAGGACGTCCGTAAACCGGTTTAAACCCCCAGTGTTGTTTTTGCTACTGACCGTGCCAAGGCGGTACTCTCTTTGTAACCCTTCCTTTTGTTTGCCTTGCGTCTTTGTGCTTGTGGTTTGTTCGTGTGTGGAACGTTTGTCCCTGGTTCTTGTGTGTCTTTTGGTGTTTTCTGTGTTCATTTCGTGTGTGTGTGTGTGTGTGTGTGTGTGTGTGTGTGTGTGTGTGTGTGTGTGTGTGTGTGTGTGTGTGTGTGTGTGTGTGTGTGTGTGTGTGTGTGTGTGTGTGTGTGTGTGTGTGTGTGTGTGTGTGTGTGTGTGTGTGTATGTGTGTGTGTGCGCGCGCGCGCGTGCGTGCGTGCGTGCGTGCGTGCGTGTGTGTGTGTGTGTGCGTTTGTGTGTGTGGTTGTGTGTGTGTGTGATGCTGTCTATCGGTGTTTTGGTGGTGGTTGCGTCTTGCATGTGGCTTTGCCTGCTTGACTTTACGACTTTTCCATTTACATGGTTTTTTATGTAGTTTTGTTAACCAATACATTGTAGGAAGTTTATGTTGTGTAATTTTGTTCACACTTTTTGACATAGTCTGAAATGATGGTATTTTCGTCAGTGGTAACTGAAATGTATGACTTGGTATTAATAATGTCCTGCTTCAAGACATCGATATAATGTAATCGTCAAATAATAATCACATTATTCGATGCCTTATCAGCAGGAACAAAAACGTATTTTGAATGGAAATCCTGCAAACCCTTTTTAAGATGTCTAAAAGAAGTTCTAGCTAGGTTTAGGTGGAAGAAGGTGTTTATTAGAGCTGTAAAAGGAAATGCGTTTATCAATTATATCAAAAATTAGTTTTTTCCAACAAGAAAGAGCATTAGACTCAACATGTACTCTTCGACAACATTTAATACTAAAATTTTGTAAAGCCTCCGCAATCTGAACTCGACAAGAGTTAAAATCTATCAAGGATGGTATTCTATATTTGGGACCTTTATTCAAAAGAGATCGTTTATCTTTAATTATCTCAAAATTACCAGTAATCACATGACCAGCCGGAGAATAGCAAAATTTTGAGGTGGCGCAATCTCAATTATCAGGAATATTATCATTAATATTAAGGTCGGCCTTATAGTTGAAAATTGTATTTCTGATGGGTTTGTTATATTTGTAGCAGATGATAGGTGGTTCTGTATTTTTAAAGTATTTAGGAATAGTGTCAATTACATTTTGACAAGTATTTGGCCTGGGAGAGGATGTGGCGGCTGGAGCTCCAGGGCTGTTACAACTAAGGACGAAGAAAGAATTTGTATTTCTTGATATGTTCGAATGGTCGAAGAAGCAACTGGAGAAATTTGGTAATCCACATTTAAGACAGTGCCATGATAGATTACTGCTGTCCATGATCTCATACATACTGTTAGACATCTTACCCTGACAGTCTGTATGATACCATGTTTTGCAGGTGTCACATTCCAGTGCCCTAGATTTCCATGTGACAGCTTTTCCACAAGTACCACATGGCCATCGTGGAGTTTTTGGGGCCTGGGTTAGGTTCAATTTGTTACCCAGAAGTAGTTTTATCAATAGATGGTAATTTCGGGTTGTACGTGATGTGTTGCATATTCTGTTGAGATAGGGTTTCTTGTAGTGGTAAAACCAGAAAAACACACATACATTTTTGTTAGCACAGATGGGTTTGACATCTATCTTGTTTTATTTTCTATTTATATACTTATGTTTGCCGGAATAAAAGCCTCACAGGACTTTCAGCACTTCCGGTTCCGGGTTTGAAGATGGCAGACGTAGGAAAATAGCGGACTCATGGAAAAATAATATCTCAGGCATCGCGTTGGCATTTTTGGTTTAACTCTAATATTTAGGATTATTTCGACAGAAATCTTGGATTCTCTTTGGGCGCCATCTTCCAAATTCTAAATCGACGGGAAGTTCTGTTTCGAAAATGTTGGACTCTAAATTTGTGAATAGGAGGGTTTAGAACTATTGAGAAATGACTCAATAATACATTGTATTGTGTTTTTTTTCTTCCTTATATTATGTATATACGTTAAAATAGTTATTCGGGCAATTATAGTATCATAATGTAGTTGGCATTGATATCCCCCACCCAGTCGCAAGTAGCGGAGACTGCTCTGCCATGCGGTCCGACAAGTAAGGGATTTGTTTATTGCTAGCTATATTGTGCTACTATGTGATGTCGATGTAAATATGTTGCAGATGCACCAACAGGTAAAATAAGAAAAAAATAATAATAAAACTCTTTTCCAGGCTCCAGGAAATAGATTTAAGATCATTCTAGCACCTCCAGTTCTAACTTACAGGAATAACCTTGTCATTATACACATAGACTCAATATAAACTTTGCTGTACATGTAACTCTTATCACAGTCATATATGCTCACGGTAACATAGTGCAGTTGGTGTAGATATACCCCACCCAATCGCATGTAGCGGAGACTGCTCTGCCTAGCGGTATAACAGACAAGGGACCTATATTGCTATATGCTAGCTGCATGGTGCTACAGAGAGTGTTAATGGAAAATAAATTGCAGATTAACCTATAGGTCACTTAGATAAAAGGAAATTGTTGTTAGGAAAGGAAATTGTTGTTAGACCCGATGATTGGTTAAAATATTCCCTCATTACCACCATAATAATATAGGCAATAATATATTCTCGACATAAAATACACTTAATAATTCTCAATATAAACCGGTGTAATATAGTCAACAATAATTAGGAAAACTTGATAGCACCACAGTGTAGCGGAGACGGCTCTGCCACCTGGTGCAGCTAGGAAGAGAACTGTTTTGACAGCTATATTTTGCTAACATATCGTGTCCAGCAAGAATAACTAAGTGTAAAATCTCTACCTTCTCATATTAAGGAAATTTCTTGTAAGTAGGAAAAGATACAGCTATACCCCTTATAAAAATAGATCCATAAAAAAAAGAATCATATGGCAGAAAGAGAAACAAAAAGAGCAAGGAAATACATAGAAGAAAAGGGTGATAGTCTAGGTCCATCCGCATATGATCAGATCATCATCATATCGGATAGCAAGGGCAACTATCTGAAACCGGAAATAGAAAATCTAAATTCAAGCAATATCCCTGAATTGCACTGGTTTTATGTGGGTGGCAGAAGGACCAGGGAGGGTATACGATTTTTGCAACGCCACATTGTACTTTATGCACAACAGAATAAAAGCAAAAAGACCTTGATATTGTTTTGGCACCTAACATGTGATGTGACCACAAAAAACAGAAATTTCATAACAGCAAGATACACCAACACATACGAATTAATATCCAACATAAATAGTGAACTTTTAGAAATTATCACTCTGAAAAAAATACATAAGGTAGACATTGGCATACTAGAAATCCCGCCCATTTTTACCCAGGTCTGGAACAGGTTAAGAGGGGATCCCAACTGGCAATCAATCAGTGACTCTCAAATTCATGAGCAAGTATCTGCCCTGAATGAGAGGGTTAGGGAATTAAACTTACAGCTGGGGTACACTTCCCCGAAATTCTATCAGGACCTGGTTAAAAGCAGGAGGGATAGAAGGAGAAGAGGTCAAGCCCAACCTCGGACACGGTACTCCCTTAATCCCCAGCCGCTCGTGGATGGTGTCCACCCTGACTCCACTTTAGCCAGTAAATGGTTGCTTAAGATATTAGAAAGTGGGCAGCAAAAGTAAACAGACGAGTGATGTTGTAGGGACTGCCCTGCCGTCACATAAATCGTACATTAATATTAGACTCTCATTCTACCCTCTACCATGACTCAACCTGTACCCAACATGTCTATTATGACTAGTACCCCAATTATCAAGAGGTCATATCGGAACACTCAGGCGAATACAACTAAAAAAAGGGTGCAAGAATTAGTTAAAAGTCCCGAACAAATGAAGTGTTCAAGATGTAATAATGAGGTCTCGAACAGTACATTTACCCCGTGTGAAGGGTGTAAACTGACATTTTGCAAAACATGCACTGGCCTGTCTGAACGGGCTTTTAGTGTACTGATCATAAGTGGCGAGGTCGACGATTACAGATGGAAATGCAAAAGTTGCAAAACGATCACGCCGACATTGGAAAGAATTGATACAAACTTTCGGGAACTAAATGAAAGGCAAGAGCTAAGGCTTACTTCTCTGGAAACCAAAATGGACCAGCTAGAAATACAAACAAAGAAAACTATTAATGATGAAATTCATACCGTAAAAGATGAAATAACAAAGGACCTCAAAATGGAAGTGAGAAATCTGGTAGAGGAGAGAACCAGAGAAATGGACGACCGTAGACGGAGGGAGCTCAACATTGTGGTTTTTAATTTACCGGAGGGGAACAGCGACCTTGGAGCTGATAACAAAAGCCACGACGAAAGTAAACTAGTAACACTTGCTTCCTCACTCGACATACCTCAGCTAGAAATAGAAACTTCATATCGTCTTGGTAAGAAAAACGAAGACAGAGGGACCAAACCGAGACCAGCTAAATTCATTCTCAAGAACCGGAAACAGAGGAAACAGCTCCTAGATAGTGCAAGATACATTAAGGATAGAACTGATGGCAACTTAAGAAAAGTAGTAATATCCAAGGATCTCACTATTGAACAGAGAAATGATAGGAAAATAAAGTTAAAAAATAAGTATCCGGTTAAGACTACCTACCAGGAAGAAACTAGTGGTACAAGTGAAGATCCAATATCGCCAATAGCACAACGCAATAATACAATGGAGAATGCTATGGCGGAAGAAACAATAGCTATGGATAAAACAGTGGTTGGAGGAATAGATTGCTCCCAGCCAAATGCAGGATATGCTACCCCGAAGCAGTGTGAATTCTAAGTGTTTTAGCCCAAAAGAGGGCAGATCTTTTAACCCGGTGACAGTTAATTCTTTCACTAACAGAAAGAATATCTCTTTTAACAATTCACAGTTATATAATAATGATTCATATATAGACATTATCTACACAAATGCTGACATCCGGAGTAAAACCAAAATGATTGAGCTCAAACAAGAAATCTCAGAGTCTAATCCCTATGTAATAGCTTTAACAGAGGTATATCCTAAATATACAAATTTTGACATAATTTTAGAAACTTATCAAATAGAGGAATATAACATGTTTGTATCTATGAAGGATAACGGCAGATGTACACTCTTATACGTAAGGAAAGATCTAGGAGCTCATGAGGTAAAATTAGACCAACCCCAACAGGACTCAGTTTGGTGTGAGATAAGTTTGAAAAACAGCGATAGACTGTTAATCGGCTGTATATATCGCAGTCCGAATAGTGATGTACAAAGTGTAAATATGTTAATACAAGAAATGAAGAATATACATGAAAAAAATTGCTCCCACCTTCTGTTGCTTGGAGATTTTAATTTTCCAGAAATAGATTGGCATGAAGAGACATCAAGCAAAGGTGCAAATCATGCAAGTTCAGTGTTCTTAGAAGGTATCAAAGACATGTTTCTATATCAACATGTGCACAATGCTACAAGGTTCCGTGAAAACCAAAGACCATCGTTGCTGGATCTGATATTTACTAATGAGGAAAACATGGTGAACGGTTTAGAATTCAAACCAGGGTTAGGTAAAAGTGACCATATTTTAATGAAATTCAAATACAATTGTTATGTAACAACTCGAGAAAATAACAGTAATAAATTTATATACTCTAAAGGTAATTACACCAACATGAGAAAAGAATTAGGAAAAACTGACTGGTTTAAGGTACTACAGAAGGATGTTCAATGCTGTTGGAATAAATTCACCGAAACATTAATGATAGTGGCAGAAAACAACATACCAAAGTCTAAAGTGAACGTTCCAAGGCATAGAAATCCCTTTGTTGACAAACAGGCAGTAGCAGCAATAAAAGCTAAAAGAAAAAAATGGATCAAATACCAACATAACAAAAATCATATCTGATACAACAACTATAAAGAAGCTAGAAATAAGGTCAACTACGAAATGAAAAGATCCAGATACGAGTTTGAAGAAAAGGTAGCACTAAATAGTAAAGTTAATAGCAAAGGATTCTGGAAGTTTGTAAGAAGAAACACGAAAACCTCTATATCCACAAGCCCATTGGAACGGAACAATGGCGAACTGACTGAAACAGACCAAGAAATTGCTGAGATACTAAACAAATATTTTGCCAGTGTATTTACAAATGAAGATCCACTAAATATACCAGACTTCGTCTACAACAAACAAATTCCATTGTTATGCACAATAGAAATAACAGAAGAAAATATTACTAAGAAAATAACAACATCAATTCAAACAAAGCTGCAGGACCAGATAAAATTCATCCGAAAATGTTAAAAGAATGTGCAACAGCTATAATCCCGGCATTGAAAATGATTTTTACCAAATCCATCACGGAAGGCTGTCTACCCAAACAATGGAAGGAGGCCAACGTAACTGCAATATTTAAAACCGGAAAAAGGAAAAAAGCCGAGAACTATAGACCGATTAGTCTAACATCAATATGTTGTAGAATTATGGAAACTTATTCGGAATGGTATAGTAGGACATCTAGAGGAAAATAATATATTATCCCAGTATCAACATGGATTTAGACGTGGATATTCATGTGTAAAAGTACAAAAATGAGTCATGCAGGAAACACCACATACAGAACAAACACTCGCCCGAACAGCAACACAAGGAAACAGCAAATGTACATAGGTAGAAAAAACAACAAGAAACGTAACCCAGTTACTAGAATGTATAGAGGACTGGTCTCAAGCAATGGACAACGGAAATAAAGTCGACGTCATATACCTAGATTTTAAGGCAGCCTTTGATAAGGTCCCACATCAAAGGCTGTTAAAAAAAATATGGGGATACGGTATTCGAGTCCAGCTGTTCAGTTGGATAAAGAGTTTTCTGAATCAAAGAAGGCAGAGAGTCTTGGTAAATGGGCAAATGTCAGGGTGGGCACCAGTCATGAGTGGTGTTCCACAGGGAAGTGTCCTTGGCCCGGTATTGTCCCTAATATACATAAATGACCTCCCGGAAGCCATCACATGCATAACACGATTGTTCGCAGATGACACTAAAATATATAAGGAAATTAGTGTACCAAATGATGCTGTTAAATTACAAGATGATATTTTCAATGCCTGCTCCTGGTCAAAAAAATGGCAATTGCTCTTCAACATTAACAAGTACAAATCCCTGCAAATAGGGACAAAGAATAGTAGCTGGAGCGACAAATATTACATCAAAGACAGTAATGACTGCATCCAAGAAATTTCGGAGGTAGACTTCGAGAAAGATCTAGAAGTATACTTTGACCCGAAACTCACATTTTCCAAACATATAAATGAAAAAATAAAGATAGCCAATAGGAATCTGGGACTAATCAAAAGATCGTTTGTCTATATGTCAAATGATATGTTTTAACATTATACAAATCCCTTGTAAGACCCCATCTAGAATACGCTTCAGCCATCTGGTCTCCTAGATTAAAAAAAGACAAAAAATCCTTGGAAAATGTGCAGCGAAGGGCAACACGTATGATTAAAGGTATCACAAGCTTATCATATTCAGATAGATTACGGGAGCTAGGCTTACCTAGCCTAGAATACAGAAGAACAAGAGCAGATTTATTGGAAACATACAAAATAATGCATGGGCATGTACATATAAATAGAGACAAATTCTTCCCTGGTCTAAATGCCACCCAGCTTAGGAGAAATTCAAAAGCTATTTACAAGCAATGGTCACGCACTGAAATTAGAAGATGTTCATTCAGCCGTAGGGTTGTCGATCAATGGAATAATTTACCTGAACTAATCGTGACAGCACCTACCATCAATACATTTAAACATAGGCTAAATGAGAACTGGGTTGGGGGTAAGGACAAATTTAGACCTGAATGCCTAAATTGATATTACTTGCGAAGTAAGTGCAAGATCTGCCTGAGATAAGTGATTATTGCTGTCTAAAAATGAGCAAACAGAGACTCTAGGGACAGTTAGTGCAGTGATTATTAAGTGAATCCACAATTGCAAACATAAGAATACAGTACGCGCAAATTAAAGAAGACTGACGGGGAGTACTAAACTATACCCGGACCAGCTGTAAAGCTACAACCAATAGAGGAAGCACCATGAAAACAGCCTAAGAAACCATGTGTTTATATGGGGATCATCCCATATCCGGCTGAAGAACTATGTGAACTATGTGATGTTATATACTATCCGACGTGAAATAAAAATGTGTATAATTATGTCTATAGATCCAGACGAGACGCCGCATAATGCTATATATATTGTACCCGGGGCGTGGAGCGTACGAGATTAGAACCGCAATTTGTTTCCCAATTCGGGTTTTTGTCCCACCCTTGCCCTATAGCTCTTCAATACGAAGGTGCTACCAACGACGCAAACGAAACTGTGTGGTTGCAGGTCTTCTTTTGAAAATGAGGTTTGCATTGGTATTAGTGCACTTTATTGTAAACTAACTGATAAATAGTATGTCTAAGGCACTGTCACACTATCCGAGCTCTACTATACTGTTTTACCAAATTTAGTCACTCGATTTGAATTGACGTGCATTTACCGTCGATGGCCCTGTTTCGGTGCATGCCCTATTTCGGTGCACTTTACTTGGGAAACGATATCTTCTTTAAGAAGAGCTGAATTACGTCATCACTTTTTGCAATCCACAAAATAAACAAATACTTGTCATCGCTGTCAAAAAATCTAAAATGTGCTGCAAACCGTTAAGTTACTTACCATATTTGATAAAGCATAGCAATTTCAGCCATTTTCCTTATGTCTGTTTTCACTTAGATAAAGTTTGTTCCAAAAAATACTGTCTTGAAAACGTTTCTCTCAATTTTGTAGAGATACACATTTGTTGTCATATGCTGCAGCAAAGTCACATGACTTCGATGTCTCTGCTCATTGTTTTTCAAGTACAGGCTATGTCCAAAAGTATTTCATCCACTATATTTTTCACATAGGAGAGAGACCTTACAGAGCAGAGACATACTTTAGTTTATTCATACCACAGGCGTTCGACTCATGAAATATGTCTAAAATAAGTTAAAATGTCCCTAAATTGACGTTTTGTAACATTTGGGGCCGAAAAAATAATGCTTGGGGCGTTTTGAGACAAAGCTGAAATTTCGTATATTCTATATACGAAATTTCAGCTTTGTCTTAAAAGCCCCAAGCTTTATTTTTTCGGCCCAAACTGTCACAAAAGGTCAATTTATGGATATTTTAACTTATTATACCCCCCTTTTGAAAAAATGGGGGTATATTGCTTTGCACATGTCGGTCGGTCGGTCGGTCGGTCTGTCGGTCGGTCGGTCGGTCGGTCGGTCGGTAGATCGATGGTTTCCGAATGATAACTAATAAACGACTTGGCCTAGAATCTTCAAACTTGCTGTGGTGGTTGGTCATGACAAGTAGATGACCCCTATTGTTTTTAAGGTCACTAGGTCAAAGGTCAAGGTCACCATGACCTTAAATGGTGAAATAGTTTCCGATCAATAACTGCTCAAGGGTTTGGCTTGGGATCTTCAAACTTGCTGTGGTGGTTGGTCATGACCACTAGATGACCCCTATTGATTTTGAGGTGACTAGGTCAAAGGTCAAGGTCACCATGACCTTAAATGGTTAAATGGTTTCCGATCAATAAATGCTCAAGCATTTAGCTAAGAATCTTCAAACTTGCTGTGGTAGTTGGTCATGACCACTGGATGACCCCTATTGATTTTGAGGTCACTAGGTCAAAGGTCAAGGTCACCATGACCTTAACTTGTAAAATGGTTTCTGATCAATAACTGCTCAAGGGTTTGGCTTAGGACCTTCAAATTTGCTTAGGTGGTTGGTCATGACAACTAGATGAGTCCTAATGTTTTTTAGGTCACTAGGCCAAAGGTCAAGGTCACCATGACCTTAAAGGGTGAAATGGTTTGCGATCAATAACTGCTCAAGGGTTTGGCCTAGGATCTTCAAATTTGCTGTGGTGGTTGGTAATGACCACTAGATGATCCCTATTGTTTTTTTAGGTCACTAGGTCAAAGGTCAAGGTCACCATGCTCTTAACTGGTGAAATAGTTTGCGATCAATAACTGCTCAAGGGTTTGGCTTAGAATCTTCAATATTGCTGCGGTAGTTTGTCATGACAACTGGATGACCCCTATTGTATTTGAGGTCACTAGGTCAAAGGTCAAGGTCACCATGACCTTAACTTGTAAAATGGTTTCTGATCAATAACTGCTCAAGGGTTTGGCTTAGGATCTTCAAATTTGCTGTGGTAGTTGGTCATGACCACTGGATGACCCCTATTGATTTTGAGGTCACTAGGTCAAAGGTCAAGGTCACCATGACCTTAACTCGTAAAATTGTGTCTGATCAATAACTGCTCAAGGGTTTGGCCTAGGACCTTCAAATTTGCTTAGGTTGTTGGACATGACAACTGGATGACCCCTATTGTTTTTAGGTCACTAGGTCAAAGGTCAAGGTCACCATGACCTTAACTGGTGAAATGGTTTGCGATCAATAACTGCTCAAGGGTTTGGCTAAGGATCTTCAAACTTGCTGTGGTGGTTGGTCATAACCAATAGATAACCCCTATAATTTTTGAGGTCACTAGGTCAAAGGTCAAGGTCACCATGACCTTAACTGGTGAAATGTTTTGCGATCAATAACTGCTAAAGGGTTCGGCTTAGAATCTTCAAACTTGCTGTGGTGGTTGGTTATGACAACTAGATGACCCCTTTTGATTTTGAGGTCACTAGATCAAAGGTCAAGGTCATCATGACCTTAACTGTGAAATGGTTTCTAATTAATAACTGCTCAATGGTTTGGGTCGGGATCTTCAAACTTGCTGTGGTAGTTGGTCGTGACCACTAGATGAATCCTATAGTTGTTGAGGTCACTAGGTCAAAGGTCAAGGTCACCATGACCTTAATATGTGAAATGTTTTCAGATCAATAAATGATCAGTGGTTTGGCTTAGGATCTTCAAAGTTGCTGTGGTGATTAGTCATGACCACTGGATGACCTCTATAGTTGAGGTCACTAGATCAAAGGTCAGGGGGTCTGGGGGGTATACATGTTTTACAAACATCTCTTGTTTTAGACATATTTCATGAGCCGAACGCCTTTGATTCATACAGGATAGAGGCCTAATTCTATTCATGCCGGAGAGATACCTACTAGATTTAAATCCAATAATATTTTACTGGAAAAAAACGTCTTACTAGAGTTGTTTTAGTCAAAATGCACAAATTCCGGGGAAATAATGAGTTTAAACAAGGTAAGAACATTGACAATAAATGGTTCTTGTTATAAAAATACTTTAAACTCGTTACAACATGCATAATTTGTTTGATATGCATTTCATTTTGTTTTAACAGTTCAAAGTTAAAAAATAAGTTACAGACCTACTACTTTTAATTTACAAATGTAGTCATACACTTTTGTTGAACACTGTATTTGGATAAAAAAAAAGCCGCACCGAAATAGGGCAGATAAACACAAAATAACACAAAATGGCTACGTCATTAAAACGGTTTCAACCGCGATAAATATGGAATATTTTGGGAATTAATTTATACGGATTTAACTTAGAAGACCTATTACAAAGGTACTATTAGTTTTTTTCATACAATTTTAAGATTTGTGGTCACCGCGATCAGTTTGATTGCTAAGTGCACCGAAACTGGTCCATCCACGATACAGTGGGTCAGCACAGATTTATTCTCCCTAATTAAGCGTTTCAAAATGCATACTGAACTGGGTTGGCGTTCTGTCAAACACAGGAACCTAGATTTCAAACTAATAATGTTTTACAGGATCAACCACAGGGGTTTCAAAACTACACAATTCTAAAATTTTCTCTTTCTCTAGTAAATGCTTCTTTTTGGTAGATTTTATCAAATAGGTTGGATCTAAAAATAGCCTATGTGGGATTGGGTTAAATGTGGAGGTAGTGTTATATCACTAATTGACTACGGAGCAAGAGTCTCCCTGCTTCCAGTCTTATTTATTTGTTACAAAATATCAAATGTTACCAAAGTTTGTATTAGATTGAAAGAAAATAATGCTTAACATTACTTCCCAATAGGAGGATAAATCTAGCTTGCATTGTTATGTACAAAGCCAGAGACACGTACTCTTCTGAAAGTTGTATCTCATTTCACAAATTTGATGACACTATGTATCTACATGGTTTGCAAAGTGTAACAGATACTATCTTCTCATCTAAGATTTCTCATATGAAATGATTTAATTTCAGCTGAAGACAATTTAAACATGGATGAACTATCAAAAACCAAAAGCCTGGTGGATCAGATGAATGTTGGCGTTCAGAAATACTTAGGTATTATATAGTATTTGACCCATCTGTCAATCTGTCCGTGTATCAAAATACATTGTTGTCATCTTTAGCACTTCATTTCTTTACTAGGTTTTCTCAAATTTCATTTAAGAGTTGTCATGAATAAAAGCTGGGATGAGTTTAATTTTCTATAAGGAATCTGTCATTGGGGACCACTTTTTTTCTCTGACAACATGGCGGCATGGGGTATGTGAGTTTGCTCACTACTCACTAAAGTTCTTTAATTCCTACATGAATATGCAACAGGGAAAGGATTAATTTTAAGAAACGTTATCAAAATATTACTAAAATGTGAATGCTGTACTTAGTTTTAGATATTTTGAATGATTTCTACAAAGTGATATTTAATAATTAAACTTTAATGTATGTGAAATGATTTCGTATTTTATTAAAATACATGTATGTGAAAGAAAATGAATTGTGACTTTTCATTTATCACATTTCTGACAAGTTAAAAGTATATTTACATGATTTGGTTTGCAGAGAAGAAAACTGGTGTGTGCAAAATTGCCCTAGAGCCTAGAAGACCTGCAGACAGATCTGCACTATTGTCATGGGAACAGGTATTGTTTTAACCCTGTCATTGTATAAATGTGTTTTGTACACCTTTGCAAAGAAGTAGATCCAGATCAGACGGCTCCTTATGAGCTGTCTGATCAGACTCTGCTCTGCTTGCTTATGAAATTATAATAGATTTGTCTCAACAGGTTTTACTAATACCAAAAAGCTCCTATGGAGCAAATGCTCTATCACAATGGTTTCCAAAAGTGACTTTTACAGAGGCCTAGAAAGGTGTATTTATGGAGAAAAGGGTTAAAGTGCTGTCACTGTATAACTATAACTGTACTAACTCGTTCCTGCATATTGACGCCTTTTGATGTCTCTGAAAAAGTCACTTTTTAAACTATTGTGCTAAATAGAGCATTTGCTCCTGTGGTGCAAATGCTGTCTTTATCTAAATACATGTAGTTTCAAAACTATATAATTCTAAAAATTTCCTATTTGGAAGATTTATTCAAAGAGTTTGGGTCTGAAAATAACATATAAGGGAATGGGTTAATTAGATAATAAGTACTATATTAGAAAATAGATACATTCTTTGTTCTTGATTCTCCAATCAGTCTAGTTGTTTGTCTGCAGACCTGTAGAGACCATTGCACAACACCTAGTATCGGAGTCACATCTGAACCCTTTCCTTCATATAAACACCATTTCTATGCCTTTACTAACAGAGTGGACCCAGATCAGATGACTGTTATAGGAGCCATATGATCAGAGTCTGCTCTGTTTGTTTATATAATTATATAGTTTCTATTACAGCCCAAAGAAAACTGTGTTCATATACAATAATAAAAAGTTGGCTATAAATAAATTTTTATGACATCATTTATATTTTATTTCTGACATGAATATTCATGAGGTAAAGGGTTAAGAAGCAAGTATTTAACCCATTCCCTCATAGGTTATTTTTAGATCCAACCTCTTTGAATGAATCTACCCAAAAGGAGCATTTACTAGAGAAAAAGAAAATGTTAGAATTGTGTCGTATTGAAACCATTGTGATAAATAGAGCATTTGCTCCTATAGGAGCAAATGCTCTATTTATCACAATGGTTTCAACAGGTGATTTTTACAGAGGCGTAGAAAGGCGTATTTATGGAGGAATGGGTTAATGTTGACAAGGCAGTGTTATAAATGTAATCGGGAAATTTTATTATATGATGGTGAAAGTGGCACATCGTTAATTCTTAAAAAATCTTGTACTGTCTCACTGCCCAAAGAGAAATGCTCGACTGAAATTTCTGCTGGAAATGTATGTTACCTTAACATGTTATTTCTGTTGACAAGTTCCCCATAACATATTCTTATTTTCAGTACTTAACGAAGTTATAATGCACCGACTCATCTATATAATTTTGAACAATTATATTTACGATGTTTTCTGTACTAAGAGCTGCAGGAGATGTTCAACTGTATATGTACATTCATTACAGAAACATACCTGTTTCTTACCGGAAGATTTAAAGAATTTTTATCACACCACTGACGGATTTCTGCTGACTTGGTGTGTAAAAATTGAAAGTAAGTTGTCAGAAGAAAGTAAGTATCAACTTTTCATTTCTAGCGTATTTTAGCATTTGTGATGGGCGCATTTAAGGTTAAGAAAGAAATGAACTTTTCAAATAAAATTTGAAGAAACGTACTTTTAAAGCTTTACATTGTTTATATTCAGCTATGGTTGTCTGCTTAAATGTTTCACCTGCCTATCGAGTGGATCTTTCTTTTTCTTCCATTTCTGTGAAATTAAAAGTCAGTGTGTCAAATATTTGTAGTCTTCATGTGAAAACACGTTACCTGGCATTTCAGCTGTATCTGCATAAGCTTTGATCAGATGTAAATGATAGTTCTTTTTGTATACGGAAATGCTGTTTGCTAAATACCTTTGTAATTCACTTATACCTGCCTCAGTTATGTGTACTTTATTATACCCCACACAACGAAGTTGCTTGAGGTATGTAGTTTTTGACTCGTCCCTCCATCAGCCCATATGTGTATCATAATACATTGTTGCTCATCAAGCACATTGATCTCTTAACCAAATTATCTCAAATTTGCTTCAAGAATTGTCATGAATAAAGCTTGGGTGAGTTCAATTTTAAGAGGAATCTGTCATGCAGAACCACTTTTTTCACTGACAATGTGGCGGCATGGGGTATGTGAGCTTGTTCACGGAAGTTCTTTAGTTGATAAAATGCACTATTTATGATGTTATATTACTTGAGATATGTATTTACACGTTAATGCCTGGTGGGTCAAATTCATGAAATGAAATAATTGGAAAAAACAAGAATACCGCTGAAATTCGATACTTTGTTGACTATTCTGTGTTATATGTGCTTGCATCTTGATGGAATTTAAGTGCAAACAGTTTGACTGTTTAAAATACGGTTATGTATATGGACACTAATTATTCCAATTACCAGAAAGTTCATTTTTTTCTCTACCACCTGCAACTTTGAGTCTAGATGTAGATGCACCCTGGTTTATATATATATTGTGGTACAGGATGCACAGTCCAGCTGCTTCCTTTCAAAATAGTTGGTGCTTGTTGTTTAGTGTTTTATTGTAATATTAGGCTAAACCTACCTACTGTACAAATTGCTTTGTACTTATGGTTTATTTTGCTTTTGCAGTACTGTAAAACCTCTGCATAACGGCCACTAAATTGTGTTGAATAGTTGGTATGAAGAACAAGTGGCTGCTTAAAGCAAGGAGAAAGTAAAACAGAACACTCCTATATTGCTTTAAGCAGTCACCTGCCTTTAACACAAAATACTTGATGTAATTTAGTGGCCATTATAGAGAGGTTTTACTGATTGATAGTATTGATATCCTTGTGCTATACAATAAACACTCTACCACAGTCATTTGAAAGATATCTTATGCCTGGTGTTGAAGACAGGTGGTAGCTAAATTCAGAATGAAAGTTATTCCATGAATATTTATGCCAGAAATAATGACTTCATGAATATTAATTGAATTAATTAGGTCTGCTCTGTTCGGTTATGGATTTATGTAGAATTGATTCTACAGTTTCTGCCATGACCTAACAATCCTGAGTTCATCATACAACAGTACATAATTTACAGCTAATTAATATTCAAGATGCTATTATTTCGTACATAAATACTGGTATTCTCGAGAAAAAGAGTTCAAAGCTAGTTAATCAGAAATGTTATTTTGGGAACATAGGCCTACTTTTATGCTATGAACATTGTATGTAATGGAGGAGTCTTCTTGTCTGATCAGTTGCTGCAGAACTAGTATATTGCCTGATCAGGATCTACACTGTTTTCCATGATAATGTCTGTAGAAATATGTCTAGTGTATGTACAATAAAACCCCTCTAAACCGGACATTAAATTAATTATAAACATCTGTCTTGGAGACAGGTGGCAGTTTAATGCTGGATGAAAGTCATGCAGAAAGCTCCTAGAGGAGCTTTCTGCATGACTTTCACCCGGCATTATAACAGCCACCTGCTTAAAAGTATCTGGTTTCTTCACTACTAGAATTCCGGTTTGGAGGGTTCAACACAATGGCGATAAATTTAACTCTAACTTGCTGAATAATTAAACATGGCTCATCCTCATCATCTTTCTGAATATTAATTAAATGGAAAAAAACTGTACCAAAATTTATCTCTGAAGACAATGATTTTTTATGACAAACAGTGCAGACACTGATAATATGGCTCTCACAGGATCTCTTTGTTCAGGGTCTATGCTGACTGCAAATATATTATTTACTCTGTTCCCACATTTTAACCCTTTCCTCCATCAGTATGCCTTTCTACGCCTCTGTAAAAGTCACCTGTTGAAACCATTGTGATAAATAGAGCATTTGCTCCTATAGGAGCAAATGCTCTATTTATCACAATGGTTTCAAATTACAAAATTCTAAAAATGGTCCTTTTCTCTAGTTAACCCTTTCCTCCATAGGCTATTTTTAGATCCAACCTCTTTGTATTAATCTACCCAAAAGGAGCGTTAACTAGAGAAAGGGAAACTTTTAGAATTTTATAGTTTGAAACCATTGTGATAAAAGAGCATTTTGCTCCTATAGGAGCAAATGTTCTATTAATCACAGTGGTTTCAAGAAGTGGTTATTACAGAAGCATAGAAAGGCGTATTTATGGAGGAAAGGGTTAATGCTCCTTTTTCGGTAGATTTATTCAAAGCGGTTGGATCTAAAAATAGCCTATGAGGTAATGGGTTAAAGGTTAAATTATATTAATAGAGTATAAAATAGCGTAAAATCAAGTCAAAGTTTGATCGGGGTCTCAACTATTTGCCTATGTCTGTCTGTCTGTTTGCAAATTATCTCTGGTATTTTTCTATTACAGCATGATTGCTAATATTTCTGTTTTGTAGAGGTTGATAGTTTAGGTTGAATCCCCAGTCTTAGATCCTGTACATCCTTTGGCACTACACTGAAGCTGTCTTTTGTCATGAGTTGCAACTGTTTTTGCCCCACATACTTTTCGTCAACAAACAATGCTATAGGTTTCCTTCAAATTCATTTCTAAAATATAAATGGTTTGTCAAGCAGTTTGGATTTTGATGAAACACCAAAATTGTCAGTGTCTGATCTGGATCCAAATTGTTTGCAACGGTAATTACAGATTTTGTTTCTTGTGCAAGCCACAGGGGTCTGAACCACTTCATGGGAGTCTATATCTTGAACTCGGATAACTCAAACTTCGGGATAACTCAAACTAAAAGTTTGACCCTTCTAAAACTTACAATACAGAATTGCTCTGTATTTTTCTATTACAGTGCTCCCTCCCTACAACGGTCCTCTCAATAACGATTCCCTCCTTACAACAACGCATGTCACTGTTTCCGAAACAACAAGGCTCCAGAAACAACTTTTTTCCATCATATTTTCTTTATGCCTCTATCAAACCCTATGTTGTGACCACTCTTTAGAATCGTCACTTTGTGACGATTCTAAAGAGTGGTCACAACATAGGGTTTGATTGAGGCATAACGGTTTTAGTTCTCGAAATACACCTGATCTGCGGATCTGCAAACAAGCTAATTATGTTTGATTTTCCCTCCCTATAACAACTCCCTCTGAACAACACATACAATCTCCGTATCCCAAAGGGTGTCCTTGTAGAGAGGGAGCACTGTACAGCATGATTGCTAAGAAAGGGAAGCATTACTTTAGACCTGTTTTAAGCTGTGAACTCGAGAAATTGTTCAGATTAGAAAGTGGATAACTCGAACTTCTGTTATCTCAAACAAATTTGTATAGTCCCTTGAAGTTCGATATATCGAAGTTCAACTGTATACTATATAGACTCCCATGAAGCGGTACAGACCCCTGTGGTGCAAGCCCTGTGAGTTGTTTTGGCATTTCAGCAGTTAAAGAGTTAAATTTAAAATCCACATGAATGGTGAAAATTCTTTCCTATTGTCAGGTAAACCCCCTCCATCATCAGCTAGATCTAAAGCAAAAAATGCATGGATAGGTAACATCTGTAGACAACCCACCATAGTCCACAACGCCTATGCCTTGCTTTCAAAGCCCTGTATCTGGCCTTTAACCATTCTACCTTTTGAGTTTTACTGCCATTAAGTATAACAGAAAAGATAAGTCGCGAAAATAAATTAGTTTGTCCATTTGAACTTGCCCAAATATGTATTGTGAATATACACCAAAACCCCTTTAATGCGACCACCAGGTCATTGAGGCAGGTGGTAGCTTAATGCAGTGTAAAAGTTATGCAGAAAGCAGAGCTTTCTGCATTACTTTCATCCTGCATTAAGCAATCATGTTTTTAAAGTGGTCGCTTTAGAGGGATTCTACACTAGTTTTCATTTCAAAGGATGTTTCTGCTGGAATTCTTTTGCAGATGTCACCTTTAATTGTTTAAGCAAACAGTGCAACTCCAGATCAGAGGACTATAGAAGCACTCTGATCTAGGTCTACACTGATTGCTTATGTGACAGTTATGTCCCTTTTCATCAAGACTAAGTATACATATATTAATGAAATAAGTGGAAGTTTTGTCATAACCTTTGTGACAACACCAGGGGCAGCATTGAACTTTTAACTTTGACTACAACTTCAACATCTTAAACTTCTGGGATGTTTTCGCCATCAGAAGTGCTAATGTCTAAACAGAGTTTATAACACCTTCATTTTTATTAACCCTAACCCTTTCCCTGTTCTATGTTTATTCCAAAGTTTGATACCTACTGAATACTCAGACAAAATAGTTACATGCATACTGAAATTTGGAAGGTGGAAAAGTGTAGCCATTTTAGAGAGTAAAGAAACAGATTTTTCAAATTCCATTAGCAAACTGAGCAGACCCTGATCAGACGGCTCCTATAGGAGCCGTCTGGTTTGGGTCTACTGTGTTTGCAAATGCGTAGACACATTTATATGAAGGAAAGGGTTAACCTTTTACCTCATGAATGTTAATTTATGAATATTAATTACCTGATTTTCACAATGACATTATCAACATGGAAATGTTCACTATGGCAAAAAAAGTGAAAACGTATCTGTACAAATCGATCAGTAAAGCAACAGAGCACACCTTGATCAGATGGCTCCTACAGGATCTGGGTCTACTCTATTCAATTTACAAAGATTGATAAAAAGTGTCACTTTGACTATCAGGTAAAGGGTTTTAGGTTTAGATTTTTAGATAATTTGTAGACAGGTGTTGGCAGCTGCTGGCATTTCTCCTGCTTCTTTTAATTTTTCTCCAGTATCTAACTGTAAACTGATTCAGAGATAATACAACAAACTATCAAAATGTTTTGTAATGCACTGTAAACCTATACGCAATGTAGGACATTTTTGTTTCATTTGTTTTACCATCAGTTTTAGCTCTGTATCGTAACTTGCTTAAAACAATTCTTTTTGGGATACCTTTTCTTTGGCTTGTGCCATTTAGTTTCTATGTTATTTGAAATCATACCAACAGTATACTTTAAAGAAAATAAAAATATTTTCCTAAATCTTCATTATAAAAGTAATAACATTCTAACCATAAATTCTACCCTTTCCTATACCTATAAACACATTTTACGCCTTTGCAGACATAGTAGACCCAGATCACATGGCTCTTGTAGGAGTCGTCTGATCAGGTTCTGCCCTGTTTATTTATAAAATTACAAGAAATCTGACTGTACAGTTTCTATCGATACCAATGTATCCTGCGTACTTATGACGTTATTAAAAAATCAGGAAATAATTATTCATGATGTCATTATTTCTTACATGAATATTCAACATGGAAAAGTGTACTGTATTAATGCATGAAATAAACAATTTATATTTGTTAGAGCTGTCATAATACAGGTGCGTGACAAGCAATGGACTTAAGACAGTAACACCAAAGACATTTGTTTGTAATTACACACAATTTCAGGGCACAGATTAAATTGTTATCCAGTAAAATGACAAACTTGGAAAGAACAGCATCATCTCTGTATATAATGACTTTTATTATGATATGTCCATAGCAATTCAGATGCATGGGGGTTAAACTGTTATTTAATTGCTTATTGAGAACAATCTGGATCTAATTGTAGATTTTAAGCACAAATCTACTTTAATCAGTCATTAATGATAGGTATGATTCATCCTTGTATCATGCATAACATTAGCCCTTTTGTAAAAGTTCAACTGTTAACACATCTAACCCAAACTATGACAGACTAAACCATAGCCTGCCAGTCACAACTATAGTTGCATTTGCAAACAGTGTAGACCCAGATGAGAGAGCTCCTATAGGAGCTCTCTCATCTGGGTCTGCACTGTTTGCCATGGAAAGTCTGGCATGCCTGCATTGCTCTATGCTTTTGCCTAGGAAAATCATTTCAGCATATCCTGTATATTTTTGTAAAGTTTTGCCTAATTAATATTCAAAGATGGCAGAGTGATAAAAAATATGTGGCAGGCTAAGGGCTTATTATGTTTCTCCACCTCCATGTATGATATTGTGCATTACTTAGCTTCTAACAGGCTACCCTATTATACTGATTTTATATCCCATATGCGTTTAGATTAGCAATAAAACTAGTATCCTATATTGTATGTGTCTTTTGTACCGGTCTTCATTTTGCTTTACCCTTTGAATACAGGAATCAAGTGTACTTTCATTTGCAAACAGTGTAGACCCAGATCAGAGGGTTCCTTGAGGAGCCCTCTCTGATCAGGGTCTACACTGCATGTCATGCAGGATCCACATTTTAGACTTTTATCCTGAGTGGACTCTATAGGTTAACCCTTTCCTCCATAAATACGCCTTTCTACGCCACTGTAAAAGTCACTTTTTGAAACCATTGTGATAAATAGAGCATTTGCTCCTAAGGAGCAAATGCCTTATTTATCACAATGGTTTCAGAACAACAAAATTCTAAATGTTGCCTTTTCTGTAGTTAATGCTCCTTTTGGGTAGATTTATTCAAAGAGGTTGGATCTAAAAATAGCCTATGAAGGAAAGGGTTAAACATTGACTGACTGTTACACTCAGATAATACTGCATTGACACGGCTAAATACCAATACATTATATAAATCATGCAGTCTAGGCTATTTGTTCAGATTACAGAATTGTTACAAACAAGCTTTCTGAAGTGGGTCAACTCTTCCACAACTTTTTATTAATTTTTGTAATATCCTTGTATACTGTTTGGATCAGGAGGAGGGGCATGGCACAAGTCGGCCTCTACCTTTTTGCATGCAGGCACTGGATTTACCAGATATGCAAACAGTTTGGATCCACATGACACCTTGCATAATACACGTCTCATCAGGATCCAAACTGTTTGACACTTTGACATTATTATTGTAAAGAAGTGAGAAAAAATTAAGAAGTGATGCAAATGACAATTGTTGCAGATGGCAAATTATTTAGCATACAAAGAGTAGTACTTGGCTGAGGTATAAACTATTTTAATATATCAGTAGGCATCTTAACCCTTTGCTTGCTATTCACGTCAATATACCTACCTGTAAATAGTGAAGACCCAGATGAGACAGCTCCTGCAGGAGCTGTCTCATCAGGGTCTGCACTATTTACAAATTGATTGTGCAACCAGTGCACTCCACAGCAGTGATTGCACAGTGAAATATGTGTACACAGTGAAGATATATGTAATTATACAACAGGGCATGGGTAAAGAAGGAGAAATGTATTTTAAAATTCAGCAAGCGAAGGGTTAACTACAGTCCTGTTTATTAATTTGTTTTAGATCAAACAAAAGAAGCAAGTGCTAAACCCAAATCTGGTATAGGTGACATAGCACACATATTTTTTCTCTGTGATTATGCATGAATATTAGTTCAGTGAAGTTTTAAATGTTTCATTGAATTCAGCATGAGACATACGTTTAACATTCTTTGTCTGTAGAAAAAGCTTAGTCTATTTTAGTCTCATTATATACATTGCATAATTATGTTATTTTTGTTGGAATGATCTTCTTGCTTTATGATTTCTTCTTGCTTTCAAAGAATATACAGTAAAAAACTCAATACTATGAACACTCAAATACATACCATTAATGATCTTTAACACAGGTGGCAACTTAATGCAGGGTGAAAATCATACAGAAAGCTCCTGTAGGAGCTTTCTGCATGACTTTCACCCTGCATTTAGCAGCTACCTGCCTACAAAGACATAAATTCTTCATCACTAAAATTTCATAGTATCAAGTTTTCACTGTATGTATGACATGTGCAACTCTTCCATTGCTACGGACCAATTTTTGATGATCTTCACAAACGATTTGGATCCAAATGAGATGTAGAAGTAACATGATATCTCAATAGGATCCAAACTTGCAGTGACAATGGGCTGTAAAAATCATACATTCAGCCATTCCAAACTGTTCAACACTGTCTTTTTAAAATAAAATAGAAGAAAAATGTACTTTGAGAATATTGTATCAGAAAACAATTGTTACTTAGTATTGAAAGGGTTAATTAATCCTTTCCCTGTTCCATATTTATTCCAATTTCCCTGTTCTATATTTATTCCAATTTCCCTGTTTTATGTTTATTCCAATTTCCCCGTTCTATTAATATATTTATTCCGAAATTCAATTACCTTAGCTATTCATAAACAAAATAGTTAAAATGACATATGGAAGCTGGAACATTTTAGAAACTAAAGAAAGAGATCTATCAAATTCCATTGGCAAACAGAGCAGACCTTGATCAGACGACTCCTATAGGAGCCGTCTGATCTGGGTCTACTCTGTTGGCAAATGGGTGAAAAGGAGTTTATATGAAGGAAAAGGTTAAGCACAGCTGGGTCAAAGCTTATCTCTGTTGTGCTGACTCACAATGATAAACTCTTTTCCGTAGCTCTCTTGAGTTTAGCACTATTATAATTTCTAGTTTTGCAGATCTATGATAAATGAGGAATATTTAACTCTTCAATTGTTGAAATTGCAATGTAGAATGGTCTTTCATTTTAGAACAAATGAGTCCATAAGAATAAAAACCTTTTACAATTGGATATACAGTAGAACCTGCCATCCAGTAGAGGTCTAATTATTGGTCTGTAAGGCAGGTGGTAGTTTAATGCAGGACAAAATAATGACTGCTTAACCCTTTCCCTGTTCTATATTTAGGCCAAATTTCGATACCTACTGAATATTCATTAACAAAACAGGTATAAAGAAATATGGAGGGTGGAACATTGTAGACATTTTAGAAAGTAAAGAAACATATCTATAAAATTCTATTAGCAAACAGAGCAGACCCTGATCAGACGGCTCCTCTAGGAGCCGTCTGATTTGGGTCTACTCTGTTTGCAAATGCGTGAAAACACGTTTATATGAGGGAAAGGGTTAAGACAAGTTCTACTGTACATGTATTTCAACATTAACTAATATAAGTGCTATTGTTCAGTTATCCGATGTTGATATTGTTAACCCATTACCTGATGAATATTCTTGTAAGAAATAATGACTTCATGAATATTTATTTGCTGAATTGGATAGCTTCCACTGCATCTATCTGATCTAGATCTACTCTGTTTGCAAAAACATTAAAGCATGTCATCATCAAGTAAATTGTTAAAATGTACATGTATTTTTTTTTACTTTTCAGTTTATATGCTTATGTTTTGTTAATTTTTTCAAATTTTTAAATATAAGATTGAATAACAAAATATATTAATGTGCTATGTTCTGTAATAATTTATTGTATCTACATAATACTACTTTCATATGGTTAAAATTAAATCTTAACCAATAAAGAAAATCCTAAATTTTAAATATTTATTTTTTGAATACAGTAAAACATTAATTTTAACACTCATTATTGCTTTTTAAGACAGCTGGCAAGCACCTTATTGCAGAGTGAAAGTCATGCAGATAGCTTCTCTGTGAGCTTTCTGGTTGACATCCACTCATTGACGTCCACTCACCAATTAAGCACTCAATTAACTCAAAAGTTTTCATTTCTTCCAATTATTTCATGTAAATGTGTGTTTGATTTTCTTGTTCCTTTGAGTTTTGACTGATGAGTTAATGTATCTGTGTTGGATGAATACTAACATACAGTTTAGTGTAAGTAACAGTATTTGATAAATTAATCTATTTGTGACAAAACGTAAAGTTATATTTTGCATCCTTTGACACAGTGCAGGCATAGATCAGCTGCAGTGTCAGGTGTTTTGTCTCATTAGAGTCTACACTGTATTTCTTGTTAAACACTTTTTCTTTAATAGAGGTGACATTGGCACGTTTGCAAAGAGACTAGACCTAAATCAGGCAGTTCCTATAGGAATTGTCTGATCAGAGTCTGCAGTGTTTGCTCATGAAATGATAATGATCTTATTCTGCAGTTTCTGCGATGGTCAACAATTCCTATATTCACAATGCCAGTATGAAAGGTCAGCTAATTAACCCTTTCCCTGTTCTACATTTATTCCAAATTTCAAATACCGACTGGATATTCATGAACAAAACAGTTATAATGAAATATGGAAGATGTAATATTGTAGCCATATTAGAATGTATCTGTCAAATCCCATTAGCAAACAGAACAGACGCTGATCAGACGGCTCCTATAGGAGCCGTCTGATCTGGGACTACTCTGTTTGCAGATGCATGAAAATGTGTTTATATGAAGGAAGAGTTAATTTTCATACGGAGATTATTAACTACATGAATATCTGTTTGGTAAACTATTTACTATTGTTTATCCCTTTACACCGTGAATATTCATGTAAGAAATAACGATGTCATGAATGTTAATTAGATTCATTTTTATAATGGCATTTGAACACAGGAAAGATTGTCCATAGCAGAAACTGCAGTCATATCTATATTATTTCAGAAGCAAACCATGTAGACCCAGTTCAGAAGACTCTGACAGGAGCCATCTGATCTGGGTTGACTCTTGCAAGGGTGTACAAAGGCATATTTATGGTTGCAATGCATGCATCTGACCATATGCTGCTGTTACCTTTCAGATGGTCCTATACCGGTAGGCAGAATGCATATCAACAGCATCAACAGGCTGATGAGGATCGGTGGCAACAATAACAACAGTATGGTCAACCCGAGTCTGGCTGACCTCGACGGAGACTCAGACCTGGAGGACGAGACATCAGGTACAGATCTTGGAAAATGGGTTATAACTGCTAGGTGGTATAACCTTTTCCCTGTCCCATATTCATATCAGAAATAATGACATTACCTAAAGTATTAGCTGAATTTTTATAATGGGAAAATATACAAATAATTTTTATGCCCCCATTGACGATAGTCAGGGGGCATATTGTTTTTGCCCTGTCTGTTTGTCTGTTTGTTTGTCAGCAACTTTAACATTGGTCATAACTTTTGAGACAGTACAGATAGAGACTAGATATTTGGCATGCATATGTATCTCATAAAGCCGCACATTTTGAGGGGTGACATGTCAAGGTCAAGGTCATCCTTTAAGGTCAGAGGTCAAATATATGAGTCAAATCATCGACTTTAACATTGGCCATAACTTTTGGACCAGTAGAGATAGAGACTTGATATTTGGCATGCTTGTGTATCTCATGAAGCTGCACGTTTTGAGGGGTGACATGTCAAGGTCAAGGTCATCCTTCAGGGTCAAAGGTCAAATTGTTTTTTGGCTGTAACTTTAACGCACCTTAACATTGGTCTTAACTTTTGAGCCAGTATGGATAGAGACTTGATATTTGGCATGCATATGTATCTCATAAAGCCGCACATTTTGAGGGGTGACATGTCAAGGTCAAGGTCATTCTTCAAGGTCAGAGGTCAAATATATTAGGGGGCATAGTGTTTCACAAACACATCTTGTTTGGTTATGGTAGGAACTGTAAAATCAAATATGTTATAATTTCATAAACAAACAGAACAGACTCTGATCAGATGGCACATACAGGGTCTACTCTGTTTGCAATGGCATGAAAAGGCATTTATATAAGGGGAAGTGATAAAGACTGTTATCTTATATACATTTTAGCTCATATGTGGTCACTCATTAGCATGCTTAACCCATTCCCTCATCGGCTATTTTTAGATCCAACCTCTTTGAATAAATCTACCGAAAAGGAGCATTAACTAGAGAAAATGAGAATTTTGTTGTTTGAAGTCATTGTGATAAATAGAGCATTTGCTCCTTTAGGAGCAAATGCTCTATTTATCACAATGGTTTCAACAGGTGATTATTCAGAGGCGTAGAAAGGCGTATTTATGGAGGAAAGGGTTAATGAGTTATTACTTGGGTAGTTGTGTGTCCATTTCAGTTTCAAAATACAAGGTATATTCCATTTCTGTACAAAAATTGAATTATAATTTCAGATATTTTGGATCCTGATGAACTGTCCAGTTACTCAGCGTCTCATCTTGATTGAAACTAAAATAAAACATTTGTCTATATAGAGCTATGAGTGGAGGTTTAGTCATCGCTTTTCATAGGGTTGAACATTGCCATCATCATTTTGCAAAAAAAAACAATATTGACATCTGTGTACATTAGCCCTAGCTGGAAAACAACCAACAAGTCAATGTTGATGGCTGCTTAAGACAGGTTCTACTGTACTTCCAACTCTTTCAAGATTTTAGAAACAATTTACGAAGTGTCAAACAGCTTGGATTCTGATGAAACAGTTGATTCAGGCAGTTTGCAAAAGACTCATGTCAGATCAGCAGGATAAGGGACAGCTTTGATATTCTCATGTAACTCTTTATGCCATGAAATCATGATATTATGAACATTAATTTGCTAATGTTTATATAATGGCAAATGAATACAGGAATATTTGGCTTCGGCACAAACTGTAGAATCAGATTTATGTTATTCCATAAGCAAACAGAGCAGACCATGATCAGCCAACTCCTATAGGAGCCATCTAACATGGGTTTTGTCACATTTTAACCCATTCCCTTAAAGGCCATTTTTAGATCCAGCCTCTTTGAATATATCTATCAAAAAGGAGTATTAACTAGAGAAAAGGAAAATTTTAGAATTATATAGTATTGAAACCATTGTGATAAATAGAGCATTTGCTCCTTAGGAGCAAATGCTCTATTTACCACAATGGTTTCAAAACGTGACTATTACAGAGGCTTAAAAAGGCGTATTTATGGAGGAATGTGTTAAGGCATGCGTATGGAGTAAAGTGTTCAGATTTGAGGGTCAAGATGAATGTATTGTACTGTGTATGTTAATTTTTACCAACTTTAGGCATAGAGAAGCCAACGTTTGACAGCAGATGTAAGATCTTTGAGCTGGACGGTTGTGATGGATACGGCAAGGTCTGCCTCATCTACAAAGAAAACAAAACAGGTAAACTATATATAACCAGTTAAGAACTGAAAGTAAGCATGCTGAAAATGTTTCATATTGGGATTACATGTAGTTTGTTTCTATTTGTTGGGAGTACTTTTTTGGGGGACTAATGGATGCCGAAGGGGATGGAATGTGCATACTTGATAACCCTCTTTTGGTTTGAGGTTTTTTAACCCTTTACTTGATAGAGACACCTTTGTAAATAGGAGAGACCCAGATCAGATGAACCCTTTAGGAGTCATCTGCTCGGGGTCTGCTCTATTTGTTTATATTTTAAGGTTTTCTGTTTGCTATGACTATAATATTGCTTATTTTATATATTGATTCAGATTTTTAATTATTTTTTGGCACAATGTCTTGCATGCATATATATATATATCAGATCAAAGATGAATGAGCATAATACGTAGTGGGGCTTATATCTACACCCTGTCATGATATATGACTGATACACAGTGGGGCTTATACCTACATCCTGTCATGATATAGGACAGATATACTGTTGGCCTTATATCTACACCCTTTCACGATATAGGACTGCTACTCAGTGGGGATTATATCTACACCATGTCACAATATAAGACTGATATACAGTGGGGCTTATACCTACACCCTGTCACGATATAGGACTGATACTCGGAGGGTCACGATATAGGACTGATACTCAGTGGGGCTTATACCTACACCATGTCATGATATAGGACTGATACTCAGTGAGGCTTATACCTACACCATGTCATGATATAGGACTGATACTCAGTGGGGCTTATACCTACACCATGTCATGATATAGGACTGATACTCAGTGAGGCTTATATCTACACCTTGTCACGATATTGGACTGATACACAGTTGGGCTTATATCTACACCCTGTCATGATATAGGACTGATACACAGTATGACTTATACTTATGCCCTGTCATGATATAGGACTGATACACAGTATGACTTATACTTATGCCCTGTCATGATATAGGACTGATACACAGTATGACTTATACTTATGCCCTGTCATGATATAGGACTGATACACAATATGACTTATACTTATGCCCTGTCATGATATAGGACTGATACACAGTATGACTTATACTTATGCCCTGTCACGATATAGGACTGATACACACTGTGACTTATACTTATGCCCTGTCATGATATAGGACTGATACACAGTATGACTTATACTTATGCCCTGTCATGATATAGGACTGATACACAGTATGACTTATACTTATGCCCTGTCATGATATAGGACTGATACACAGTATGACTTATACTTATGCCCTGTCACGATATAGGACTGATACACACTGTGACTTATACATGTTTACACCCTGTCACAATTTTCTAGGATAGCTTAATGCAGGATGAAGTAGTGCAGAAAGATAATTTTGGAGCTTTCTGCCTTACTTCCATTCTGTCTTAGGCTGCCACATGTTACATTCTTTTAACCCTTTCCTTCGTATAAATTTGTTTTCCTGCATTTCCAAACAGAATAGACACAGATCAGGCGGATCCTATAGGAGCCGTCTGGTCTGGGTCTGCTCTGTTTGCTAATGGAATTTGAAAAATCTGTTTCTCTTCTTTCAAAAATGGTGACAATGTTCCACATTCCATATTTTTATGCCCTCACAAAGTGGTGGCATATAGGGTTGCCCTCGTCCATAAGTACGTATGTACGTACATACGCACATCTAGAAGAATTTATTCGGGATCTTTCTTCGAAAGTATTTGTTCAATCCACACCAAACTTTAAATACATGTATGTGACCATTATATCTTGGTTATATGTAATAGGCATGCAAATCGCTTTAGTCATTTAGGAGTTGCGGCCTTTTATTTGCAAAAATGACTTTAAAAATATCTTGTTCGGACTCTTTCTTGGAAAGTATTTGTCCAATCCTCACCAAACTTTACACACATATTTGTGGCCATTATATTTTGATCAAGATCATTAGCCATATAAATTACTTCAGTCGTTTAGGAGTTGTGGCCCTTTATTTGCAAAAATGATGTTAAAAATATCTTGTCCAGACTCTTTCTTAGAAAGTCTTTTTTAATCCTCACCAAACTTTACACACATGTTTGTTGCCATTATATTTCGGTCAAGTTTGATAGCAATGTAAAACGCTTCAGTCATTGCATACTTAAGAAGTTGTTACAGTCAAAATATCTGATTATGGCCCTTACTTTCTGTGACAAAAAATCTGAAGTGGGGGCATCAGTGTCCTTTGGACATATTTCTAGTGTTATAACTATTTTGTCCATGAATATTCAGTAGGTATTTAAATTTGGAATAAAGACAGGGTTCAAGAGTTAAAGACCCTTATGTCTATTCAAGTGGCCACATAACCCTTTCCCTTATGTAAACGTATTTTCACGCACTGCAAACAGAGTAGACCCAGATCAGACGGCTCCTAGAGGAGCCGTCTGATGAGGGTCTGCTCTGTTTGCTAATTGGATATGATAGCTTTGCTTCTTTACTTTCTAAAACGACTACAATGTTCCACCATCTCTATTGATTTATAACTGTTTAGACCATGAATAGTCAGTAGGTATTGAAATTTGAAATAAAATAGAACAGGGAAAGGGTTATGACTGGTGTTACTGTACCGTCAAAATATCTGCATAAGGAGAAAGTTCTTTCTCAGATCCTACATACAGATGGTGTCTATGTTAACCTTTTCCTTTGTTTAACCCATTACCTCATAGGCTATTTTTAGATACAACCTCTGAATAAATCCACCGAAAAGGAGCATTAACTAGAGAAAAGGAATTTTTTAGAATTTTGTAGTTTGAAACCATTGTGATAAATAGAGCATTTGCTCCTATAGGAGCAAATGCTCTATTTATCACAATGGTTTCACAAAGTGACTTCTACAGAGTCATCAAAAGTCGTCAATATGAGAGAATGTGTTAAAACACCTTTTTGTGGCTATGCAAACAGAGTTGACCCAGACCAGACAGCTCCTCCTGGAGCTGTTTCATCAGGGTTGCTCTGTTTGCTTATGGTATAATAGGATCTGATTCTACAGTTTCTGCCTGAGCCAAAATGCCATTTGTTCATACGGTAATTATGCCAAATGTTTTAAAACGAAATAATCTTAATTACATGTAATGTTAATAATGTCAGTATTTCTTACATAGATGGGGTAAAGCATATTTTTCAGTTTTCCTGATTCATAAATTCCTGCTTATGTACATTATAACTGTATATATAAATGTTGTTTGTATTTAAAACAAAATATATAGATATATATATATATACCTATATGTATGTAAAACTAAAACAATATAACCTGTATGTATATATAGATATACACACCTAGTAAATACTGTAATGAATTGGTAATCATTTTAAAAACAGTTTCTTTTAAAAAGAAATGGCCCGACCCCTCTCCATTTCTTTATAAAAGTACAATTACAATTTTTTCATGATTCTAATTTTTATCTGATCTGCTTTCAAAGGATATGGTGAATCTGTTAACCCTTTCCTTCATATAAACACATTTTCACACATTTGCAAACAGTGAAGACCCAGATCAGATGACTCCTATAGGAGCCTTATCAGGGGTTGCTCTGTTTACTAATGGAATTTGAAAGATCTGTATCTTTACTTTCTAAAATGGCTATAATGTTCCACCTTCCATATTTCATTAGAGCTATTTTGTCCATGAATATTCAATAGGTATTGAAATTTCAAATAAACACAGAACAGGGAAAAGGTTAATTGAGTTCTTAACGGTAACCTTTATCCTGCTAACCATACTAACTAGTCACAATCAGCTGTGATCCAGATGAGATGTTGAGTAAGTCGGTGTCTCATTACAATTCAAGCTGTTTGAAGCTTGGTCAGAAGTATTTTTCAAAATCCTGTATCCTGGCACTTGGTCAATAGTTTCTCACAAGTTTTTTCACATCATAGGTAGTCAAAACTGCAACAGATGCAAAATTAACTGTTTTCTTGTTGTATGTTTATTCCAAATTTCAACACCAGCTGAATATTTATGGACAAAATAGTTATAATGAAATACATGGAAGGTGGAACATTGTAGCCATTTTAGACAGTAAAGAAACAGATCTTTCAAATTCCACTAGCAAGCAGAGTAGACCCTGATCAGATGGCTCCTTTAGGAGCTGTCTGATCTGGGTCTACTCTGTTTGCAAATGTGTGAAAACACATTCATATGAGGGAAAGGGTTAAGTAGACATTTTTTTTTACTGTGGGATAAAGGTTAAATATAATTTATCATGTTTCTTTTTCGCAGAAGGTTTCATTTCCATTCATCATAACCACCCTTTACACAGTTTTTATTTTCTGTAATGTTTTGTATTTATATTTTACCATGTGGTTGTGTTACTTGTAGAGATTGCCTTCAAGGAGTCGGCCGAACTAGTTGCTAGAGTCTATACCTCTGACTATATGATATTTGGTAATCTTTGACCATTGTCCAGTTTGTCTTAGAGGACACTGAAATCACTGTCAGAAAAGGTCTTAGATATATATTTCAGTGAATTGGTTTGTTTTAAGTCACTGATATTCTGTTGTTAATTGTATGAATATTCAGTTTTGAAAGGCATTTTATGCTCCAGGAATTTCAAAGCATCTTAAACACACAGCAAATGTCGTCTTCTCAAGATTATTTGGCTGAAGCAAATATGTATTTCATGTCTTCAATTAGCAAGCTATTGCCAAAATTATGATAATATTTTATAACAATTTAAATCCAGATGAAATGTAAACTAATTTGGCATCTCATCGGGATTGGAACCGTTTAAATGTTTTACAAACAGAGTAGACCCAGAGTAGATCAGCCAGCTCTTTCAGGAGTTGTCTCTTCTGGGTCTGCTTTATTTGTTAGTAATAGAATTTAATTTCTTCTATTGGCCTTGGCAAAAACATTTCCAAACTTATGTAGCAAGGTATTTTATTGTAATCAATTATTTTAAATTTATAATTATGATATGCAGAGTTTTTCATGAATATTCCTGATAAAAAGGATTTTACATGTACAGTAGAACGCCTCTAGTGCAACGACTTAACGAATAACCATATCTATCTATATAAACAGGTGGTTGCTTAATGCAGGACGAAAGTAATGCAGAAAGCTCCTATAGGAGCTTTCTGCATTACTTTTGTTCTGCATTAAGCTACCACCTGCATCTGCCAGGCAGAATTATGCCCCTTTTTGGTGGTTGCATTAGAGGGGTTTTACTGTAATAATATTTTGTCATACAAAAAATGAAAATAAAACAAATATTAATGAAATTGTTTGAATAAGTTTGACCATCCAAAAGATAAAATGCCTTTTATGTTAGGGAAAAAAAAGCTAAATACAAACACATGTGCATATACTTATGCATATTTTATAGTACTATAATATATCCTAGACCTTTCTGAAGTAATGCAGATGTATTTCTTATTTGCTGTTTATATTTTGATAGAGCCTGTAATCAGACTGAATGTTAGCAGTTTGCTACTCCACCATGCATGGTATGCTAGGAAGAGCACAAGTGGTCGCTCAATGTCTGTGATATGTTTGGTACCTTTTGCAGTTAGAAAGCCACACAGGTCACATGAAGTCATTTGCTGTCTGTGGTTGGTTTCAATTAACACTCAGTATGACATTTACCTCTGGAAATTCTGAAACAGAAACAGAAATATTTTTTTTATGGATTAACGGGTTACGCCTATGCCACCAACTTAATGCTTTACTCCTTAAATACACCTTTCTATGCCTTTTCAAACAGAATAGACCCAGATCAGACAGCTCTGGGTCTGCTCTATTTGCTTATGATATAATATAGATATGATTCTATAGTTTCTACCAAAATTTCTTGTGTCTGTGGGTAAATTATAACAATTAATCTAAATGATATTCATGATTTGACTATCTCTTACATGAATATTCATAGAGTAAAGGGTTAGAGGTATTGAAAAGGTGAAAAAAATCAGTGGGAGATGAATTAGTTTTGATTTCCAATTAACCCATTATCTCATAAGCTATTTTTAGATCCAACCTCTTTGAATAAATCTACCCAAAAGGAGCATTAACTACAGAAAAGGAAAATTTTAGAATTTTGCAGGTGACTTTTGCAGAGGCGTCAAAAGGCGTCAATATGAGGGAATGGGTTAAATGTAGATTAATGTTTCGTCTGTTTACATCGTATTTCTGCGATGTCTTCATTTGATATCAGATCTCAGGTGAGCGCATTAGGGTGCCATAGTCTTGATTTTGCTATCAAGTTTGCTTTAGTGAGTATTTAGCATAACCCTTTGAATGTTGAATATCCAAATTAGAATGGCCCATTAGTCCATTCAGTGTGAAAGGCTTAACCCTTTCCTTCATATAAACACCTCTTCTTGCCTTTGGAAACAGAGTAGACCCAGATCTTATGGCTCCTGTAGGAACCGTCTGATCAAGGTCAGCTTTGTTTGCTTGTGGAAATTTATGGATCTGATTATGCAGTTTCTATAGCAATGAAAAAAATCCCTTTTTCATGTCTCTTTTTTCGATTCCTTCCATGAATATGCATGAAGTAAAGAAATCTTGAAAAAATATTGAAACCATTGTGATAAATAGAGCATTTGCTCCTACAGGAGCAAATGCTGTATTTATCACAATGGATTTAAATTCCAAAATTCTAAATATTTCCTTTTCTCTAGTTAATGCTCCTTTTCGGAAGATTTATTCAATGAGGTTGGATCTAAAAATAGCCTATGAGGGAAAGGGTTAAATTTGTTAGAGGATTTTGATTGACAAACTCTGATCAAAGGGCTCCTCTAGGAACCCTTTGATCTGGGTCTAACTGTTTGCCAATGGCAGTACACTAGTATCCCCCTTTCAAAGGGCTTAGGGCTTGCATGACCCCGTTGCAATAAATATCTTTATGATGTAGCATAAATTTCAAGCCCTGATCATGTGTTTATGCTTTATGTTGAAGAATATATGCCAACTACCACAGTTTCATCTTCGCAGTATTTGTGGCCAACAATATGAAAGGAAAAAATACAGTAAAACCCCTCCAAACCAGACATTACATTTAGTAAAAATATCGGTCTTGGTGACAGGTGGCAGCTTAATGAAAGGTGAAGGTCATGCAAAAAGCTCCTGTGAGCTTTCTGTATGACTTTCACCTTGAATTAAGCAGCCACCTGCCTTAAAGTATATAAATTCTTTTTCGACTAGAATTCCGGTTTAGATGGGTTCTACTGTACTACTATTAGCTCAAGACTTGAGAAAATTTCCCATTGATTATTGCCTCAGTTCTCATTAGGTATTTCATTTATGTACCACTCACACCACTGACATTTGAGCTACTCTCTGGGAATAGGAACTTTATTGTATTGCAAACAGTGTTGGCTCAGACCAGCTGTTACAGAATGTATTGTAATTTGATCCCCATCTTTGCATGTAGCTTTATACTGGACTAGATTCATCATCATAGATATGATATCTGATCTGGGTATACACTATTTGCAATGCAGACCCCTTTCTTAGAGGATGGCTCAATTCATAACTTTGTTACATTATCAGCATTACGCGATACATAATTACTCAGCATTGCATTCTGTTTCTTTCCATTTATGTAAGAAAGCTTGTTAACCTTATTGTGTTCATATAAAATTACCTATATCTTAAAAATAACCTCAGATTCTAAATTATCATTTTTCTGCAATTCTTTTCATTTCACAAAATGAAGTTTATTGTTGCATTTCGTGTGAAACCTTTTGTAAAGACTTTTGATCTAAATAAGACAATGAGTGACTTAACATCTCACTGGGATCCAAACTACTTGACACCATTATCATTTTTTTAACCCATTCCCTCATAGGCTATTTTTATGCCCCCCCCCCCCCCCCCCCCCCCAAACAGATCTAGGGGCATATTGTTTTTGCCCTGTCTGTCTGTTTGTTTGTCAGCAACTTTAACATTGGTCATAACTTTTGAGCCAGTACAGATAGAGACTTGATATTTGGCATGCATATGTATCTCATAAAGCGGCATATTTTGAGGGGTGACATGTCAAGTTCAAGGTCATGCTTCAAGGTCAGAGGTCTTATATATAGGTCAAACCACTGACTTTAACATTGACCATAACTTTTGAAACAGTAGAGACAGTGACTTGATATTTGGCATGCATGTGTATCTCATGAAGCTGCACATTTTGAGGGGTGACATGCCAAGGTCATCTTTCAGGGTCAAATGTCAAATTGGGCACATCTTGTTAGATCCAACTTCTTTGAATAAATCTACAGAAAAGGAACATTTACTAGAGAAAAGGAAACTTTTAGAATGGTGTAGCTTTCAAACCATTTTGATAAATACATGTAGAGCATTTGCTCCTATGGACCAAATGCTCTATTTATCACAATGGTTTGAAAAGTGACAAGTGACTTTTACAGAGGCATAGAAAGGCATATTTATGGAGGAAAGGGTTAAAAGAAATAGAATAATTTGAGAGTGAAAGCAACAACAAATTGTTGCTGACAAAACTACAAGGCCATGTTATTTACCTCATAAATTTGCAAGCATAATGCTCTATTTATCACAATGGTTTCAAACTACAAAATTCTAAAAAAAAAAATCCTTTTCTCTAGTAAATGCTCCTTTTCGGTTGGGTCTAAAAATAGCCTATGAGGGAATGGGTTAAACACTGATTGACTACACATGTATATTCCACTGTGAGTAGTCAGCATTGAAATGGTTAGCCCATGCAATTTTCTTTTTGGATCAAATAACAAACACACACACCTACAAATATATTGCAGTGTTTCATATGTCAACAAATTTTGTCACTTTTGTAGATTCCAATTCGAGTTCTGAAAGCATAGACAACCTAAATGACTTTGGTAAACTCAGTACAAGTCGTAAACTTACCTTTTTGACATTCTGTCGTTTACTTTTACCTTATTCTACCCTCACTTCCTACTACAATGCACTGCCTGTGACATTTTTATGCTTCCACATAGTTAGGGGCATATGATACAGCTCTTAATGAAGAAAAATGTGTGTCCAGAAACTTCAAACTTTGTCATGACGGCAAATTCTGTACAGTGAGCCTGATATCAAACTTTTCACACTATAGTTTTACCAGGTATTTAGACCAAGGGCAAAGTAAAAATGCCCATGGACCTTGACAAAGTTTTAACTCTGTATAAACTTGAGTAGGGACACCTGTGTCCAATGACCATTGACATATTTCTACAGTAGTTCTCCTAGCTTGATAGACGTTTCACTGTTTTTAAATCTGTTATCAAGCCATCGTGGCATTATTCCTTTCCAACACTCTCATGAGTTCTGCTGTCTCTGTGACTGTCTATTTTCATTCTTAATACAGGTACATTAAACTAAATCTAAGTATAAATGAGTTGAAAATTATTTACTTAACCCTCTCCCTCTTATAAACACTTTTTCATGCCTTTGCAAACAGAGTAGACCCAGATCAGATGTCTCCTGTAGGAACTGTCTGGTCAATAACTGCTTTATTTGCTTATGAAATTATAATAGATTTGACTCTACGGTTTCTACCAATACCAAAATATCCTGTGTATACATGTATATCCCTTTATACAAATGTAACTAATGAATATTGATGAGATCATTATGTCTTACATGAATATTCAAAGGGGAAAGTGTTAACCCTTCTCTTGCTGAATTCTAAAATGCATTTCTCCTTCTTTACCCATGCCCTGTTGTATAATTACATATATCTTCACTGTGTACAAGTATTTCGCTGTGCAATCACTGCTGTGGAGTGCACTGGTTGCACAATCAACTTGTAAATAGTGCAGACCCTTATGAGACAGCTCCTGCAGGAGCTGTCTCATCTGGGTCTTCACTATTTACAGGTAGGTATATTGACGTGAATAGCAAGCGAAGGGTTAAGATGTGAGAAGTGATTAGTTTCTTTATCTATTTGCATGCTAGTAGTGTATGTGTGACATCCCATGCAGACAGTTTGATGAAACATTAAGCTAATTAGCATGTGATCAGTACATCTAGTTTGATGCAGTGGTAGTCACAGAGTTCACCGATAGTATGCTAAAGGTTAAATATATACAAATTACACTATCCAGTAAAGTGTCGCTAAGGTGACCACTCAAAAGAAGTCTAACTCTGAAGTTTTGAAACAGGTGGTAGCTTAACCCTTTACTCCATAAATATGCCTTACAAGTTTCTATGCCTTTGCAAACGGAGTAGACCCAGATCAGACATCTCTTTTAAGGTCTGATCAGGATCTGCTCATATTGCTTATGATATAATATAGATATGATTCTACAGTTGCTGTCACGGCATAAATGTCACGTGTCCATGTGCCAAATAACAATTAATCTAATGAATACATGTATTCATGATGACATTATTTTTATGTAGTAAAGGGTTAATGCAGGACAAAAGTTATGCAGAAAGCTTTCAGCATTACTTTTTCTCAACAATTAGCAACCATCTGCTTTTACAGACTAAGGACTATGTTAATAAATTATATGGTCGCAATAGCAATATTTTACTGTAATATGCTTTTATGCTTTCAAATGAAGAGACCAGCTAATTTTGTATTGTTGACTTGGTTCAATAACATCATTTTTGTTCTTAGTACTTGTCAAAATAATTTCATGTCAATGATAATCAGGCCTTTAACACCTGTGCAAATACAGTAATTAACTCCTGCAGGAGTACTGTGATGTAGTTTTGCACCAAACCCTCAGTTAACTATATTAAGCATGTTGGAGTTGATTTAGCAATATTATCAGCTGTTCATAGACTTAGGATTAGCTTAATCCATTCCCTCATATTGACGCCTCTGCAAAAGTCTTCTGTTGAAACCGTTGTGATAAATAGAGCATTTGCTCCTATAGGAGCAAATGCTCTATTAATCACAATGGTTTCAAACTACAAAATTTTAACATTTTACTTTTCTCTAGTTAATGCTCCTTCTCGGTAGATTTATTCAATGAGGTTGGATCTAAAAATAGCCTATGAGGGAATGGGTTAAAGTTTGCTTAGTATAGAATGAAGGGCAGTATTAACCCTATTCCTGATAAGTATTCATGTAAGAACTAATGACTTCTTGAACCCTTGTTAGCTGAATCTTTGTAACTGTACATGAACACAGTATATTGACTATCATTCCTTTTGGACTATACATGATTTCACTCTCCATGCATCCTAATATTCGTTGACCAATCAATATAATTTTTTATACTGCTGAAGTTTTTTTAATAAACATCTGAAAAATTACTGCAATGTGGACTTGTACATGTACCATATCGAGGGCTTGGTGCAAAACTATTCTAACTCCTTCACTTTAGTGAAGGAGTTAGAATAGTTTTGCACCAAGCCCTCGAATTATATTTTACAGTTTTTATGATCATTTTTGGATAACATAGTGCTTGTTACAATATTCATATCTCTTGGATATTGACTTGAACCTAGTTTTTCCTCTCTTTATGTCTTCAAAAATTCTTGGACTTTAGATTCCCACGATATTAAGCATGTTTGGCTTCCAGCTTCTACCAGAATTCCAGCTTCTACCAGAATGATAGAAACTGGGAACCAATGCATTATTTGACTAAATCGGTCTGTCCAAACACTTACATTACTTAATTTGGGTATTGAACATTGTTAAATTGTTAACGAAAACAAATTCCATCTATGACTATTTTGAAAATCTGTTTAGTTTTACATTATATATATATATATATATATATATATAATTATATATATCATCATCATCATCAAATATAATATACATGTATATAAGTTGTAAATCAGACTGACTTTTCAAAATTGTTGTATGGCTTCCTGTATGCATTACACAATACTATCGATCACTTACATCACACTTCATTTTAAAGTGTCTTCCAGCAAACCTGTTTTAAATGATTAACCAAAGAATTTCAGAACAATATTATGTCTAAATGTTTTGCCCCGTCATAAACTGCAGAATCAGATCTATATTATTCCATAAGCAAACAGAGCAGACCCTGATCAGACAGCTTGTACAAGAGTCATCTGATCTGGGTCTGCTCTGTTTACAAAGGTGTTAAAAGCATATTTATGGAGTAAAGAATGAAATTATCCATGTATAAGTTTACTTAGAAGTTTATATCTCAAAGAGTGAAAAGTCCATGAAAATATACTCCCCTCAGTTCTGTAGTGGTTTTTCCTCACAGCTCTTTAGGTTTTGTTTTTAGATTTACATAAGTGGAACAAACCAACTGTTCTCTATATATATAGTGCTGTGTATTCAGTTTGTCTTTCATTTGCCTAGCTTGATGATGTGTGAAAAGAATTTTTTTAGTTTGTTTTGAGTTTTTTTTGTCTCTATTTGCTAAAGATTTCTAGTTCTCCTTTGAACAAAGGTAATATAAAAATGCTGTTATATTCTGTCAATCTGTCTGTTATGTCCATTTCTTCTGTCATGCATTCTAGTGTCTGACGGTCAAAACAACCTTAACGCTTTCCTCCATAAATACGCCTTTCTACGCCTCTGTAAAAATCACCTATTGAAACCCTTGTTATAAATAGAGCATTTGCTCCTATAGGAGCAAATGCTCTATTTATCCCAATGGTTTCAAACGACAAAATTCTAAAAAAAATATCTTTTCTCTATTTAATGCTGACCTTTTCGGTAGATTTATTCAAAGTCGTTTGATCTAAAAATAGCCTATGAGGGAATGAGTGAATAATTTCCATGGAAAAACTGGTATAATGCCTTGTAAACAGTACTACATCTCCAATAAGTGGATCTGTCTGCAATATACTTATACAGGTTTTCTCATGAAATAGCTCAAATAATGTTTTCCTTTGACCTCAATAATTGCTATTTCCTGTTTTTATTATTTATCAATCTAAATCTTTCAATTAAAATACTATCTTTTTCATTTTATTTTATTATTTCATTTATTTCTTTTTGTGCATAATTAGTATATTTTTTTACTTTCTACTCGCAAATTTTTTATGCCCCAAAGATCTAGATTGGAGGCTTATTGCTTTTGGCCTGTCTGTTCATTTATAGATAATGTCTGTTAGTTAGTAAAATTGTCTCTCTGTCTGAATCTTTAACATTTTCTACAGTTTTTTCAATATTAGAGATAATTTATATACTTATCTTTTTGTTCATTCAAATAGAATACAGATTTTATTGTCATTGTACCGTTCACATGAAGTCAGATAATAGCATGTTTGTTTAGTTGAAATTAACAAAAGAGGATGTTTTCATTTTAAGGTCTTTTTATTCTGCCTTTTATATAATACTATCAAATGTTACTTGTTTTTCATCCTTTGTATTTGGCTACAGTATTCCTTTGTTTATATTTACTCTTTGCACGCCAGAGGCAACTTCGGACCATATTTTCCGCATAATGCAGCGTCTCATCAGGATCCAAACCGTTTGACACATTGACCATATTTTCGCAAAGAGGAATGAAAGAAATTTTATTTTAAGAATTGAAGCAGACAACAACTGTTTCAGACGAAAGATTACTTAGCTTGCAAAGAGTTTACCCTTTCCTCCATAGGCTATTTTTAGACCTAGCCGCTTTGAATGAATCTACCTAAAAGGAGCATTTACTAGAGAAAAGTAAAATTTTAGAATTTGTAGTTTGAAACCATTGTGATAAATAGAGCATTTGCTCCTATAGGAGCAAATGCTCTATTTATCACAATGGTTTCAAGAAGTGACTATTACAGAGGCGTAGAAAGGCATATTTATGGAGGACAGGGTTAAACAAGATTAATTGAAGGTTAGGGTTCAATGTTTGGTTTTGTGTTGTGTGTATTGGTTAAACTCCTAATTAGTAATATGCATGTTTGCTAACAAATGATATACTTACCGACAAAAGAAATGCAACATCTGTGATTTTCTTTCTTAATTTTACCATTAACTTGCAAAATAATTAAAACTGTCTTGTTCCATTCCGAATATTAATTTTTCAAACATTGTTTCAAATTCTATCGCTAAAAAAAGGATTTTTATGACAAGCAGTGCAGACCATGATCAAAAGACTCCTTCACGAGCCCTTTGATCTGGGTTTACACTGTTTGCAAATGTCTTATATACTCGGTTCTTGCACTTTAACCCATTTCCTCATGGGCTATTTTTAGATACAACCTCTTTGAATTAATCAACCGAAAAGGAGCATTAACTAGAGAAAAGGAAAATTTAAAAATTCTGTAATTTGAAACCATTTTGATAAATAGAGCATTTGCTTCTATAGGAGCAAATTCTCTATTTATCACAGTGGTTTCACAAAGTGACTTTTACAAAGTCGTCAAAAGTCATCAATATGAGGGAAAGGGTTAAGAATACAATTTAGTCAAACACTTTATTTCAAAACTCCAGCTATTGAGGAAAATATTAGATGCATAATGGACAGAGCCTCTAGTTAACCCTTTGTCTGATGCATATTCATGTAAAAAATAATAGTATCATGAATATTAATTAGCTGCATTTTTAGCTCGTCTGTTTTGAAGAAAAATCGAGCTATTGTGATCACTGGGTCGTTGGCATCGTCATCGGTTTTGGTGCTGGCGTGCAAAAACTTTAATGTAGCTCATTACTCAAAAAGTATAAGAGGCATTAACATGAAACTTCATAGGTTGGTAGATCTCATTGAGAAGAAGGCCCCTATATAAGAACTATAACTACTGATTTCAAAATTGTTTAGTTATTGCCCTTAATTTTTTTTCAAAAAAGTTTAAATTTAGCTGACAAGCACCAAATCAGACGAGCGCTGGCGCCACATGCGACTCTTGTTATAATAATACATAAACACAGAATATTATCAATTGTCAAAGTCATCTACTCTGTTTGCCGAGACTTGAAAAGGCATTTCTATCAGGTAATGGGTTTAACCCTTTCCTTCATATAAACAGGTTTTCACCTATTTGCAAACAGAGTAGACCAATACCAGATGGCTCCTATCAGGGTCTGCTCTATTTGCTAATAGAATTTGATAGATCTGCTTCTTTACTTTTTAAAATGGCTACAATAGTCCACCTTCCATATTTCAGATGGCTCCTGCTCTGTTTGCTAATGGAATTTGAAAGATCTGTGTCTTTACTTTCTTAAATGACTACAATGTTCCACCTTCCATATTTCTTTATAACTATTTTGTCTATAACTATTTTGTCCATAAATATTCATTAGGTATTGAAATTTGAAATAAACATAGAACAGGGAAAGGGCTAAGTAAGAAATAAAAACTTGTATGTTGTGTTTCTTTTGTCTGCCTGCATATTTATATCACAATTGAGCTCTATTATTAACAGCCCAGCTAGCTTGTAGTCTAAGCTAATATCTGCATTTTGTAGGTGGCACTGATCCAAAGATTGAGATTTGGTTCATGGACCGGGCATTACGTTGGCACTATATCACAGACAGCTTCACAGCATACTATCGGCTGATGATCATGCACTTGGGCCTCCCACAGTGGCAGTACTCCTTCACAGACATAGGACTGAGTCAACAGGCCAAGGTATTTATCCCTTTACTCCAGAAATACGCCTTGCTATACCTTTGAAAACAGAGAAGACCCAGATCAGATTGTTCCTTCGGGACCCGTCTGATCATGGTCAGCTCTGTTTGCTTATAGAATAGTATCTATCTAATTCTACAGTTTCTGCCAGGGCAAAAGATCCTTGCGTTAACCTTTTTCCTGTTGCATATTCATGTGAGAAAAAATGACGTCATGAATATTTATCAGCTAACCTTTTAACCCTTTCCCTCATATAAACGTGTTTTCACGCATTTGCAAACAGAGTAGACCCAGATCAGACGGCTCCTAGAGGAGCCGTCTGATCAGGGTCTGCTCTGTTTGCTAGTAGAATTTGAAAGATCTGTCTCTTTACTTTCTAAAATAGCTACAATGTTCCACGTTCCATATTTCATTATAACTATTTTGACCATGAATATTCAGTACGTATTGAAATTTGGAATAAACATAGAACAGGGAAAGGGTTAAAATGGCATATTGGTAAAAACCGTACACTCCTATCTATATGATTCCATAAGCAAACAGAGCAGACCCTCCTCCAGGAGCCGTCTGATCTGGGTCTATTCTGTTTGCAAAGGCATGAGAAGGCATTTCTATGAGGGAATGGTTTAACCCTTTCCTCCATGGGCTATTTTTAGACCTGGCCTCTTTGAATGAATCTACCCAAAAGGAGAATTTTAGAATTTTGTACATTGTAGTTTGAAACCATTGTGATAAATAGAGCATTAGCTCCTATAGGAACAAATGCTCTATTTATCACAATAGTTTCAAGAAGTGGTTACTACAGAGGCGTATAAAGGCGTATTTATGGAGGAAAGGGGTTATAGGCCTTTTAAAAAAAAGTTAATTAATGATGTCATCATGATTTCATCTTTTCTTAGATAAATGTCCATGGAGTAAAGGGTTAAGCAGTTCCTTGAGAAAAGCTTTAGTAGTGCCTTGTTTAACCCTTTCCCTGTTCTGTATTTAGACCAAATTTCAATACCTACTGAATATTCATTAACAAAATAGTTAAAAAGAAATATGGAAGGTGGAACATTGTAGACATTTTAGAAAGCAAAGAAACATATCTTTCAAATTCTATTAGCAAACAGAGCAGACCCTGATCAGACGGCTCCTCTAGGAGCCGTCTGATCTGGGTCTACTCTGTTTGCAGATGCGTGAAAACACGTTTATATGAGGGAAAGGGATATGGTGTAGACCTACATCATCTTTAAGTTTCCTTCACAGTGACTGGTTTAGATATGTCTCCTAAACAATTACTGTAGAACAGGTTTTATTAGCGACAATATCTATTTCGCGCTAATTCGCGAATGCGTTGCCTCGCGAATTCAATATTTTCGCTAATAAATCAGTAACAAGTATAAAATGGAGTAATGTCCGAAATTGGTATATCCGGAATATGGTAAGTTTTATCACGTAGTCGTCCATGTGTTTACTGCATTAATTCAATTATTTGTTCAACACAAATATTGAATGAAGTGTATTGCTTCGATAAAAAGTTTGTTTAGTGAACAAAAAAGTGTTTAAATAAAAAATACAGACCAGAAAATGGAAGAATGTTTCTCTTCTTCATTGATCTCCGTGAAAAGGGGAGTAACTCTTATATATACATACATGTATACATGTACGGCAAGTGATAACTTACATGTACAATTACGGACTTTGAAACAGGTTTGACTCTATGTGTTCGTGAAAAACAATTCACTCATTTTGATTACTGAATACCGGCTTATCCCAAGCCGCGTTTAACAGATCAACACGTATACACAAACTTGTCAATTTGTTTTCACACGTTTATCATCCTATTCCAAGTTTCAATAAGGACACGGATTTAACCTTTAGCCTCATAATGGAAACTCGTGATAACCATTTCATTTGCAGACAGTTTTGATCCAAATAAGACCCCGAAGTTATTAAAGAGTAGTAACTTTGTGGCTTACATTTCCACCATTTCGTCAGTAGACCGGTGTGTCACGCTGTGACATGCACCCACGATTTGAGTAAATTTCTCAAAACAATTACAAAATTGAATACTGGTAAATACAGGCCTGGACGCATGCTATAAAAGCCCTAGACTTTGTTCACAATTATCGATTGATAACCCCTAAATTGCCGAAGGCAGTTACATACAGAAATTTATTCTTTGCCCTTTTTACAGCATTCGGCAGCGTTTTATACGATTCTATTTCCGTTATGTTAATTTAGCGAGATGGACGCCGTAGCGAAATCATCATGACGCGAATTAATACAAAATCACATTTACGCGAAATAATCATGACGCGAATATAACCTGTTTTACAGTACTGGTTTATATATGTCTACAGCACAATGACTGGTTCAGATATACAGTAGAACCCCTCTAATGCGACCACTTAATGAATAAACCTGGCTGTCTTTATAAGCAAGTGGTTGCTTAATGCAGGACAAAAGTAATTAAGCATTAAGCTACCACCTGCATCTAGCACCCAGAATTAAACCTCTTTTAGGTTATCGCATTAGCGGGGTTATACTAGATATCCAATGTTTTCAGGGGTAGCAAAGTACAACCACACTTATAAGTGTCATACAGTGTAAAAAGGATGATTAACCCTTTGCTTGTTAATTACTCATATAAGAATCAGATCTACATGTATATCATGTCAAAAGCAGACATAACCAAACAACCCTATTAGTGATTTATATGCTGCCTTGATGTGATCTTTTGTATCATACTTTACCGACCATATACTTACTGATGAGCGATATATTTTCTCCTCACCTTGTTTGTGGAAACATTATCATGATATTCTGTATGTATCTGTCCCATTTTCAGCAATGGTTCAATATGTTTGCCCCACTGAGACTGGAGCTGGATGCTGAGCTGAGTGTGGCACATTCAGAGGCCTCGGAGTCTAACAGTTCCACCACACAGATTGACATTAGCAAAGTGTTCAAAAACAAAACAGACAAAAAGTTAGTAACTACATTTGTTTTCTACACTTTTGTCCTCTTCATGAATAGATATGACTATGCTGACCTTGAAAAAGTGGGATACCATATTACCTCTAATGAATACTGCCGGGGGAATTGCGTTTTTAAATAGGAGCCTCTTGCATTTTGTACAAAGGTGGTTGACTAATGCAGACTGAAAGCAATGCAGGAGCTTTCTGCATTGCTTTCAGTCTGCATTAAGCTACAATCTGTATTTTGAAAAACCTATATTTCTTTATTTAATGGTAATTATATAGGATATTAGTCGTTTTATTAACATTAGCTACCCTCAGAAGTAAGGGATGTTTATATTAGAGTGGGGACATAGGGTGAATATGGCATATTATATTGTCAGATTAATCTGTTAGTACACCAAATGGTTACCAAACAAAAACTCATCAACCTTTTACCTAGATTCTATATATTTAGTTGGAAGACAGGTCATCATGAGTAAATGACCTCAATAGATTTCGAAGTTGGTAGATGAAAGTTCAAATGTCAAATTTCATAAATTCTAAAAAATTTACAAACATCTTGTACAGATTTTGTGATGTGACAACGATTTTGCATTAAATCTGTGAACTGTTGATATTGTAGTAAGGTGAGTGTACTTCCTGTTTTGCTACTTTGATCACACTTTGAAGAAAATAAAAAAGGATGACAAACATCCATTTTAGAAAAATAGTTTGAGACAGAGGCTTTCTTGCTTGCTTGAGTAATGTTAATACTTTTCTCCATAAATATGTCTTTCTATGCCTTTGCAAACAGAGTAAACCCAAGTCAGATGGTTCCTGTAGGAGCCATCTGATCAGGGACTGCTCTTATTGCCTTTAAAATAATATAGATCTGATTCTACAGTTTATGCGATGGCCAAATATTCATGTGTTAACTATTTCCTCAATAGGCTACTTTTAGACCCAACCTCTTTGAATGAATCTACCCAAAAGGAGCATTTACAAGAAAAAAGTAAAATTTTAGAATTTTGTAGTTTGAAACCATTGTGATAAATAGAGCATTTGCTCCTATAGGAGCAAATGCTCTATTTATCACAATGATTTCATTAAGTGACTTTTACAGAGGTGTAGAAAGGCGTATTTATAAAGGAAAGGGTTAATGAGCCTTGTAAAAATAAATCTTAATTCATATTCATGGTGTCAGTATTTCTTACATGAAAACTCATGGAGAAAAGGGTTAAGAGGACAAAGTCATTTCAGTAAGGGGGCAAGTTAGGCTGCGTTTGTCATGCTTTACCCTACCCCTAAGAAGAAAGAGCTTTGCTTTATTCCTTTGTGGTTTCATTGTCTCATTATACACAGACAGGAATAATGTCACTCTACAGTAAAACCCCTTTGTTTAATATTGATTCTACTCTGAGCAAGAGAAATAATAACCACTGGCAAGCAAAAGGTATTTGTCCTATATTCCTGTAAATGACACCTTCATTTCATTATAACCCTTTCCCTGTTCTATGTTTAGTCCAGATTTCAATACCTACTGAATATTCATGGCCAAAATAGTTATAATGAAATATGTAAGGTGGACCACTGAAGCCATTTTATAAAGTAAAGAAACAGGTCAATCAAGTTTTGTTAGCAAACAGAGCAGACCCTGATCAGAGGCTCCTATAGGAGCCGTCTGATCTGGGTCTACTCTGTTTGCATATGCGTGAAAACATGTATATATGAGGGAAAGGGTTAAAAGCTCTGTCAGTGTCAAATAGCTTTAATTCCAGACAGATACCAAATTATTTTGCTGCTCCTTTACATCCATGACATTTCGTCCTATCATAAATACACTGATTTTGGAGAATGTTGTTTGACATTTTAAGATATTTTTCGAGTACAAGTAGGTTATATCCATATGTGAATGCTTTGTTGTTATATTATGGCAGGGGGAAATTTGGGTTTCAAACCACAGAAGCTTGGAGGTAACTGCATGGGAACACTCAAGGAGTCATTGACTTCTGATATTTTTTATCTTACCAGTATAAATTTCCTCTTTTTCCCTCTTTTATCAGCTTACCTAAGCATACAGTGCTTCAGGTCAGCTTTTGCGACCATTCATTTTCTGTCATCTGTCCATTCTTCACTTGAAACACCCGATAACATAGATATCAGTTAATGAAATTTTGCTTGATGTACTGTGGATTGTCTTCTATCATAGCTGTACCAACTAGCATGATTATTTTCTTTAATCATTTCCCTATTTAATATCTATGTAAGAAATGATGACATCATGCATATTAATTACTTTAATTTGTATACTGTCATATAAACACAGACAATTTTGGCTCAAGCAGAAACTGCAGAATCAGATCTATGTTATAACATAAGCAAACAGAGCAGACCCTGATCAGATAGCTCCTTTAGGAGCCATCTGATCTGGATCTACTCTTGTTTGCAAAAGCATGAAAGGGTGTTCATATGAGGGGAAGGATTAACCATATATTTGATAAACAGTCATGTATCATCAATACTAATTAGATGAATGTTTAAATTGGTGCATGTACAATGATTGCAGAATCTGTTGAATTAGGTCTAAAGGAAGCAGAGCAGACCCAGATCAGAAGCTCCAATAGGAGCTCTCTGATCAGGGTTTACTCTGTTTGCAAAAGTATGTCCCTGTCAAGTAAAGGGTTGTATGGATGTAGTATAGTAATCTTATTTGCTGATATAGCTATCCCATGTTCATATGAAATGACAGAAATATTTACCAATTACCAAACGATTTCAATTAACCCTTTCCCTGTTCTATATTTAGGCCAAATTTCAATACCTACTGAATATTCATTAACAAAATAGTAATACAGAAATATGGAAGATGAAACATAGTAGACATTTTAGAAAGCAAAGAAACTGGTCTATCAAATTCTATTAGCAAACAGAGTAGACCCTGATCAGACGGCTCCTCTAGGAGCCGTCTGATCTGGGTCTACTCTGTTTGCAAATGCGTGAAAACACGTTAATATGAGGGAAAGGATTAAACCCACACTGTAATAATCCTATCCTTCATATGGAGATGTAATTGGTCAAGAAATATTATGCTAATGAATTAACACTCCATTTTTTCAAGGTAATAACTCGTATATTTTAGGAGAATGAATTTCAGGCCAGAATCACAGTACATGCATCAGTATTCACTTGAATTGTTTTATGTATCTTGACTTATCAGGTCATAACATTCTTAAATGAATTTAAAAAAAAAAAAGGTCGGGGGAAAAGTGTCTAAACTTTAATGAATGTTCTTTAGTTAAAGACCTATTTTCTGAGTAGTGAGACATTGTCTGTAATATTGCCACATCATTGGCAGAAAGATTTCTTTTGTACATAATATATATATCATGCAGTATTAGTCAGGTGAGTGATATAGGGCTTTCATGGCCCTCTTGTTTATTATTATATTATCTTGTGGTTGCTAGAATTAAGGAAAGACCATGTCTCTATGCAAGATGTTATCATTCATATGTTAACTCATTCCCTCCTAGACTATTTTTAGATCCAACCTCGTTGAATCAATCTACCCAAAAGGAGCATTAACTAGAGAAAAGGAGAATTTTAGAATTGTGTAGTTTTGAAACCATTGTGATAAATAGAGCATTTGCTCCTTAGGAGCAAATGCTCTATTTATCACAATGGTTTCAAAAAGTGACTCTTACAGAGGCATAGAAAGGCATAGTTATGGAGCAAAGGGTTAATACAGAGTAGATTTAAATCTTTATCTGATGAATATTTATGTAAGAATCAATGGCCTCATGAATATTCAATTGCTGAGTTTATATAATGGTTTATAAACAGTTTGTGCTTGTCATGGCAGAAACTGTAGAATCAGATCTATATAAGTCCATAAGCAAACAGAGCAGACCCTAATCAGATGGTTATTAAGTCGTGAAAGGGCATTTGTATGAGCTATAGGATTAAAGAGATTTAGACACACATATCCATCCAGGGTGTTTAAACCTTTCCTTCATATAAACATATTTTCACACATTTGCAAACAGAGTGGAACCAGATCAGATGGCTCCTAGAGGAGCCATCTGACCAGGGTCTGCTCTGTTTACGTATGAAATAATATACATTTAGATCTGAGTCTGTAGTTTCTGCCATGGGTACATAAATTATTACCAATATAAACATTTTGCCAATAAATATTCATGATGTCATTATTTCTTTACCGAATACTGAATAGAGAGACTAAGGGTTAACCAAATTTTCAATACCTACTGAATATTCATTAACAAAATAGTTGTAAACAAATATGGAAGATGGGACATTGTAGACATTTTAGAAAGCAAAGACACATATCTATCAAATTCTAATAGCAAACAGAGCAGACCCTGATCAGACGGCTCCTCTGATCTGGGTCTACTCTGTTTGCAAATGCATGAAAACATGTTTATATGAGGGATAGAGTTAAGATAGAGAGAAGGGGCAATTAAAGAAAGATTCAGAGGCATTATCAACAGGCAAGATAAATTAAACTAAGCACATTTCGAGGGCTTGGTGCAAAACTATTCTAACTCCTTCACTTTGTGAAGGAGTTAGAATAGTTTTGCACCAAGCCCTCGATTTTGTTTATCTGTTGTTTATCTATACATATAATGTTCTTTTCTCTTAAATAAAACAATATAGGGGTACCTAATTTTAAACTTGTTTTACTAAATACAAAATTGCAGTTTGAAATGAAAATAAAAGAGGCACATAGTCAGCATCACTGGTAAAAGGTATAACCAGACATATATAAACAGTGTAAGCCCATGTCAACTGCCTCGGTGGAATATAACAACTGATCTAGGCTTTGTCAGTATGAAAAAATCTACAAGTGTCCTTGTTTTTTGTGGTTCCAGCAGATTATAGTTTGCACATATTGCACTATCATATTTAATAATGCACATTTACCAGCATATTCATAAAGTTTCTTAGGGACAGTTTTACCTTAGTACAACATTGGAAAAATTAAATTGATTAGGTCTGTAGCCAAACTAGTGAGTAAATTATCAGTCTGTGAATCTCGGAATATTATATTCATTATTTTTAGTGAGCATTATTCATATTGAGTATTTACAGACTTTTTAGTTTTGTAAGATTATGGAGGTTTCAATGAACTTAGGAATACAGTAAAAATCCACTAAACCGGATATCTAGTAGAGAAGAATTTAGATATTTTAAGGCAGGTGGCTGCTTAATGCAGGGTGAAAGTCATGCAGAAAGCTCCTAGAGGAGTTTTCTGCATGACTTTCACCCTGCATTAAGCTGCCACCTGTCTCCAAGACTGATATTTGTACTAAATTCAATGTCCAGTTTAGAGGGGTTTTACTGCATTCTTAATGTTCTCATTATAAATTCTAAAGGGAGGTGATGTCTCGAGAGCAAAAATTGCAACACAAAAAGAGAAAATTGCAGACTCGGTTTTATTGAGTCTGTTCATGAACAGTAATTGAAAGTGCAACACTGCTCACGCCCCCTAGCAAAGCGGTATTCAATTTTCAGAACAAGAAGTACTGAAATTCATGATCTCGAAGGATCAGAAGGTATAACAACACTGAGAATGAAGTAAGCTTTATGAATGTGTTCCCTGGTATTTTAAACATATATCTTCTCCCTGATTGCTAACCATGATATATACTAAATCTAGTTTTAATGGGTAGTACTGGTGAGTAATAAATTCACATAATTCTACGATCTATTCCAACTTAGAATTGATACTACATGTACCTCAAGTATTATTGATTTTTGCCGCTCTGCTACATAGATCAAAACCCCAGATGTGACAGAATTGCAATTTCCTGATAAATATTGAGGTAGAGATAGTCTCTACTTGCATTAAATTTTGTGTTTTAAAGATGTCTAACAATTACATAAATCATTTATTTATATGCTGAAAATAAGTATATCGCAAGAAAACCAAATCGAATAAATGCTGAAGAAGGCAAAACTTTCATGTGTTTGATGCCGAAGACTCGATGTTATACGGCGATATATTAGTATTTATTCGGGTTGCATTTTAATTCGATTAACTGTTCAACATAAGGCCGATAATATTTTGTTGTTGAACAAATATTATAAGTATCAATGACAATAGTTTATTTTGTGTCACTGGGGCATTTTGTCGATATAAGTTCCAATTGAAAATCTTCATAATAATGATTGAACATAACAAATAGCAGGTTTTATGATGTTATTGAAGACACAGTAAAACCTCTCAATAACGGCCATTAAATTACATCAAGTATTTTGTGTTAAAGACAGGTGGCTGCTTAAAGCAATGTGAAAGTAAAACAGAACGCTCCTGTAGGAGCGTTCTGTTTTACTTTCATCTTGCTTTAAGCAGCCACCTGCCCTGAATTCCAACTAATTATCACAATTTAGTAGCCGTTATAGAGAGGGTTTACTGTATGTGTTTATTGTAGGGACTTTTCACATTAGCCCTGTCCCACATGAATATTCATATCAGAAATAATGACATAATGAATATTGATTAGCTTTATCTTGAAAATGGTATATGAACACAGGATAATATGGCCTTAGCAGAAACTGCAGAATCAGTTCTATATGATTTCTCCTATCTTATCTGGGTCTACATGTACTTTGTTTGCAAAGGCATGAAGAGGTGTATTTGTCAGGGAAAGGGTTGAAAAAATTAAAATCCATGTACAAGTACATTGATGAAATTATATCAGCCTAGCAGCATTGCAAACTGTACTTCTTTTATACCTGACTTTCTTGTACTGCGCAGTATGCCAATATTTTGTTTTATGTACATGTATCAAAATAGAATTTCACATTCTGTTATCATTTTTATCTAACTCCCTGACTAAAATTTACATGACAATCACTAAGGCTCGTCTCATACGTTTTTTTGTGGATTTTTTTGTTGTCTTTTGAATTTGTTTTAGATGGATATGGTTTATAGAATTATATTGACTTGTTTTAGTTTTCATGAAACTTTAGTATTGCCTTAACCAACTTGCCGATGTGTAGTAATTCATGACATAAGTCATAAATAGATTTTATAAGTATTGCATTTACAAATACATACCGTATGCATTTTCATTGATGTCTAATGTATCATTCTGCCTGCTTTGCTTCAACATAAAGTATATCTGCATACTATGGATTAACCCTTTACTTCATATAAATACCTTTTCACGCCTTTGCAAACAGAGTAGAACCAGATCTGATGGCTCCTGTTGGAGCTACTCTGTTTGCAAATGATGTAATAAAGACACACTTCTAGTTTTCTGCTTTGGTAAAAATTCTCTTAGTCATAATACCAATAAAAAATCAGTTAACCCTTTCCCTTATATAAACGTGTTTTCACGCATCTGCAAACAGAGTAGACCCAGATCAGACGGCTCCTAGATCAGGGTCTACTCTGTTTGCTAACAGAATTTGATAGATCTGTTTCTTTGCTTTCTAAAATGTTTACAATGTTCCACCTTGCATATTTCTTTTTAACTATTTTGATAATGAGTGTTTAGTAGGTATTGAAATTTAGAATAAACATAGAACAGGGAAAGGGTTAATATTCGTGATATAAATGTAATTGATATTCATGATGTCAATATTTCTGAATATTCATGAGGTAAATGGTTAAAAACATTAATTTTATGCACAATGCCGATTTTAGAATGCTAAAAGATTGTATCATCTAAATACCAACTGTCTAACCTTCATCAATGACATGCAGAAACATTTGATGTTGTATTTAGTTATGTTTTTTGTGGGAAACTTTATAATGTTATGTCACCAATTTTTGCCTTACCTGTGTTTAGCAGGTTGATTTTAGGGGTGAACTCTCTGCAGGGACCATTCATCTGTCAGTCTTTCAGCCCATCCATTTGTCATGCTTTTTTCCATCACACTATTTTCATCCCATCTTTTATCACATGTCTTCCAACAGATGACAAAATTTTAATGCTTTCGGAATTTTTTTTAGCCTTTTATTTATGACTAAAACCAAAGGGATAGTGATCATTTGTCAATGCTTCTGATGATGATTCATATTGTTGGAAATTATCACTAAAAGTTAACCCTTTGCTCCATAAACACTATGCCTCTGCTTTCAGAGTAGACCCAGATCAGACAGCTCCTATAGGAGCCATCTGATCAGGGTCTGTTCTGTTTGTTTATGCTATAAAATAGATGTGAATATACAGTTTCTGGCATGGAAAAAAAATCCTGTGTAAATGTGCTATTATAATAAAATTTAATTAATATTCATGATGTCATCATTTCTTACATGAATATTCATGGAGTAAAGGGTTAATACATCTTGGAAAGATTTAACCTTTAGCATAATAAAATATTTTTTTATATTTGTAGTTGCAAACAGTTTGAATACACTCTGGTAGCATTTATAAAAATAAGTGGAGAAATTAGAAGGCATAGAATTGATCAGAATTTATCCAGCTGGCTAGAGGTTGATGTTAGTGTTTTATTAATCAAAAGAGACCATTTTCTTTTGTTGAGCATGTTACTCAGTTTGAAATGAGTATGTTCAAAATTGAGATTTGTTTTAATAGCATTGAAAGGACAGTGGTATATGAGATATTAACCCCTTCCCTCATATTAACGACTCATATTGACGACTTTTAACGACTCTGTAAAAGTCACTTTGTGAAACCATTGTGATAAATAGAGCATTTGCTCCTATAGGAGCAAATGCTCTATTTATCACAACGGTTTTGAACTACACAATTCTAAAACTTACCTTTCCTCTAGTTAATGCTCTTTTTCGGTAGATTTATTCAAAGAGGTTGTATCTAAAAATAGCCTATGAGGTAATGGGTTAAAGGGAATACAAATCGAGGGCTTGGTGCAAAACTATTCTAACTCCTTCACTTTGTGAAGGAGTTAGAATAGTTTTGCACCAAGCCCTCGAAATAGAAAAGTATGTTTCTATGATAGAAAAAGGAATTATAAACCAGATATGCATGTACACTTAAAATTGTGAATCATTGTGACCATTTCTTTTTATCTTGCCTGTTTTGGCTTGACCCTTTGAACATTCAGATTGGTATGGCCCATCACTGTTTAACTATAGAGTCAATTCAATATAACAGACTTAAATTTGCTAGAGGATTTTGAATTACAAACAATGCAGACCCTGATCAGAGGGCTCGTCTACACAGTTTGCAATGCCAATACATGTGTTTCCCACATTCAAAGGGTTCAAGTGTCTCTTTGCTATAGAATGCTGTCTAGATGCATACATGTGTATATATGCATGTTTTACTTGACAGAATGATTTATGCTTGAGCTAATTGCATCATGCTTGATAAATTTATATCATGCTGTATTATGGACATGTCACATCATTAGTTTGTGTGCACTATTCAACAAGTTGACATGTTCTCTGTTTCTCTTGAACAATAGAATGTATGTCTGTCATTGTGTGTAGTGTTTTGTCATGTGTACAGTATTACTGTGCATAATAATGTGGTAGAGTGCTGCACTAGGATCCTTGAGTTTTCAAGTTTGATTCCCATTCCCAACAGGTATTTATCCCTACAGGAAAACCCTAAGTTAAATATAAAATATTTGAAATCTTGATGAATTGCAAAGAATTTTTCAAACAACTTGCAGTGGTTGTCACGAATACATGCTACCTTGTAAAGAGTTAACCCTTTTGGCGCCAAATTTCTAATTGTCGTCTGCAATCTAATTTTTGTTAAATCATTCGGCACAATAAGGACATGAGATAAATAAATGCAAATTTCAAAGGATTAAAGCACATATATAGAAATAGAGATTGTGACAAAAGGTGAAGTCCCTGATCAGACACCGCCTTGAAAAGGCGCCGTCTGATCAGGGACTGCATTATTTGTCGTGGTGCATTTATGCGACATCGGCGGTGAAAGGGTTAATAGTGAATTTTGTAATGCCAGTAAAAAACTGTAAATAACCAAATACATGAAAAAGATTAAGGTACTACAACAACTTGAACATTGTTTGTTTTCAGAAAGCCTGTACCAACCCAGTCCCAGCCAACCCAGAGTGTACGCAAGAAACCAACAGTGGCTTCAGCAAAGTATGTACATTTCTCGGATCTGAACAGTTTTGTTTCAGTTCATAGCTTTGGAAATCTTCTATTTATGGCTTGCTCTATTTTCACATCTTCATAACATTTTACAAATTGACAGTCAAAATCTAACTGAACCTGTGAGTGTGTGCAAAATTAT